>JAWNZC010000082.1:505000-627500 GCA_035771165.1 Paragorgia papillata
TTTAATAGAGTTCAATGCTTCGGGTACACTGCTATTGTGGCAGATCAAAAAACATGAGATAAAATACGTGCAGTTCACAGCTTCAAACAGTGAAGTTAGGACTCGTCACATTCGTCGGTTGAAGAGCAGTCGTCAGAATGGTTGGCTGCATCAAGCGCTCGATTGTGATTGAAACCAAGGGTGCCATCTGGACCTGAAGGCTGACGAATGACATAGAATCTACAAAAGATGAAGTAGGAAAATGAAGAACTGATGACCGAACAGACAGGAACATGAAGGGAACTGATAAATGAATGGATGAATGTGAACAGACACAGAAATATGAAGAAAACTGGTGAATAAACAGACAAACAGACAGACAAACAGACAGGAACATGAAGGGAACTGATAAATGAATGAATGGATGAATGAACAGACACAGAAATATGAAAACTGGTGAATAAACAGACAGACAGACCGACAGACAGACAGAATAAACAGACAGACAGACAGACAGACTAAACAGACAGATATACAGACAGAATAAACAGACAGACAGACAGATAGACAGAATAAACAGACAGACAGACAGACAGACAGACAGACAGACAGACAGACAGAAGAATAAACAGACAGACAGAATAAACAGACAGACAGACCGACAGACAGACAGAGAGACAGACAGAATAAACAGACAGACAGACAGACAGACAGACAGACAGACAGACAGACAGACAGACAGACAGACAGACAATAAACAGACAGACAGACAGACAGACAGAATAAACAGACAGACAGAATAAACAAACAGACAGACAGAATAAACAGAGACAGAATAAACAGACAGAATAAAGAGACAGACCGACAGACAGACAGAATAAACAAACAGACCGACAGACAGAATAAACAGACAGACCGACAGACAGAATAAACAGACAGACCGACAGACAGAATAAACAGACAGACAGAGACAGACAGACAGAATAAACAGACAGACCGACAGACAGAATAAACAGACAGACCAACAGACAGACTAAAACATGAAACAAGAACGAACAGAAAACTAAAACAAGGAACAGAAATATGAAGACAACTGACGAACGAACGGACAAACAGACAGAAAAAACCTGTAAGATTTGAATAATCTATTAAATGGTCCATAGTCAATTGAACAATAAGTTGGGGTTTTTGCCCATCGATCTACCAGCTGAACTCTTTCCTGTCCTAATAAGTCTTTAGTATTTTATTCTGGCTAACGCCAGACGATTTTATTCACCTCTGGGAAAGCCCTCGGACAGAAATGAGTTATAAACTATCTCTCTAACTCTTTCCTGTCCGAATTGGTCTTTAGTATTTTATTCTGGCTAACGCCAGACGATTTTATTCACCTCTGGGGAAGCCCTCGGACAGGAATGAGATTATAAACTATATCTCTAAGTGTCTATGATATGAAAAATTTGTTTTAATGTATAGAAGACCATGGTAGTAGGAACACTGAATGAAAATTTCAAGAGAATCTGATGTATCGTTCACTCGAGTTATGATGTCTCAAATCTGCTTTCTGTAGGTTTTAAATAGTCTGCATAATTCTTGTTTGATGGTGGGATTTCACTTGAAAGTTTCTCGCCAATCCCTGCAAAATATTGATTGAAGGAATTTGCAATTTCTTTTTCCTCGGTAATCTTTTTGTCATCAAAATCTAGGTTAGAAACATCTGTTGTTTTTGAACATTTACCTGTTAATTGGTTTATATATTTCCACATTTCTCTAGGATTTTCTTTTTGATTTTTTATATTGCTCTCATAATATAATGACTTGGCATTCTTGATTTTTCTATTAACTATATTTTTTTGTTTTTTATATGCCTCGTGATAACACGAGGAGCCATGTTTTACCATCATTCTTTTTAAATAATCCCGGTGATACATGGCCTTTTTAATATCATTGGTTAACCATGGTGCATATTTGCTTCTGACTTTACGCAATCTAGATGGTACATGTTTTTCAGTAACCATATTGAAGATGTTTTTCCAAGCTTCCCATAACTTATTAGGGTCTGTCTCATGCAAGTCAAATCTATCAAAATTGTAAATTAGGTCTTCTCTAAACTTATCGGCTTTATAATTTTTAAAAGAACGTGTTTCAACGATTTTAGGTTTGCTTTTGGATACTGCAAGTTTGCGACAACTATAGACCAAACTGTGGTCACTTATCCCTAGATGAATTACGCCTGAACATGTTGAATTTTCAGGCTTATTTGTTATAACTAAATCTATTAATGATTTTGACGTTTCAGTTACACGAGTTGGTCCAGTGATCAACTGATGTAATTGAAAGAGATTTAATATACTTAATAGATTTGCAGTATGAGCTGGTTTTGACTCTGAAAGAAGATTACAGTTTAGATCTCCCAATATCACTATCTCTTTCCCTTCACTGTCCAGATTCCGAATAAAGTTTTCAAATGCTTCCATAATTTCATGATTTGAGTTTGGTGGGCGATTAAAAACTAGCAACAAGTATTGGTTTACTCTTTGGTTTAAGAACTTCAATACACAAAGCTTCTAATACATTGGGGACAAGGTCACCTCTATCCACAACATTAATAACATCTCTGTAATAAATGGCAACACCACCTCCCATCCGATTTCTATCTTTTCTTAAAACGTCATATCCTTTTATATTAATTAGACTATCACCAATGTTGTGATCTAATCTAGTTTCATTAATGCTAAGGATATCCAAAGGTTTTGAGGATAAATAGAATCTTAATTCATCTATATGTTTAGTAAGAGAAGTAATATTGAGATGACCCAATCTGAAACCTTTTAATTTAGTGAGAGATTCAATTAACGTATCCGATGCGGTGTTATTTGCTTTATATTTACCAGAAGAACTTAGGTTTGGAATCGAATTGTTGTTAAACATGTCGTAAATGTTTAATAATACTGGAAGCAAATAATGAAGTTCCTTTCTGGTTCAGGTGTATTCCTGATTGATTTAAACAAGACTGATCAATATCTTCATGAGTTATTATTGACCAATTGTTTTGTTGGCACTTCTCGTTTAGCAATAAGTTAATATTCTTTACCCTATTATTTAGCCCAGTATCATCAGATCTACATAATAACTGAGACAGAGTTACCTTCGTGTTAGGTGAATTTTCTGTGGCAAAATTTCTTAGTGCTACAATATCCTGGACTATCTTAGTCGTTTGATTATCCTTTAAGTCATTTGTTCCTACATGAAGGATAATCTCATCAGGCTTTTTGTCAACAGTTGGGACAATATAATGCTTCATATCCTTGCACGTCGCACCACTAATCGTTATAGACTTGACTCTTTCATTTGAGGATCTTCCAATTTTATGAGCTTGCAAGTATTTCGTTGTAGAATCGCCGCATATTACAACTGATCTCTGTTTACCTCGTGAAGCAGGGGCGCTTCGCTCTTGACGGCTTGATGTAGGATTTCGTTGTTGTTTGGACTGAGTATGACCATAATGAGACGATAACCTACCATCTTTTTTGGTATTACGTTGCTGCTCTCTCTTTGATTTTTCATTTTCCTCATTGGAAAAAATACTGTTTGAAGCAACCGATGCTTCTTCATCATTAGACTCTTCAATTTCCAGCACGGAGAATTTATTTGTACCCAAGACATCGCTGACTGGTTTTCCATTCTGCTTTGTAAATCTGCTTGGATCTATTTCCTGGTCATTATTTGTATGCTGACACGTATTGTTCTTTTTATTTGTTTTACGGTGTTTAACTATTTGTTCTGGTTCAAAGCTTCTTTGTGTTTGACAATTTACATCAGCATCTGATTGAATTAGGCGAATTGCCGTCATTAGACTGGCCTTTTCTTCTTCTGCAATCTTTATCTTATTTTGTAGATCTGCTAAAATATAACCCAGGTTGTCCATTCTATTAACTAGAGATTGATTTTCTTTCTTTAATTGGCTATTTTCTTGACGTAAACTTGCCATCACTGTTTCCATGCACTCACTCGTGTCTTTAGACGATTTCTCTAAGAGGCCTTGGATTAATTTATCAGTTTCAAATTGATAGCCCTCAAATTCACTCTTCAACTTGAATAGGTGCTCTTTTGTAGAACTTACTTCGTTCTCGAGGGAGTGACTTACCTCATCAGTATTCTTCGTGGCAGTCATTGTTTGCCGTTCTTCCGCAATCTTTATTTTGTTTTGTTGATCTGTTAGGATGTTATCAAGATTATCTATTCTTTTGACTAGTAATCTATTTTCCTCCTTAAGATGGCTGTTGTCCAGACGTAAATTTGATATTTCTTTTTCCACATCATCATCATTAGTATCCTTCATTGATTTCTCAAGAAGACTTTGGACCAATTTTCCAGTTTCAAATTGAAACCCTTCGAATTCACTTTTTAGTTTGAACAGGTGTTCTTTTATACAACTGACTTCGTTTACAGAACAAACTTTGTCCTCTAGGGAGTGTTCAAGCTCATTAGTATTCCTCGTGGTAGGAATTATCGTTTGTCGTTCTTCCCCACGTTCGGCTTCGGTGTCTTGTAAAGACGATTCATTTTCTTCAGCAATGTCTGAACTAGCAATTGGTATTGCCAAAGAGTCCAAAGATCTCTTTACTCTTTCCATTTCTGGACCATTTATCGTAAGCGTGTTGTTATCACAGTACCATCGAATCGTTACTTCTTCGGAATTTAAAGCCTTTGCACCACCACCAGGCGACGACCACCTTCCCTTTATGGATAAAACATCCTCCAAAAATGATTTGAGAGAACCATAATCACCTCTCCATTTAAGTTTTCCCTTCTCAGTAATAAACAATTCTTTTGCTGTTAAGCTAGCGGTAGTTTCTTGTGAAAATACTTGGATTTGTTCGGAGCTCATATCAACACTTTGATCAGCCATTGATGCCGCTTTAGGCATTTATCTTTCTCAAGTATATTTGATAGCTTCTACAGTGGTTTATTTCTCGAGAAAACATTCGGAGATTATAATACATACAAAAAAAAAAAAATTCATAATAGCGGCCGCTATGATTTGGACATGTTCGGTATTTCGCTTTTTTAAGAAAACTAAAGCTATTTGGTCGGATAAACTGTACGTATGTTGTAGCCAGATGAATTATCTTTCTTCCAGTATATTTGATAGCTTCTACAGTGGTTTATTTCTCGAGCAAACATTTGGAGAAGACAGATTATAATACATACGGAGAAAAAAATTCATAATAGCGGCCGCTATTATGATTTGGACTAGTTCGGTATTTCGCTTTTTTTAGGGAAACTAAGCTTTTGGTCGGATAAACTGTACGTATGTTGTAGCAAGGTGAATTATCTTTCTGCCAATATATTTTATAACTTCTCAGTGGATTATTTCTGGAGAAAACGTTCGGAGTAGACTCCTCTTCTCTGTGGAAGCCATTTATATTTTTGCATCACATGACAAACCTTGCAAAGTCAGCATAATATCGTCCCGGCAAAGCGGGACGGAGTGTTTACATGAGAAGAATTGTCTTGGATTTGCCGGGATCCCGGTTGAGAAAACCGGGATCCCGCTTTGCCGGGACGGGATGAAAAACGTCCCGGCAAACATCTTTCCATATAAACGGAACGGGATAAACATGCATGGTAAGATCCCTGCAAACGTCCCGTCCCGCCTCCCATGTAAACAGCCCCTTACACACACAGAGCTTATAGTCGAGATTCGATCAGTTGATAGACAAGTCTTGCAGCCATAAAGCAATGAAAAGTAAGAAATTAAGACTTGTACGTTACGTTTTCGAATGTTTTTGCTGTACAAGCTGTCGTAAGTTAAACTCAAAGAAAAACTCTGAACTCCACACTGTAAATTTCAAGGGGCAAAATTTACCCCATTTTGGGGGTAAAAGTGCTATTTTTGGGGGGGTGAATGATAAAGGGGTAGTAATTACCCCTTAAATAAGGGCAATTCTTCTTTTTGTCACGCAGAATTACCCCTTTCACGGGGGTAATTTGTTGGAGCAAATTTTTTACCCATCTCGGGGTAAAAATGTAAAATCTACCCCTGAATAAGGGATAAAAATATAGGGGGGTAAAATTATCTAGGGGTAAAATCTACCCCCATTTTGTCCCTTGTAAGGGGTAACTAATAGTGGGGGTAAAAACTCCCCCCTACGTTGGGGGTAACCAGAACTGCAAGACAATGTTTTCGAAAATGGCGATTTTTTTTCGAAAGAGTGACATGAAGACATAACTACAATTATCGTTAATATAAAAGCGTATGTAGGCAATTTTTAAAATATTTTCTTGAATAGTTTTTGTACACAAATGTGTATAATACTTAAAAATTAAGGTGAAGATTGTTTAGCAGATTGAAATCGACCTAAAGTTTACTTCCGTAAGCTTGTAAACATCGTCTGTGTGTAAAGGCTCAAAGGTGACTTAAACACAACCTAAGACTGCTCACAAAAATGAAATTACTCTGGATTTGGTTTTGAATGTTGTTGTTTTATATTGGATTAAATTGGGGTACGTAAACAAGTGTTATTTCCTATATTTTTTGCTCTACGACAATGTCTTTAAGTTGCTATTGAAATGAATTACTTTGAATGATTTTACACTTTTCTTGTGTCAAAAACAATGCGAAAAAGTTTGAACAAAAGAACTTAGCTCATTTATTTTTTGACTCGACAAAAGTTCATTGCTAATATATATCATGAACTTAGTTGAAACTATAATATTTTCGGCATTGTCTGTGTATCAAAGCTGAGGAGACAAGATTAAAATGGGCTGAACTGACTTTGAATCTAGTTCTTAACGTTGCAACGATTTAGTTTCTTTTCCCATTTTGCTGGAAATTCGTATACATGTAGGTAAACAAATGTTTGTACATATTTTTGGCCTACAACAGTGTTTTATAAACTGTTATCGAAAAAAATATTTTGTTTCTTCATCGTATGATACGGAAACTGACCGGCTATTAACTCATAACATTAGTTCTATGTGGAAAAATTAATGTAAATGTTTTTGATCTGTCACAACTAGTCAACACAAATGGGTTTTTTAAATGAAACCCTTCCAAACCCATCACAAATGTCGTGAAACGTTATAAAATAAACGTGTTAAGAAAAGTAAAGAAAATATGAACTTAACAATGTAATATTAAAGAAAAAACTCGGTTATATATCGTAAATTTCAATAATAAATATGAAGTGGCAGGTTGGCGCAGTGGTAAGGTTGGCGCAGTGGTAAGGTAAGCAAACTAATGCAAGGTAAGTTAAGCCCGGGAGGTTAGGGTTAGTACTTGGATGGGTGACCCATTGGGAAGGTTAAGGCTCATAAAAAAGCATAAGAAATAGAGGACTGAGACTGAGGCTACTCAATTTTTACCCCTTTATTTTTACCCTTAATTTTCACCCCACATTCCGGAGGTAAAAATTACCCCTTTTCAAATTGATTGAAATTTTACCCCCCAAAAACGGGGCGTTCTGTGGAAAACATTTTACCCCCACATTTTGGGGTATTTTTTACCCCCTGAAATTTACAGTGCAGACGGGACTCGAACCCACAACCTTCCGAATGCCATCGCGACGCTCTCACCATTGAGCATGCGACTTGTAGCCCAACAAGTACTTGTGACACACGTATACGGTTCGACTAGTTCCCAGGCGTATAATTATCGAAAAACAACCTTGGTCTATCATCTGAGTTCCAGTGGCTCAGATCCCGTTTACACGATGCCGGTACAATTTGAAAACGGAACAAAATGCCCATGTGTAAATACAAAAAGTCTTGCGTTTACACGGTGCCGGTATTATCAGAAATCAAAGACCTTGGCGTTCGTCGAACCCTCTATTTATCCATCGTTCGACCTCACTTTGGCTACGCAACCCAAGTATGGTCTCCACAATCGGTGGAATTAATCAAGCGTATCGAAAGAGTCCAACGTCGAGCAACCAAAGTCATTCTTAATCTTCCATTTCGTTCTTCTACAACTTACAAACAACGCTTGCAATCACTAAACCTAATCCCTCTCTCATACTGGCATGAATATCTTGATTTGATTTTCTTCTTCAAAGCTGTTAACGGTCTAGCAATCATTGATCCTCAACTCCTACCTGTTCCATACCAACCAAAACGAATAACCAGATTCTACTCATCTCCCGAACTTGTTCAATTCCGGCCACCAAAATGTAAAACTCTCACTTTTCAACGCTCATTTTTTTCAAGAATGTGCAGAACGTGGAATGTCCTGCCAAATGAGTTGAAATTAAATGGAATAACACTCAACAACTTTAAAAATCAACTTATATCTTACTACACTCTCGCGCTGGACTGTGCATACCATCCAGATAAACCTCGGTCATGGAGATCAGTTTGTCCCAAGTGCAACTCCGCCCGGAGCTTGCTTGGTGACCTTCGCTGTTGTACTTAACAGCTTTTACTATGCGGATTTTCATCGTCCTTTTATTTATTTTTCTTTTGATCTGAATTGAACTTTTTTGGGTTTTTTTGTTTTTCCTCTTAATCTATTTATATACGGGACCGCAGTAACTGGCACACACTAGAAAACTTGACGTGTTGTAGGCGTGTTGTTAGAACACTAATGAGTGTTGTAACAACACGAAGGCGTGTTGCTGAAATGTTAGACGTGTTGTGCCGTGTTGCAAAAACACGTCGCCAAAACACGCATGACGTGTTGTAAGCTGAGAACACGTTCTGAAATTGCTTACAACACGGCTGGAACACGGCTTGCTCAAGTGAAGCGTGTTGTAAAGCAGCTAATAACACGCCAGCGTGTAAAAAGCCAGCCATTTTGAACACATTAAGCGTGTACCAACTTCGCTTACCGTGTTGGAGTCATTGGCGTGTTCCAACGTGAAGTGCTGGTTTCAGTTTTCAGATTAACACAAGGTTTCCATGCTTTTTTTATTTATATAAAGTAAATATAAATCTTGTGCTATATATTTTTAGAAAGCTTTACTAATAATGTCTGACATACGTACAGAATATCCTTCAAAGTAACATCAAACATGTATAAAAAGTGAAAACGGACATGGGATCAAGGACGCCATGTTGATCTCACCGACGTTCGAAATTACAGTAGTTCGGGCTTTGGTTTCATTTTAATAACTTTTTCTTGACCAAATTTAAAAATCCTTTGGTGAAAATACAGCTTGAATGATGCTCTAAATCTGTATATCGATCATTTTTTTGGAGCATAAGAAATAAAAAATTTGGAAGCGAGACGACTTTTGAGCCTTTGATTGTCATAACAAAGATGGCAAATATTTATATCACGAACTTTATCTTCGAGGTTTTTGAACATTTTTAGGCGCTTAAATGAACCATAATTTTTGTCCCTAACAACATACGTACACTATATGAATATTGAGGAACATGTAACTTATTTGCAAAGTTATTATATTATAAATATGCGATATTTCAATGTTTATAATCCAAGCCCGACGGTCCTCAGAATTGGCATGATTTTGGCAAGGGTTATATGTTGTTGTATACCTAAAAGCTGATATTTTCAGTACATATATAACTTTTAGCAGCATTTCATTTGGTATATAGTATGACCTCATTTGGTATTAGTATTTCATACTTCATATTTAAAAGAAAAAAGCTGTGTTAACCTGCAAAACTATAAACTAGATTTTCTAACATCGCCAAACAACATCGAGTCAGAAGTGCGGTTTCAATGATTATTACTTCGTGGAATTTCTGCTGATCGACCGAACAATTTTATACTTATGTGAAAGTGTCGGCAAATTTAATAACAAGAAACGGTGAGTTCACGCTTTGATTTTGTATAAATTATTAATTGACATGCATTCATATATAATATAACATTTTTATAATACCTGTAGGTTGTTTAATGGACATAGATCCAGTATAACTTGAATGAAAATAATCAAATACTTTCTTATAGTGTTGTACTATGTTAGATATATGTGTATTCTATAGGGTAAGAAATGTAAAATTTAAGCCATAGCCTTTACCTGAAAGTGTACTGTACATTTGCAGCAACAAAAACCTACAGTACTGTATAAACATATAATAAGGCCCAGGGTATCTTAATATTTTTAATGACTATATATAGCAAAAAAATGACCAAACTGTGGTAATAACAGACTTGAAAGCCAGTTGGATATAATTTTACAGTTAATAATGTAACAGTATCTTGAAAGCCTAATTGACACATCAATGCTTTGTTGGTATTCATTGAACATGGAGTCATGCATAAGTACAGAAGTGCTGCAGGGTTATTTTATTTACATAATTTACATGTTATGCATACAGTATAATATACATGCATGCAGAAGTACTGTACATTTACCGGTACATTATAAAAATTATCTTCTTACAGCAAGGTGTATTATTTTACAGATTATTCTCTGTATACAGTACTACAGAATCTGTATGCAGTACATGTGCTGGTACATTAATTTTTTAGAAATTACAAGACTTGAGGTATTTACAATTTATTCTGTAGTAACCTCTGCAGGCAATGCTGTGTCTTCCCATCCCAGCTGTGCGAGCAATGTTTTGGCATGATCCTATTTATTTCTCTGGTTTGGCCAAATTCTGGGAAGACACAGATTTGCCTTCAGAGAAGGTTAAATAATACAGTACATCAGATCATTTTTATTTACATATATGTACTGTAAGTTGGTCATTCAGTGTCCATCATTTGACCCATATCAATGAACTCTGTGACTGTACTGTTTCTCAATTTTACAAATATTTCCTCATCAATTTCATATGGAAACAAAGGCTGTCCATCATTGACATAGGTTTTCAAAAGGTATCAAGCAAATGACATTTGTTTTTTCAATTTGATATGCCAAGTACATGTAGGGGCCATTGAACCTGCATGTTAGTGCTTTCTGAACAATTAGAAAGAAAGTCTCATTTATGCATACCATGTGTAATATATAACCAAACAAAGGTAGCTCATCTTTATTTGTGGCTAGACAAATAACATTGTCTAATGAGAAAGTTGTTCCAACTGCCTTGCTTGTTAGAAAAATAGGCAACCACCAAATAAATTAACATTGTCAAGCAATATCCAAACACCCTATTCCAAAATGACTAGTGTGACACTGTATTGTAAATTGTAAATCAAATACATTGTATCAGATTTTTGTTATAATATTTTATAAATCTCATGTTAGCATTCCACCAAGGGTTCTCAATTAATTTCGTCAGGGACAGAGAAAAACATAAGTTTTGAACAAATGCCAGACAGAATAAAATCTTACAATTACCTAGATTGAGCAATGTGCAAGCTATAGGGTGCTAAGCACTGCTGAACGCTAAGGCCTAAGGCATCAATATGCATGGAAATGCCTAAGGCGTTGATATGCATGGAAATGAAGGTCAGGCAAAACAAAACAAATTTGTCTGGTGGTCAATCTCATGTGTTTTCAGTCTTACCTTGTTTCGGCTGGAGATTTCTAGTAATTTTGTTCCATCCTGATTTTTTTGTGGCTGGATTTGGCCTGTGTATTGAGAACTCTTGGAGTATGTTAACATTACATTTATACAATCAAATTATAACAATAAGAAACAAGTATTGAACCAAGAGTAAAAGCAGTAACTTAATTTTTCATGATATCTGAATAAGACTCAATTCAGAACATGTATTGTCCTGTACTGTACTGTACTGTACTATATAGTATAGTATAGTTATTGGAAAATACATGTAGTAGTGTTAATTGTCTATGTACTCACACTGAGAATGGTATTGTCCTGTCATTTGTTAGTTCATCGAATTGGTCCTGTATTTCTTCAGGGCAGTGGAATGGCCTTTCATCTAGTGTATTTAAATCCCGTAGTTCATGTGTAATTACATAAAGAGATAATTTGTGGAAACACCATGTTTTTTTATTTATCGCTAAGCTTTTGACCTGCTGACTCAGGCCTTCATCAGAGCAATCATAAAGGCCTGAGTCAACAAGTCGAAAGCTTAGCGATAAATAACGCCCGAGTCAACAGGTCAAAAGCTTAGCAATAAATAAAAACATGGTGTTTCCACAAATATCTCTTAACAATTAATCACCATGCAAACATTCAAGAATTTAATGTTGTGTAATTGTTATAAATTTATTAATCTGCAGTCGAATAATTCAACATAAATGGCAAATTTAATTATATTAAACGCTGTTTAATTTGAGACTTGACTTATTTTCTTTACAGTCGATCTCCAATTGCACATTGTTATCTTCAATTTTCTTTTCAACACCTGCTTGCACTGTATTTAGAATGCTTGATATGAAATCCTGTGTTGTCTCCATAATCTGCTCAATTGCCGTATCAGTAATGTTATGTTTGGCTTTCAGAGACAACAGATATTTCGCAGATTGCCACTTGGGCCTGGCATCACCTTCATTTTCTGCATGCATATTATCTCCACCTCCTCCTTGGTCCGGCCCATGTTGGTTCTCCTGAAAATTGGCTTGATGTTTTCTTTTTAAATGTCTTCGAAAATAATTTTCCTTTTTGTAGCTGCGGTTGCAGAATGCACAAATGACTTTGAAATTTGCCTCCGACATATGAAATTTTAACATACGCTGACAATATTGCCGATCAATTTGAGTTTCATATTGGCATATGGAACATACACGGGCCATTGTCGATGAAGACTCAAGAGTGAAAACAAAATGTTTGAAAAGGCGGGAAAATTCTAGAGCACGAAACCAAGCGATTAGATAACATGTGCCAACACCATGAATCCGAATTTTGTTCGTCCATTTTTGATACTTCAAAATCATCCAACTTTTACGCTATGTTATAATTGATATTTCGAATATTTATGACGATTCTGTTACTTGTCTAGCTAAGATATTTGCTCATGTTTTCAATGAACTTTTTTTAAGAAGAGGTACAGGTGAATGTTATTGTGGCCTTCCCAGAAAACACTAGGGTCCAAGTGCGTTCGACTTTGACCCGTTCCTTTTTGAGTTTTTGGCGGTGAAACATCCGAAGTCGAAGCGTCCTCTCTAAAATTATGTCTATGTTTGATGCATTGGTTGGAAAGTTATTTGAAAACGGTTTACAAGACGTTGCAGTAACCATACATGGTAAGTTAACGTGTTTTTTTTAACATGACAAGTTAGTTTTTGTTAAAAATGTTTGGCTGCTATTATAAGTTATGTACACGAAGAAGCTTCGCTTCACGCTGGTTTGCTTTTCCCATTCACAGTCGCTGTCAAAAGTCCTTATTTATATAATTTAAATCATCAGGATATTTCCAGAGCTTTGGATTAATGCTTAGAAACTAGTTTATCTTAGACGTTAAAAACCTAAGTTCTTGTGTTTTTTTCAATTCGTACAACTTGTGTCTTCATCCAATCATTCCAATGTTAATCCCGCGAATGGACATGATGTTCATGCCTTGGTGCAAATTTTTCACGCTGCTTTTGTAAGTAATTTCAATGGTTTATTGGTTTTACATGGTGTCCTCGGTTTCCATATTTAATATTTTGAAAAAGCATACCGTAGACTTCCGAAAACAGGCCTAGGTTTATGTTTGTTCAGTTCAAAAGATATTTCTGCCTTTATTCTCGATTGCGGAAGAAATTTAAAAGTACTTCCTTTTCCGAATTTTCTATGCATTTATGCCAACTTAATACTAATTTTAACTGGTTTTTTTTTACTACAAACTAGGGGAGCGTAACATACAGTATATATGTAGGAGTACTGTTTTAATTCAAGATGATACATTTTCATTCACATGCAGCATCTACTATCTCATGGTTGGGAATAATAAAGAAGCTAATGCAGATGAAGAGTTCACTGAAGATGAACAACTTGAACGTATCCAATACATGGAAAGCCAGGTCAATGGCGAAAAAAACACTTAAATATTTAATATGATTCAGGTAATTGATAAAAATTAGTACATAAAATTGAATAGTTGTTAGTTACTTAATACCCTGGCATACTGTATGTATTATTTTTCACGTCCCATCCGCACATTAACAATGTGACATAGTTGAACCCCTCTTAGTAATGCATGGCACCCCTCCTATTATTATTAATGCATGGCACCCCTCTTAACCTTAGCGTGCTAATCCCAGAATATTTCTGGAGCCACACTGAATAGAGTAAGTATCTATCCCAGAATTTTCCTGGATTAGCACTACTGTACTAGGGTTATAGTAAGCGGACATTACCCTTAAAGCAACAACCCGCTTAAGCTCTCTATTATGACAACATCACCTACCTAAGTGGTTGGACACCCCTCTTAAATGGACCTTCTTCTAAAGCAGACACCTAATAGTGGTGTCTGTTTAACAGGGGTCCTCTAGGTATTTTATCCTTATAAATGCTGTATTTCTCTCACACATGCTTCATCTTACGTAGGCATTACAAGTTTACATTGTGGTTATAATGCATTTGTATCAATTATATAATACATGTATCCTTCGGCAAGTTTCTCACCAAACACTTCATTATTCCAAATGCTTTGGCTTTCGAGTTGCTGATGCTTCAAAGCACTTCATTTAGTTGTTTAATGGGCAAAATGTTTGCCGTCAAGGATCTGAATAAAAACTTCACTGTCTGGTCATTCTACAAATAATTATGCAAAGTGCAATATTACAATTCCACACTTCAAATGCTTTTCCAGCCCAAAATTATTATATCATCTGATCAGTTTTTTATCATGAGCACTTAAATTATTGTCATATGGCAATGCATGAGGTGCAGGTCAGGTAAAATCCATTCACATTATTTTAACAAAATTGAGTTCCAGGTCAGGTCAAGGCACACTACTTTAACTTTTCCTGGCCTAAGTCAGGCTCAGCTAGTCAGGTAAAACTTGTTCACAGCATAAAAGACCTAGGCCCACTAGGTCAGGCCTTCTGTCTGTAGGTTGGAAGTTTGAACACAGCTCGGGTAAACATGGTCCCAATTGAGTCCATATAAAGCCACATTCACACTACAGACCTAGGTGTGACATGGGCCCATGACCTGGGCCTCGCCTAGGTCAGGCAACCCACCTGGACCTCAATTTTGCCAATGTGGATGGGTTTTACATAACCTACACCGTACCTGTAGGCCTGACCTGTGCCTATATCAAGTGCTCATGATAAAAACTGGTCAGCTGATACAGTGTATAATAACTTGGAGGGGGAAACATTTGAATCATGAAATCATATTATATTATTGCGCTTCACATATTTGTAGAATGATATGGGATGGTGAGGGTTTTATTCAGATTCTTGGCAGCAAACATTTAGTCTGTCAAACAACAAAACGAAGCAAAGCTTCTGATTATGCTGAAGGAACTTGAAGGCCATAGCATTTGCAACAATGCAGTTTTCAGTGGGAAACTTGCCAATGGATACATGATGGCTATTAATGGATTTAACCGCAATGGTACAGAAAACCAAAAGATCAAGCATTTGTGGGAGAAATACAGCATTTATAGTATTTAAAAGGATAAAATAGCCAGATCTGGTTCTAGTTCTTCAAACCAGTCAACATTATTTCCAGGAATAGACAAAGTGTTAAGAACAAGACTGTGGAGCAACCAATGTTTCTGTTCAACTGACCAAAGATAAAACTGCAGGGAAAACTTGAAGATTCACATTGATATTATGCTTGCATTGATATACTGTATCCAATTATATTCTAGTGCACTAGTCAGTGGAAAGCTCTGCACCCCCGTACCCAGGGAATGCCATGCAATAGTGGGGAATTATAGGTGGATTAGACCATCTTTTACACCACGGTATACAGGGCTTTAGACAATATTAGTTGTATGTCAACTATGACCAGGGGACTATGGGTGGGGGCATATATTGGGGATTCCTTTTTTAGGTGCAACAATGGAAGAGTTAGCCTGCGTGCAGACTCATATTATCACTGTTGTATTTATTCCTACTGCCTATTAACTTATTTTGCAGCCAGGAAAGAGTATGGAGCCCAGTATTGTAAATGCACCCAGTATAGTGACAACAAAAACTGTGGCAGGGATCGATCAGGCAATTTCTGTACGTCGATGCAGTTCTTGTGTGCGAGTCACAAGTCCAACTGTTGTTGGATTGTTGACGCTATATGGCTGGCAACCCACTACGTGTTGGACATCCAATATGGCAAGAAAACCAACAACGTAGCAATGGTTTTGGAGGATTGTGTGCTGATGGAAAGGGGCCAAAATAGCATCCAAAACCTGCAGAAAGGAAAGGGGAAGGCAAAGTCAAGGAAAATATCAAGATGCAATAAGTTGCAGACCTTTTACGGACGATTGAAGGCTGCAGGATTAAACATTTAACATCTACATCATTGTTTGCTATAATAAATATATATACCTTTGCTCTTTCAGTTTCTCATCAAAGTCGTCATGTTGCTTGTTCACATCTGCTGTGTTCACATATCTTTGGTCTTGTTGGCAGTGTTCTTTTGAAACCTTGCAACACGCTTTGTATAACACGCCAAACGTGTTGATTTACAACACGACATTTTGTCCCCTATAGTAACACGCCTGTTGGGCATGCGTGTTTTAATAACACGGCGCGTGTTATTATAACACGTTAAGATATTAGCTAATGTGTTCTTACAACACGCTAACATTTGGAACACGCTAAACGTGTAGAACACGCTAACTTTGTAGAACACGCTTTTAGCGTGTTGTTATAGCAACACGCTAGGGATAGAACACGTCTATTTTTAGAACACGCCACCGTGTAGAACACGCTTTAAGCGTGTTACTATAGGGGACAAAAGTGCGTGTTCTTACAACACGTTCGATTTTCTAGTGCACGCTGTCGCGGCTACCCTTGCCACTTCTCTTAAATTTTAGTTTGTATATGTGCATGATTGTCTGTCGTTTAATTATGTATATATTTATTTGTGTGTAGGTATAAATATTCTTTATACACTGTTGGCAAAAACATAATAAATAAAGAAATAAATAATATAATGACGGATTAGCATGTGACTATTCTATTCCAATGAGAATTGAGAAGACTTTGTGAATACTGCTGATCCGAATACTGTGGTCGTGTATATCGTGATTACCGTCATCAAACTGTCACGGCACGGGCGTTTACACGATGCCGGTTAGTATTCCGTTTTCATTTCATGCCGTCAAGAAACCCGTCTTCATTTTGTGCCGTTTTCATGTCATTTTTGTGCCGGTATCGTGTAAACGCAAGGCCTAATAGACGGCCGGCCAAGGCTTCAAAATATTTCTTTTGATGGCATTTTTTGTTACAAGCAGGCAACCATACTAAATCATATCGGATGGTGTATACTTTGAAGATGAGGGGTGTTGGCAGTCGTGATTATTGATTTATATACTAAACTTTCGAGCGTTTTGAAAGCAAATTGTGATGGATGGGATATTTGTAAAGCGATGCCTATTTACGCTTGTGTAATATTTGAATTACAAATTCAGAATGCTATCCAATCAACGTGCCTGAAATTCTGATTATTCTAATTCGCATAGCTCACAATTATAAACAAACAAGAAACATGGCGCAAATTCGCCTAAATATAACACTTAGAAGAACATCCACAACAATCTCAAAACTTTTTGTTACAAGCAGGCAACCAGTATAGAAATGTAGCTTAGACATTGATCAAGATGACTAGGCCGGTTGCCTTCCGTGTATCACAAGATAGCACTGTTGAACAAAATAGTACGGTGAGTTAAATGTCTAAGGATATTCTGAGCAATACTATACTATAGTACAAAAGCTCAGCTTTATAACAGTAGATAGATGGCGGTATCGGCAAATTACCAAAATAAAACGAAGTAATTTACGAATATGAGACTTTCCTGTAGCTACCAGATCTAATAAATTTCTGATTCTTGGCAAGCTTACCTTTTTCTGGCCTTTCTCCGAAGTATTACATTTAGGTGTATTCACGCCATATTTCTTGTTTGTTTAGGATTGTGAGTTATGTGAATTAGGTTAAGCAAAACTAGAGGCACGCTGATTGGAAAGCATTCTGAATTTAGCTAATTCAAATAAAACACAAACGTAAATAGGCAGCACTTTACAGATATCCCATCGATCACATTGTGCTTTCAAAAAGCTCTAAATTTTAGTATATAAATCAATAATCACGGCTGCCAACACCCCTCACCTTCAAAGTATACACTATCCGATACGATTTAGCATGGTTGCCTGCTTGTAACAAAAAATGCCATCAACGGTGTTTTTGAGACACTTTTATCGAGGTTGGCCCGCCGTCTATAAACGGCATGATTTTGTTCCGTTTTCAAATTGTACCGGCATCGTGTAAACGGGGTCTCAATGGTGAGAGCGTTCGGCTGGCATTCGGAAGGTTGTGGGTTCGAGTTAGCCTAGTTTCTAAGCCTTTCGTTTCCGCCATGAGCTTGGCTGCGTAGTCAGTTTGGGTTCTTGGGAAGACTGGGGAGAGGCTGGAAACGAGAAGGCCTAGCCAACATTCGTAAAAAGGTCCTGCCCAGAATCGTTCTGGCCCTTCGAGTGTTCCTGGGATCTAGCGTAGCGACAGTATATTATACAAAAAGCATAAGGATGTCTGCGAAGATTTTGCCAAAGATCTTGGCGATCGAAAGAAGGAAATTATGGAATATATTCCAATTGGAGCTCGAAATGAAAATTTAACTGTTTAACTTTCAACTTTTGGCGGTTGCAGAAGGAAAGCTAGTGATAAGAAAGCTAGGCCAGTGAACCTTCGTCGATCCGAGGTGAGTAGGCTTGTATTATTTTAATTATGCAGATGGAATAGTAAGTGTCGGGAAACACTTAGGACGTCATAACATCACAATTCTTCCTCAATAAACAACTGAGCTGTAAAGTGAAAGTGTTTACGAATTTTGCTAGGCCTTCCCCAGCGGGTCCGTTCGGATCACTTCCGAAACGTGTCAACCTAGGAAGGCCTAGAAACTAGGCTAGGTTCGAGTCCCTTCTGGAGCTCAGAGTTTTTCTCTGAGTTTAAAGTGCCTATGCCATCCTCAGGGACTTTACATATTTATACTAATTGGAACATTCTGAGAAGATTTGTAATATATCTTCTCAGGCGAAAATTTCATCTTCATGGATTTTTTTGCCGTTAAAGTTGACGGAAATGACGTAGAAGGAGGAATTTGTCTATATGAAAACCACTTTACAGATTCCGCTTTTGACGTCACTTCCGTCAACTTTAACGGAAAAAAAGTCCATGAAGATGAAATTTGCGCCTGAGAAGATATATTACAAATCTTCTCAGAATGTTCCAATTAGTATAAATATGTAAAGTCCCTGAGGATGACATAGGCACTTTAACTTACGACAGCTTGTACAGCAAAAACAAATGGAAAATATATTAAAACTTACCTCACTAAACGGATTCTAGATGCGCTCAGCTTTCCACTACGTGTGTTCTGAACGATACAGAACTCCACTGCGTCCCCAGCCTTGAAAGAAATTTTCTCAAACTCATTAATAATTCACGAGCTAATTAGCCAATCAAAGAAAAAATATTTGGTCATGTGCATGAGTTTAGAAACCCGGTAAAGGTCGCGCAAACTGAATTCATAATTACGAAATCAGATAATAAACGACACAAACAAAGAACCGTTTATTACCACATTTCCTAATTATAAATTCAACGTGAAACCATTGTCTAATCTAATGTGCACCAATATCACCAAGTCCCTCTACTATAATTGACGATTGAGAAGCTATTTCATAAACTCGTGTATGGTGTTTTAACAGGGGCTACAAACACTCGAGAACAACAAAAATCACTCGGCCTATTACCTCGTAATTTTCAATGTTCTATCGTGTTTGTAAAACATTCGAAAACAATAAAAATCACTCGCCTTGCAGCCTCGTGATTTTCATTATTCTCTCATGATTTGCAAACACTCGAGAACAATGAAAATTACCCGGTTATAACGGCTTCGTGATTTTCATTGCCCTCTCCTGTTTGTAATCCCTGGTAAAACACTCCCACTCGTTTATGAAATAGTACTTCAAAAACTCATTAACAATTCATGAGGAAAATTCAAAAGAAATTAAAGTTTAATCAGTGTCTTTATATGACTTCAAAAACTCATTAATAATTCATGAGGAAAACACAAAGGAAATCAGTACCATGTCCGTGGTTTTATACCTGATAAAACTTCTTGACGTCAGAAAGAATACTAATGAACATACAATTTTATATAAAGAATACTAATGAACATACAATTTTATATAAAGAACACTAATGAACATAACATCCAATAACGAATCGTTTTTGAAGCCATTCAAAACACTCGCATCACGTGTTTTAAATATTACATAAAGATACCTCCTAATTTACATAAACTTTAGCTTTGATTTTCTCGGCTTAGACAAGGTTATTTTTCAAACTTACTACGCCAATGAACTTACCAAGTGGTTCGTTTTTGAAGCCGTTCAATAAACTCGCAGTTCGTGTTTTATCAGATATAAAAACACTCGGCTTCGCCTGTGTCTTTATATCTGATAAAACACTCCTGCTCGTTTATTAAACAGTACTTGCGGTTGTTTATTTTTAATAGTTACTCCCGACAAGTTAATTGCCCCGGGCTAATATATATTAGCCCGGGGCAATTAACTTGATTTATGCGTGGTTGGGAAAATAAGCTTTAATCCATGGTCACAAATGTGATAAAGGATTTCTCATCGCGATCGAAGTGTTTTTAGACAATCTCTGTGATAACGAAGTCAGTATCTCAGTTTTCTTAGGGGCCGTTTACATGGACAAACGTTGTCCCTGGTAGAAGGGTCACCCTACCGCCCGAGCTACCCTGGGGGAGCCAACTTTGTGTTCATTTTACTTAGTCTCGACAACGAGCGTTTACATGGGGAATTTCATACTTGTCTCGGGTAGTAGGGTCACCCTGGGATAGGCTCACCCTCTTTGCGAGGTAGGGTTACCCTAGGGGGCGAGATAAAGTTGACTCGCCTACCCGAGGCAAAACTGCGAAACAAAATGGCAGCAGAAAGTGAAATAATTGATAGAGCAGCAAATACGAAGCGGAAAAAATGGTCTTGGTCTCCAACAATAGTTTAAAACCTGATAATTGGCCTGAAGAAGTATAAAAGCTTCTGTGAGTTTAATTCTATCGTTTAATTCTAACAGTACAGTTACAGTTTCTTCCCGACGATCGGCCATCCTAAATTAGATGCATTAAACTATACCCAGTCCTCCAGGCATAAACCGATTCAGAAGTCAATCTAATTCCTCATGTAAACACACGACAAAGTTGTCTCGGGGGGGTAGGGTGTCCACCTTACCCGAGCCAACTTTTAGTCCATGTAAACGGCCCCTAAGGCAACCTCGGTGATCCTGAACTAGGGCCGTCGGCCATCGCTAAATAACTGACGTAGTTAACTCGGGTTCGGTCACTAACCCACATTAAAACACGATCAAGTCGGATTTCTTTGTTTTTTGCGGGATTTATATCCCATAAATCCCGCATTATAAATTCATAGGGTGCCTACTACAATTATCTCATATAGTAACGCCGGTAGCGCCCACATACGGGAAGGAGAGCAAGGGTTTGCTTTTCGCCCCACGTAGTTTACGAGAGGAAGGCAACCCAATGAAAGTCATCAAAATCTGTTGGTAGAGTCAGCAATTTATTACGCTGAACGTTGAGCATAAAATGTGGGATTAATACGGCATCAATACGCATGCCCAATGCTGTAATGATAGATCTGGTACTAATTATTCATACTAATTATTCAAACAAGCTTGTAGAAGTCTGTGTATGTGTTCAATGAACCTTTACGTACTTCTCAAGTTGTTTAATAAACTATTATTCAAAGGTTGCTTTGGAGTCTTATTATTTCATAAAATCCCGTTAACATTTGACATAACAATGTCCTTCGACACTCGGTAAATGCTATCTTTTAGAAAACCTTCTTCAATCGTGTTTTAAGTCGGATAAATACGTCGAACGTCGGCTTTAAGCCAGATAAACCCCTCGGGCCTTGGGATGTATCTGACTTAAAGCCTCCGTTCTCGGTATTTATCCTATACTCAAAAATTAATTCAAATGTGCAACCACTTGCTACACGATCTGCAGTTAGTTAGGGACAACCAAAATGTGACATCATCATCAATATATAAAACCTAAATGGTATTTGTTTACCTTAATGGAAAGGTTCTCGTCTTCAATTTCACTCGTGTGGAAGAAAAGATTTTTCGCTTCGTCAGTTTCATAAGCTATAAAGCCGTACTACAATGAAAAGAAAAAAATGAATATTTTACAAGTGTAGGATTGACTAGACTAAACTAACTTTATTTATACTGGATAACTCTATCCGTTATATCTAAACTGTTCTCTCTAGAGGTCCATTAAGGACCATCCTTCATTGATCCATTGTTACTACAGAAGAAAACCAGAGTAAACTAAACTAACTTTATTTATACTGGATAACTGTATCAGTTATATCTAAACTGTTCTCTCTAGAGGTCCAGTAAGGACCATCCTTCATTGATCCAGTGTTACTACAGAAGAAAACCAGAGTAAACTAAACAAACTTTATTTATACTGGATAACTCTATCAGTCATATCTAAACTGTTCTCTCTAGAGGTCCAGTAAGGATCATCCCTCATTGATCCAGTGTTACTACAGAAGAAAACCAGAGTAAACTAAACTAACTTTATTTATACTGGATAACTCTATCAGTCATATCTAAACTGTTCTCTCTAGAGGTCCAGTAAGGACCATCCCTCATTGGTCCAGTGTTACCACAGAAGAAAACCAGAGTAAACTAAACTAACTTTATTTATACTGGATAACTCTATCAGTTATATCTAAACTTTTCTCTCTAGAGGTCCAGTAAGGACCATCCTTCATTGATCCAGTGTTACTACAGCAGGAAACCAGAGTAAACTAAACTAACTTTATTTATACTGGATAACTGTATCAGTTATATCTAAACTGTTCTCTCTAGAGGTCCAGTAAGGACCATCCTTCATTGATCCAGTGTTACTACAGAAGAAAACCAGAGTAAACTAAACTAACTTTATTTATACTGGATAACTGTATCAGTTATATCTAAACTGTTCTCTCTAGAGGTCCAGTAAGGACCATCCTTCATTGATCCAGTGTTACTACAGAAGAAAACCAGAGTAAACTAAACTAACTTTATTTATACTGGATAACTGTATCAGTTATATCTAAACTGTTCTCTCTAGAGGTCCAGTAAGGACCATCCTTCATTGATCCAGTGTTACTACAGAAGAAAACCAGAGTAAACTAAACTAACTTTATTTATACTGGATAACTGGATAAGTTATATCTAAACTGTTCTCTCTAGAGGTCCAGTAAGGACCATCCTTCATTGATCCAGTGTTACTACAGAAGAAAACCAGAGTAAACTAAACTAACTTTATTTATACTGGATAACTGTATCAGTTATATCTAAACTGTTCTCTCATCAGTTATATCTAAACTGTTCTCTCTAGAGGTCCAGTAAGGACCATCCTTCATTGATCCAGTGTTACTACAGAAGAAAACCAGAGTAAACTAAACTAACTTTATTTATACTGGATAACTGTATCAGTTATATCTAAACTGTTCTCTCATCAGTTATATCTAAACTGTTCTCTCTAGAGGTCCAGTAAGGACCATCCTTCATTGATCCAGTGTTACTACAGAAGAAAACCAGAGTAAACTAAACTAACTTTATTTATACTGGATAACTGTATCAGTTATATCTAAACTGTTCTCTCATCAGTTATATCTAAACTGTTCTCTCTAGAGGTACAGTAAGGACCATCCTTCATTGATCCAGTGTTACTACAGAACAAAACCAGAGTAAACTAAACTAACTTTATTTATACTGGATAACTGTATCAGTTATATCTAAACTGTTCTCTCTAGAGGTCCAGTAGGGACCATCCTTCATTGATCCAGTGTTACTACAGAAGAAAACCAGAGTAAACTAAACTAACTTTATTTATACTGGATAACTGTATCAGTTATATCTAAACTGTTCTCTCTAGAGGTCCAGTAAGGACCATCCTTCATTGATCCAGTGTTACTACAGAAGAAAACCAGAGTAAACTAAACTAACTTTATTTATACTGGATAACTCTATCAGTCATATCTAAACTGTTCTCTCTAGAGGTCCAGTAAGGATCATCCCTCATTGATCCAGTGTTACTACAGACGAAAACCAGAGTAAACTAAACTAACTTTATTTATACTGGATAACTCTATCAGTCATATCTAAACTGTTCTCTCTAGAGGTCCAGTAAGGACCATCCCTCATTGGTCCAGTGTTACCACAGAAGAAAACCAGAGTAAACTAAACTAACTTTATTTATACTGGATAACTCTATCAGTTATATCTAAACTGTTCTCTCTATAGGTCCAGTAAGGACCATCCTTCATTGATCCAGTGCTACTACAGAAGAAAACCAGAGTAAACTAAACTAACTTTATTAATACTGGATAACTGTATCAGTTATATCTAAACTGTTCTCTCATCAGTTATATCTAAACTGTTCTCTCTAGAGGTCCAGTAAGGACCATCCTTCATTGATCCAGTGTTACTACAGAAGAAATCCAGAGTAAACTAAACTAACTTTATTTATACTGGATAACTGTATCAGTTATATCTAAACTGTTCTCTCTAGAGGTCCAGTAAGGACCATCCTTCATTGATCCAGTGTTACTACAGAAGAAAACCAGAGTAAACTAAACTAACTTTATTTATACTGGATAACTGGATAAGTTATATCTAAACTGTTCTCTCTAGAGGTCCAGTAAGGACCATCCTTCATTGATCCAGTGTTACTACAGAAGAAAACCAGAGTAAACTAAACTAACTTTATTTATACTGGATAACTGTATCAGTTATATCTAAACTGTTCTCTCTAGAGGTCCAGTAAGGACCATCCTTCATTGATCCAGTGTTACTACAGAAGAAAACCAGAGTAAACTAAACTAACTTTATTTATACTGGATAACTGTATCAGTTATATCTAAACTGTTCTCTCTAGAGGTCCAGTAAGGACCATCCTTCATTGATCCAGTGTTACTACAGAAGAAATCCAGAGTAAACTAAACTAACTTTATTTATACTAGATAACTCTATCAGTCATATCTAAACTGTTCTCTCTAGAGGTCCAGTAAGGAAAATCCCTCATTGATCCAGTGTTACTACAGAAGAAAACCAGAGTAAACTAAACTAACTTTATTTATACTGGATAACTCTATCAGTCATATCTAAACTGTTCTCTCTAGAGGTCCAGTAAGGATCATCCCTCATTGATCCAGTGTTACTACAGAAGAAAACCAGAGTAAACTAAACTAACTTTATTTATACTGGATAACTCTATCAGTCATATCTAAACTGTTCTCTCTAGAGGTCCAGTAAGGATCATCCCTCATTGATCCAGTGTTACTACAGAAGAAAACCAGAGTAAACTAAACTAACTTTATTTATACTGGATAACTCTATCAGTCATATCTAAACTGTTCTCTCTAGAGGTCCAGTAAGGACCATCCCTCATTGGTCCAGTGTTACTACAGAAGAAAACCAGAGTAAACTAAACTAACTGTATTTATACTGGATAACTCTATCAGTTATATCTAAACTGTTCTCTCTAGAGGTCCAGTAAGGACCATCCTTCATTGATCCAGTGTTACTACAGAAGAAAACCAGAGTAAACTAAACTAACTTTATTAATACTGGATAACTGTATCAGTTATATCTAAACTGTTCTCTCATCAGCTATATCTAAACTGTTCTCTCTAGAGGTCCAGTAAGGACCATCCTTCATTGATCCAGTGTTACTACAGAAGAAAACCAGAGTAAACTAAACTAACTTTATTTATACTGGATAACTGTATCAGTTATGTCTAAACTGTTCTCTCATCAGTTATATCTAAACTGTTCTCTCTAGAGGTCAAGTAAGTACCATCCTTCATTGATCCAGGGTTACTACAGGAGAAAACCAGAGTAAACTAAACTAACTTTATTTATACTGGATAACTGTATCAGTTATATCTAAACTGTTCTCTCTGGAGGTCCAGTAAGGACCATCCTTCATTGATCCAGTGTTACTACAGAAGGAAACCAGAGTAAACTAAACTAACTTTATTTATACTGGATAACTGTATCAGTTATATCTAAACTGTTCTCTCTAGAGGTCCAGTAAGGACCATCCTTCATTGATCCAGTGTTACTACAGAAGAAAACCAGAGTAAACTAAACTAACTTTATTTATACTGGATAACTGTATCAGTTATATCTAAACTGTTCTCTCTAGAGGTCCAGTAAGGACCATCCTTCATTGATCCAGTGTTACTACAGAAGAAAACCAGAGTAAACTAAACTAACTTTATTTATACTGGATAACTCTATCAGTCATATCTAAACTGTTCTCTCTAGAGGTCCAGTAAGGATCATCCCTCATTGATCCAGTGTTACTACAGAAGAAAACCAGAGTAAACTAAACTAACTTTATTTATACTGGATAACTCTATCAGTCATATCTAAACTGTTCTCTCTAGAGGTCCAGTAAGGACCATCCCTCATTGGTCCAGTGTTACCACAGAAGAAAACCAGGGTAAACTAAACTAACTTTATTTATACTGGATAACTCTATCAGTTATATCTAAACTGTTCTCTCTAGAGGTCCAGTAAGGACCATCCTTCATTGATCCAGTCTTACTACAGAAGAAAACCAAAGTAAACTAAACTAACTTTATTAATACTGGATAACTGTATCAGTTATATCTAAACTGTTCTCTCATCAGCTATATCTAAACTGTTCTCTCTAGAGGTCCAGTAAGGACCATCCTTCATTGATCCAGTGTTACTACAGAAGAAAACCAGAGTAAACTAAACTAACTTTATTTATACTGGATAACTGTATCAGTTATATCTAAACTGTTCTCTCATCAGTTATATCTAAACTGTTCTCTCTAGAGGTCAAATAAGGACCATCCTTCATTGATCCAGGGTTACTACAGGAGAAAACCAGAGTAAACTAAACTAACTTTATTTATACTGGATAACTGTATCAGTTATATCTAAACTGTTCTCTCTGGAGGTCCAGTAAGGACCATCCTTCATTGATCCAGTGTTACTACAGAAGAAAACCAGAGTAAACTAAACTAACTTTATTTATACTGGATAACTCTATCAGTCATATCTAAACTGTTCTCTCTAGAGGTCCAGTGAGAACCATCCTTCATTGATCCAGTGTTACTACAGAAGGAAACCAGAGTAAACTAAACTAACTTTATTTATACTGGATAACTGTATCAGTTATATCTAAACTGTTCTCTCTAGAGGTCCAGTAAGGACCATCCTTCATTGATCCAGTGTTACTACAGAAGAAAACCAGAGTAAACTAAACTAACTTTATTTATACTGGATAACTGTATCAGTTATATCTAAACTGTTCTCTCTAGAGGTCCAGTAAGGACCATCCTTCATTGATCCAGTGTTACTACAGAAGAAAACCAGAGTAAACTAAACTAACTTTATTTATACTGGATAACTCTATCGGTCATATCTAAACTGTTCTCTCTAGAGGTCCAGTAAGGATCATCCCTCTTTGATCCAGTGTTACTACAGAAGAAAACCGGAGTAAACTAAACTAACTTTATTTATACTGGATAACTCTATCAGTCATATCTAAATTGTTCTCTCTAGAGGTCCAGTAAGGACCATCCCTCATTGGTCCAGTGTTACAACAGAAGAAAACCAGAGTAAACTAAACTAACTTTATTTATACTGGATAAATCTATCAGTTATATCTAAACTGTTCTCTCTAGAGGTCCAGTAAGGACCATCCTTCATTGATCCAGTGTTACTACAGAAGAAAACCAGAGTAAACTAAACTAACTTTATTAATACTGGATAACTGTATCAGTTATATCTAAACTGTTCTCTCATCAGTTATATCTAAACTGTTCTCTCTAGAGGTCCAGTAAGGACCATCCTTCATTGATCCAGTGTTACTACAGAAGAAAACCAAAGTAAACTAAACTAACTTTATTTATACTGGACAACTGTATCAGTTATATCTAAACTGTTCTCTCATCAGTTATATCTAAACTGTTCTCTCTAGAGGTCCAGTAAGGACCATCCTTCATTGATCCAGTGTTACTACAGAAGAAAACCAGAGTAAACTAAACTAAGTTTATTTATACTGGATAACTGTATCAGTTATATCTAAACTGTTCTCTCTAGAGGTCCAGTAAGGACCATCCTTCATTGATCCAGTGTTACTACAGAAGGAAACCTGAGTAAACTAAACTAACTTTATTTATACTGGATAACTGTATCAGTTATATCTAAACTGTTCTCTCTAGAGGTCCAGTAACGACCATCCTTCATTGATCCAGTGTTACTACAGAAGAAAACCAGAGTAAACTAAACTAACTTTATTTATACTGGATAACTGTATCAGTTATATCTAAACTGTTCTCTCTAGAGGTCCAGTAAGGACCATCCTTCATTGATCCAGTGTTACTACAGAAGAAAACCAGAGTAAACTAAACTAACTTTATTTATACTGGATAACTGTATCAGTCATATCTAAACTGTTCTCTCTAGAGGTCCAGTAAGGATCATCCCTCATTGATCCAGTGTTACTACAGAAGTAAACCAGAGTAAACTAAACTAACTTTATTTATACTGGATAACTCTATCAGTCATATCTAAACTGTTCTCTCTAGAGGTCCAGTAAGGACCATCCCTCATTGGTCCAGTGTTACCACAGAAGAAAACCAGAGTAAACTAAACTAACTTTATTTATACTGGATAACTGTATCAGTTATATCTAAACTGTTCTCTATAGAGGTCCAGTAAGGACCATCCTTCATTGATCCAGTGTTACTACAGAAGAAAACCAGAGTAAACTAAACTAACTTTATTTATACTGGATAACTCTATCAGTCATATCTAAACTGTTCTCTCTAGAGGTCCAGTAAGGACCATCCCTCATTGGTCCAGTGTTACAACAGAAGAAAACCAGAGTAAACTAAACTAACTTTATTTATACTGGATAAATCTATCAGTTATATCTAAACTGTTCTCTCTAGAGGTCCAGTAAGGTCCATCCTTCATTGATCCAGTGTTACTACAGAAGAAAACTAGAGTAAACTAAACTAACTTTATTAATACTGGATAACTGTATCAGTTATATCTAAACTGTTCTCTCATCAGTTACATCTAAACTGTTCTCTCTAGAGGTGCAGTAAGGACCATCCTTCATTGATCCAGTGTTACTACAGAAGAAAACCAGAGTAAACTAAACTAACTTTATTTATACTGGATAACTGTATCAGTTATATCTAAACTGTTCTCTCATCAGTTATATCTAAACTGTTCTCTCTAGAGGTCCAGTAAGGACCATCCTTCATTGATCCAGTGTTACTACAGAAGAAAACCAGAGTAAACTAAACTAAGTTTATTTATACTGGATAACTGTATCAGTTATATCTAAACTGTTCTCTCTAGAGGTCCAGTAAGGACCATCCTTCATTGATCCAGTGTTACTACAGAAGGAAACCAGAGTAAACTAAACTAACTTTATTTATACTGGATAACTGTATCAGTTATATCTAAACTGTTCTCTCATCAGTTATATCTAAACTGTTCTCTCTAGAGGTCCAGTAAGGACCATCCTTCATTGATCCAGTGTTACTACAGAAGAAAACCAGAGTAAACTAAACTAACTTTATTTATACTGGATAACTGTATCAGTTATATCTAAACTGTTCTCTCATCAGTTATATCTAAACTGTTCTCTCTAGAGGTCCAGTAAGGACCATCCTTCATTGATCCAGTGTTACTACAGAAGAAAACCAGAGTAAACTAAACTAAGTTTATTTATACTGGATAACTGTATCAGTTATATCTAAACTGTTCTCTCTAGAGGTCCAGTAAGGACCATCCTTCATTGATCCAGTGTTACTACAGAAGGAAACCAGAGTAAACTAAACTAACTTTATTTATACTGGATAACTGTATCAGTTACATCTAAACTGTTCTCTCTAGAGGTCCAGTAAGGATCATCCCTCATTGATCCAGTGTTACTACAGAAGTAAACCAGAGTAAACTAAACTAACTTTATTTATACTGGATAACTCTTTCAGTCATATCTAAACTGTTCTCTCTAGAGGTCCAGTAAGGACCATCCCTCATTGGTCCAGTGTTACCACAGAAGAAAACCAGAGTAAACTAAACTAACTTTATTTATACTGGATAACTGTATCAGTTATATCTAAACTGTTCTCTCTAGAGGTCCAGTAAGGACCATCCTTCATTGATCCAGTGTTACTACAGAAGAAAACCAGAGTAAACTAAACTAACTTTATTTATACTGGATAACTCTATCAGTCATATCTAAACTGTTCTCTCTAGAGGTCCAGTAAGGATCATCCCTCTTTGATCCAGTGTTACTACAGAAGAAAACCAGAGTAAACTAAACTAACTTTATTTATACTGGATAACTCTATCAGTCATATCTAAACTGTTCTCTCTAGAGGTCCAGTAAGGACCATCCCTCATTGGTCCAGTGTTACAACAGAAGAAAACCAGAGTAAACTAAACTAACTTTATTTATACTGGATAAATCTATCAGTTATATCTAAACTGTTCTCTCTAGAGGTCCAGTAAGGACCATCCTTCATTGATCCAGTGTTACTACAGAAGAAAACCAGAGTAAACTAAACTAACTTTATTTATACTGGATAACTGTATCAGTTATATCTAAACTGTTCTCTCATCAGTTATATCTAAACTGTTCTCTCTAGAGGTCCAGTAAGGACCATCCTTCATTGATCCAGTGTTACTACAGAAGAAAACCAGAGTAAACTAAACTAACTTTATTTATACTGGATAACTGTATCAGTTATATCTAAACTGTTCTCTCTAGAGGTCCAGTAAGGACCATCCTCCATTGATCCAGAGTTACTACAGAAGAAAACCAGAGTAAACTAAACTAACTTTATTTATACTGGATAACTGTATCAGTTATATCTAAACTGTTCTCTCTAGAGGTCCAGTAAGGACCATCCTCCATTGATCCAGAGTTACTACAGAAGAAAACCAGAGTAAACTAAACTAACTTTATTTATACTGGATAACTCTATCAGTCATATCTAAACTGTTCTCTCTAGAGGTCCAGTAAGGACCATCCTTCATTGATCCAGTGTTACTACAGAAGAAAACCAGAGTAAACTAAACTAACTTTATTAATACTGGATAACTGTATCAGTTATATCTAAACTGTTCTCTCATCAGTTATATCTAAACTGTTCTCTCTAGAGGTCCAGTAAGGACCATCCTTCATTGATCCAGTGTTACTACAGAAGAAAACCAGAGTAAACTAAACTAACTTTATTTATACTGGATAACTCTATCAGTCATATCTAAACTGTTCTCTCTAGAGGTCCAGTAAGGACCATCCCTCATTGGTCCAGTGTTACAACAGAAGAAAACCAGAGTAAACTAAACTAACTTTATTTATACTGGATAAATCTATCAGTTATATCTAAACTGTTCTCTCTAGAGGTCCAGTAAGGACCATCCTTCATTGATCCAGTGTTACTACAGAAGAAAACCAGAGTAAACTAAACTAACTTTATTTATACTGGATAACTGTATCAGTTATATCTAAACTGTTCTCTCATCAGTTATATCTAAACTGTTCTCTCTAGAGGTCCAGTAAGGACCATCCTTCATTGATCCAGTGTTACTACAGAAGAAAACCAGAGTAAACTAAACTAACTTTATTTATACTGGATAACTGTATCAGTTATATCTAAACTGTTCTCTCTAGAGGTCCAGTAAGGACCATCCTCCATTGATCCAGAGTTACTACAGAAGAAAACCAGAGTAAACTAAACTAACTTTATTTATACTGGATAACTCTATCAGTCATATCTAAACTGTTCTCTCTAGAGGTCCAGTAAGGATCATCCCTCATTGATCCAGTGTTACTACAGAAGAAAACCAGAGTAAACTAAACTAACTTTATTTATACTGGATAACTCTATCAGTCATATCTAAACTGTTCTCTCTAGAGGTCCAGTAAGGACCATCCTTCATTGATCCAGTGTTACTACAGAAGAAAACCAGAGTAAACTAAACTAACTTTATTAATACTGGATAACTGTATCAGTTATATCTAAACTGTTCTCTCATCAGTTATATCTAAACTGTTCTCTCTAGAGGTCCAGTAAGGACCATCCTTCATTGATCCAGTGTTACTACAGAAGAAAACCAGAGTAAACTAAACTAACTTTATTTATACTGGATAACTCTATCAGTCATATCTAAACTGTTCTCTCTAGAGGTCCAGTAAGGATCATCCCTCATTGATCCAGTGTTACTACAGAAGAAAACCAGAGTAAACTAAACTAACTTTATTTATACTGGATAACTCTATCAGTCATATCTAAACTGTTCTCTCTAGAGGTCCAGTAAGGACCATCCTTCATTGATCCAGTGTTACTACAGAAGAAAACCAGAGTAAACTAAACTAACTTTATTAATACTGGATAACTGTATCAGTTATATCTAAACTGTTCTCTCTAGAGGTCCAGTAAGGAACATCCTTCATTGATCCAGTGTTACTACAGAAGAAAACCAGAGTAAACTAAACTAACTTTATTTATACTGGATAACTCTATCAGTTATATCTAAACTGTTCTCTCTAGAGGTCCAGTAAGAACCATCCTTCATTGATCCAGTGTTACTACAGAAGAAAACCAGAGTAAACTAAACTAACTTTATTTATACTGGATAACTCTATCAGTTATATCTAAACTGTTCTCTCTAGAGGTCCAGTAAGAACCATGCTTCATTGATCCAGTGTTACTACAGAAGAAAACCGGAGTAAACTAAACTAACTTTATTTATACTGGATAACTCTATCAGTCATATCTAAACTGTTCTCTCTAGAGGTCAAGTAAGGACCATCCCTCATTGGTCCAGTGTTACCACAGAAGAAAACCAGAGTAAACTAAACTAACTTTATTTATACTGGATAACTGTATCAGTCATATCTAAACTGTTCTCTCTAGAGGTCCAGTAAGAACCATCCCTCATTGATCCAGTGTTACTACAGAAGAAAACCAGAGTAAACTAAACTAACTTTATTTATACTGATTAACTCTATCAATCATATCTAAACTGTTCTCTCTAGAGGTCCAGTAAGAACCATCCCTCATTGATCCAGTGTTACTACAGAAGGAAACAAGAATAAACGAAACTAACTTTATTTATACTGGATAACTCTATCAGTCATATCTAAACTGTTGTTCTCTCTAGAGGTGCAGTAAGGACCATCCTTCATTGATCCAGTGTTACTACAGAAGAAAACCAGAGTAAACTAAACTAACTTTATTTATACTGGATAACTCTATCAGTCATATCTTAACTGTTGTTCTCTCTAGAGGTCCAGTAAGGACCATCCTTCATTGATCCAGTGTTACTACAGAAGAAAACCAGAGTAAACTAAACTAACTTTATTTTTACTGGATAACTCTATCAGTCATATCTAAACTGTTCTCTCTAGAGGTCCAGTAAGAACCATCCCTCATTGATCCAGTGTTACTACAGAAGAAAACCAGAGTAAACTAAACTAACTTTATTTATACTGGATAACTCTATCAGTCATATCTAAACTGTTCTCTCTAGACGTTCATTAAATCTCAATAAACAACGTACATCTCCTTTGACAGACTCAACACACGCCTTCAATCGCTCGCGCTTGGCAGTGATCTCGACAACAAACTTTTTATCTGAAGTTTCTAAGCAACCAACGCGGAATTGGACCTAAAATAAGATAAAGAAATTCATAACATCAAAACATATATTAATACTGTGATAGTACCATCAACACTACAAAAACCACCATTCAGAACTACCAGCTCCACCATTATCTTCTCTCGTTTCACCATCACCTTCACCATCATGTCCATTACTACCATAATCATCACCTTCATCATCACTATCACCACCACCACCATCACCTTCAGCATCACCACCATCATCACCACCATCAACATCACTACCATCACCACCATAATCATCACTACCATTATCACCTTCATCATCATCACTACCATCATCACCACCATAATCATCATCATCATCACCATAATCATCATCATCACCACCATAATCATCACTACCATTATCACCTTCATCATCACCACCATCATCATCACTACCATCACCACCATAATCATCACCACCATAATCATCACTACCATTATCACCTTCAACATCACCACCATCATCATCACTACCATTATTACCACCATAATCATCACTACCATTATCATCTTCAGCATCACCACCATCATCACCACCACCATCAACATCACTACCATCACCACCATAATCATCACTACCATTATCACCTTCAACATCACCACCATCAACTTCAACATCACCGCCATCATCATCATCACCACCATCATCATCACTACTATTATTACCACCATAATCATCACTACCATTATCACCTTCAACAACACCACCATCACTACCACCACCACATCGTCCTTACAGTTAGTCCTACTACCATGTTTACCTTCTCTCCACACTGCAAAACAGTTTTCTTATCGAGCAGACCAGTAATGCCGTACGGAATAACAGACAAAGCATCATCTCCATCTTCCTCCTCCTCTTCCTCTCCGTCATTCTCATCAGACTTCTCCACATACTCAATCAAGCCTTGATATCGCAGTGCTAAAAACATAACCATATCAAAGATAACATTTCAAACCATCACATACACAACAATGACACTCGGATACAATTATATCTTCTTGTACCTGTGGATCAGCGCGACGCAAAGGACGAAGAATCCTGCCTTCGTAAGCTTCAGAGATGACAGTCTAGGAAAGCAAGACAATGTATTATTGTAATACTAAGCTTGTGGTAGACAATGAATATATTTAGTTTTATGAATCTTATCTCATCACTTCACTTCACTTCAATTCACTCCACTTCCCTTCCCTTCACCTCACTTCACTTCCCTTCACCTCATCTCACTTCACTCCACTTCCCTTCACTTCCCTTCACCTCACTTCACTCCACTCCCCTTCACCTCACCTCCCTTCCCTTCACTTCCCTTCATCTCACTTCACTTCACTTCACTCCCCTTCCCTTCCCTTCACCTCACTTTACCTTACTTCACTCCCCTCCCATTCACTTCACCTCACCTCACTTCACTCCCCTTCACCTCACCTCCCTTCACTTCCCTTCCCCTCACTTCACTTCACTCCCCTTCCCTTCCCTTCACCTCACTTTACCTTACTTCACTCCCCTCCCCTTCACTTCACCTCCCTTCCCTTCCCCTCACTCCCTTTCCCTTCCCCTCACTCCCCTTCCCTTCACTTTACCTCACTTCACTTCACTTCACTCCACTTCCCTTCACCTCAACTGACCTCACTTCACTCCCCTTCCCTTCACTTCACTCCACTTCCCTTCCCTTCCCTTCACCTCAACTCACTTCACTCCCCTTCTCTTCACCTCCCCTCACCTCACCTCACTCCACTCCACCTCACTCCACTCCACTTCACCTCACTCCACTCCACTTCACTTACAATTACCTCTTGCGGGATAGAACCGCTGGCCAGCTTAACCAACTTCTCAGCTGCAACTTTGCCTCCTTTAGAAGTAACGCTAAACTCCATTTCGTCTCCAAGAAAAAGATCATCGATACTTCCCTCGTACTCACTGCAAAACAAAATAACCAAATGACACAGTCTTGTCAGCAGTCTTGTTTCAATATTTATAACAAGCGTGACAAAATTCCTGCATCCTGATTGGTTTAGAAGAGCGCAATTAGATCGTTAATTACACACTGCGCAGCGCAATTAACCCACTCCTGCCTGAGCTGGCCAAAAACGGCTCCTTTATTGTTTTACTCTGTCTAACACCAGATGATTTTACTCATCAAAGAGAGAATCCTCAGACATCCTAGGCAGCAATGAGTTAACAAGTGATTAACCCATTCCTGCCTGAGCTGTTCAAAAATGACCCCTTTATTGTTTTACTGTGTCTAACACCAGATGATTTTACTCATCAAAGAGAGAATCCTCAGACATCCTAGACAGCAATGAGTTAACAAGTGATTAACCCATTCCTGCCTGAGCTGGTCAAAAATGACCCCTTTATTGTTTTACTCTATCTAACACCAGATGATTTTACTCATCAAAGAGAGAACCCTCAGACATCCTAGGCAGCAATGAGTTAACAAGTGATTAACCCATTCCTGCCTGAGCTGGTCAAAAATTGTCCCTTTATTGTTTTACTCTGTCTAACACCAGATGATTTTACTCATCAAAGAGAGAACCCTCAGACATCCTAGGCAGCAATGAGTTAACGATAAGTGAAGCCTTTGTACTAAAATAGACAGATTTTCACTTTTCCAACAACTTGTGGTGTATTATGAATTGAGAATATTATTTCAATATTTTTAGGTGAATACAGCGAACAAACAAACACCCTGTTATCAAGTGATGAAAATAAATCTTGGGTGGGTAAGAAGCGTCGCATTCCCAGGGTACAGTACTTATATATATTTTGTCATGTATACTACAACTCATTTTACTCTGATGAAGGACTCTGCTTGAAACGTCAGTATTTCGTTATCAAAACTATTCTCAGCAGTTTACCATCTTTTCACTTTGCTCTATCTAAAACACTGCCCGCACAACACTCTAGTTTTTACTCTGACGAAGGACTCTGCTTGAAACGTCAGTATTTCGTTATCAAAACTATTCTGAGCAGTTTACCATCTTTTCACTTTGCTCTATCTAAAACACTGCCTACACAACACTCTAGTTTTTACTCTGATGAAGGACTCTGCTTGAAACGTCAGTATTTCGTTATTAAAACTATTCTCAGCAGTATACCATCTTTTCACTTTGCTCTATCTAAAACACTGCCTACACAACACTCTAGTTTTCCCCCCCGCTCACCTATATCGAAAGAAAACTTCTTTCTCATGATCAGCCATCTCGAGAAATCCAAAGTTTTCCTTCAGTGTAGCTACAAAGCCCTGGAGAAAAATAGAATGGTGTTGTCAAAACAACAATGATCCTTTGTTCATAACAATAACAACAACAACAACAACAACAACAACAGCAACAACAACAACAAGACGACAACCACAACAGCAGCAACAACATAAACAACAACGACGACGACAACAACAACAACAACAACAACACAACCACAACAGCAGCAACAACATAACAACAACACGACAACCACAACAACAGCAGCAACAACAGCAACAACAGCAACAACAACAACAACAACAACAACAACAACAACAACAACAACAAAAACGGCGCTTCAAACTTCACTTAAATAACGGCGCTTCAAACATATGTAAAATACTACACACGTAAAAACGCACAAGCTGTTACATGCCTGCAAGCAAGTTGTTACAAGGCTGTTCAACAGACTGTCACCGTCATGTGTTCGCACTGGCTGTCCCAGTCTGTTAACATGTCTGTAACAGGTTGTTGACAACTTGTAACAAGGCTGATGACTCCAACAGACTGATGACAAGTTGTTCCAACAACCTGTTACCGCTCTGCACTGAACAAGTTGTTAACAGCTTGATGCTAACAAGGTTGTAGCAGCTTCTTGAATGAACAGCATTGTTACAACTTGTTCCCAGCCTTGCCACAAGCCTGTTGCGAACACATCCTGTTGACAAGCTGTGAGATTTTTACGTGTGTACCTCTAAGTTTTAAGAATTTCGAAATTTCTAATGGCAGAGAAATCGTGAAAGGGAAAATTGAAAAGGCGTCTTCCATGCACCTACAGCCGGCTAACAAACTAAAAACATTGATTACTTACAAAGTGTTTCATCTCACTGTTCCGCCTGACCACAGTAATATTGACAGCCATCTGATGCGAGGTCCTTTCACTCTTTGAAATCTGAAACTCAACCTGAAAATAGAGAGGTTGGTTTGGGTTGAAGTGGAAACATTTCGCAAAGGATACTGTCGTTTGCACCTACACGCGCAAAAACGCACAAGTTGTTCACGGTTGTTAACAGGCGTGAACAATGTTGTGCTGCACCTCGTGAACGATGTTGTGCTGCACCCCGTGAACAATGTTGTGCTGCACCCCGTGAACAATGTTGTGCTGCACCCCGTGAACAATGCTGCGCTGCACCTCGTGAACAATGTTGTGCTGCACCCCGTGAACAATGTTGCGCTGCACCTCGTGAACAATGTTGTGCTGCACCTCGTGAACAATGTTGTGCTGCACCTCGTGAACAATGTTGTGCTGCACCTCGTGAACAACGTTGTGCTGTACCTCGTGAACGATGTTGTGCTGCATCCCGTGAACAATGTTGTGCTGCACCTCGTGAACAATGTTGTGCTGCACCCCGTGAACAATGTTGTGCTGCATCCCGTGAATAATGTTGTGCTGCACCTCGTGAACAATGTTGTGCTGCACCTCGTGAACAATGTTGTGCTGCACCCCGTGCACAATGTTGTGCTGCATCCCGTGAATAATGTTGTGCTGCACCTCGTGAACAATGTTGTGCTGTACCTCGTGAACAATGTTGTGCTGCACCCCGTGCACAATGTTGTGCTGCACCTCGTGAACAATGTTGTGCTGCACCTCGTGAACAATGTTGTGCTGTACCTCGTGAACGATGTTGTGCTGCATCCCGTGAACAATGTTGTGCTGCACCTCGTGAACAATGTTGTGCTGCACCCCGTGAACAATGTTGGGCTGCACCTCGTGAACAATGTTGTGCTGCATCCCGTGCACAATGTTGTGCTGTACCTCGTGAACAATGTTGTGTTGCACCCCGTGCACAATGTTGTGCTGCATCCCGTGAATAATGTTGTGCTGCACCTCGTGAACAATGTTGTGCTGCACCTCGTGAACAATGTTGTGCTGCACCCCGTGCACAATGTTGTACTGCATCCCGTGAATAATGTTGTGCTGCACCTCGTGAACAATGTTGTGCTGTACCTCGTGAACAATGTTGTGCTGCACCCCGTGCACAATGTTATGCTGCATCCCGTGAATGATGTTTTGCTGCACCTCGTGAACAATGTTGTGCTGCACCTCGTGAATAATCGTGTGCTGCACCTCATGAACAATGTTGTGCTGCACCTCGTGAACAATGTTGTGCTGCACCTCGTGAACAATGTTGTGCTGCACCTCGTGAACAATGTTGTGCTGCATCTCGTGAATAATGTTGTGCTGCACCTCGTGAACAATGTTGTGCTGTACCCCGTGAACAATGTTGTGCTGCATCCAGTGAACAATGTTGTGCTGCACCTCGTGAACAATGTTGTGCTGCACCCCGTGAACAATGTTGTGCTGCATCCCGTGAACAATGTTGTGCTGCATCCCGTGAACAATGTTGTGCTGCACCTCGTGAACAATGTTCTGCTGCATCCCGTGAACAATGTTGTGCTGCACCTCGTGAACAATGTTCTGCTGCACCCCGTGAACAATGTTGTGCTGCATCCCGTGAACAATGTTGTGCTGCATCCCGTGAACAATGTTGTGCTGCACCCCGTGAACAATGTTGTGCTGCACCACGTGAACAATGTTGTGCTGCACCTCGTGAACAAGTTGTCAACAAGTTGTCAACAGTCATGAACAAGTTGTTGCAACAGCACATTTTTTTCTAGCCATCAACGTTGTTCGCACATGATACAACATGTTGTAACAGCATGACGAGGTAACAACGACGAACAACAATGTCACAACAATTGTGAACATGACTGGTGTATCAACACGTTCTTCGGTTTGTTTCAACATGCGTGAACAACGGTTGTTGTTTCATCAAGCAGTAACAACTTGTTGAAACAATGATGAACAATGTTGTTAATTCATCATGGTTGTTCACACATGATAACAACGTTGTTACAGCATTGTTCAGGCAACAATGCTGTAACAACTTGTGAGATTTTTACGCCTGTAAGTGGAAACACCGCCCGTCAAAATATGTTCAAAAGTTAACCGTTTTGAAATTGACAACGTGGCATTGGCAAAACGTGATTGGCCAAGAGCACAAAGATGTACGTATCGATGGGAAACACAGTGCTGTAAAAGTTACATAATTTTTGTAACTCGTTACAGTTGCATCATTAGAAAAGTAACTATCTACCGTAGTTACCGATAAAAGTTACAATGAAAAGAAAGTAACTAGTTACAGTTACGAAGTTACTTCAGAAATTTTGTAACTATAGTTATATACAAAGTTACATTCCTTTGTCCGTGTTACTAGAATCAACAAAGAAATTACTGGTTTTTAGATGCCAGTACCATAATTATGTTTTTACAGCTAAATGCCTAAATATAGTTGTCACTAAGCAGAAATAGTCAAATTGTATCTAATGTACCTTTATTATTATATCAAAACCATTTTTATCAAGAAAGAATGACATCCTCAACTGAATATCAGTAACTATACTAGTCACATTTTTAAACCAAATATTGTAACTAGTTACAGTTCTTTAAAAAAGTAACTAGTTATAGTTAGTTACTTCTTCAGAAAAAGTAATTAGTTTCAGTTATAGTTACTTCTTCAGAAAAAGTAACTAGTTTCAGTTACAGTTACTTAAAAATGTAACTAGTTACTTTGTTATATACCAAAGACTTTCGTTTGCCAATAATGAAATCCTATTGGTCAAATCATGGTCACGTGTTGTTCAACAAACTCAATGTTTCTTTTTGCTGAGGGAAACAGTGCAATGTTTCCCTGTGACGTCGCTTTAATCATGCGTTGTTCACGTGAATACACGATTATTACATCAGATCAAGAACTTTGGACTCTTCGGGCATTTTGAAAACAAGAGCTTGTTTGGTACGAAATAGTCCATTTTCCGAAAGAAAGAATTCCTATACATATCTTCAAAGAAGGTCTGAGAAACACTTGGAGAAATTTAAAGCTGTTCTTAGTGTTCAGTCTGGTGTATTTGTTTAGTTGAAAACGAAGACAAAGTCAAAGTGTTTTGGTAAGTCTTTTCGCCGTTTGCAAATTTCAAGACAGTTTTGTATTTTGTATGTTAAATTTGGTATAGAACAAAACGCTTGACTTTTGTCGCGAGAAACATCGAGTTTTACGGTCCCTCAGGCTTCAATGTCGCCCTCGGGCTAAAGCCCTCGGATGACATTGAAGCCTTCGGGTCCGTACAACTCGATGTTTCCCTCGGCGCCAGTCGACAAGACTGGAACGATAACTCATTGGGGGGGGGGGGGGGGATTTTGAAGCCAGTGCCAGTCCCTTTGCAGGTAGCTCCCGTGCTTCAAGTTACTTAATTTTCATCCTGCCATATATTTTGTTTGGGACGATAACAAATTACTCCAAAACAACGGATTGAAATACATTGTTTTATACGTACGTTTTTAGAAATAGCATTGGCTTCAATTTGATGTATAGTATAAGTTTCCTCGTTATTTTAAACTTTTTAAAATGTAGTAAATGTTCGACCATATTTCGCTGGGAAATAACACTAAGAAACTTGTTGTAGTTTTTCTGAGTTTTGAGCTGAAATACTTAACGCTAAACGTTGGGCTATATATGAAACTGAAGCTATTGAGAAATGCTATTTGGTATAGAAACTTCAAGACTTTAGCTAAAAGGGAAATAATTAAAAAATATAAAAACAACTGCCATTTTGTAACGTTCGGCAAACAAAATGGCAGTTGTTTTTCTATTTTTTAATTATTTCCCTTTTAGCTAAAGTCTTGAAGTTTCTATAGCAAATAGCATTTTTCAATAGCTTCAGTTTCATATACAGCCCAACGTTCAGTGTTAAGTAAAGGTAAAGGTCTTTAATTAGAATACATCAAACGTGTATCTTTACAATCAAATTACTCCTAAGGATTTTTCAATGTGGCCGTGTCGAGGCATATCAAAGGCGCTTTAAGCAGCCGCCATACGACACAGTTCAGACCACGGATCCCAGCTAAGCCCTAGGTGTTGATTTTACGGAGGGAGGAAAACCGGAGAACCCGGCGAAAAACCCTCGAAGCACAGGAGAGACCAACTAAACTCTACTCACATGAGTCCCAAGCTCGAGAATGGGGTTGTTCCCAGTTGGTCACCCATCCAAGTACTAACCCCGTCTAACCGGGCTTAACTATTGGTGAGAGGCAGCGCCCTAACAGCACATGCCATCCGTGCTCCCCAAGTATTTCAGCTCAAAACTCAGAAAAACTAACATTTAAAGATTTTTGGCTTCATCCATTCATAGGGCCTGACTTATGGAGTTAGCGTTCCAGTTTACTTAGAGTTCAAAGTCTTTACCTGATCCCCAAACTTTGGCATTGTCCTCGGATCAGCGTCTGGCGGGATGAAGGGAAGGAAGGTCATCTCATCTCTGATGTAAGCAACAATCAAACCGGATTCACTGTCCCTGTAGGAATATTGATAATGGAAAGGTTAATGATGTACTCCTTGTAGCACCAGCACACGTCCTTTTCCAATCATTTTACTCACTTCTCACGACGCCTTTCCTTGGACTGCGGCCCATCCACAGCAGAGGCTCACGGTCAACTTTTCCTGTGTGGCGCTTTTCTGATATTGCCTACAAGGAAGATGAATACAATCTTATATGGCTGAGCTGTTTCCCTTGCTTCCGCTGCTCCGTCCGTTCGTTCGTTCGTTCGTTCGTTCGTTCGTTCGTTGGTTGGTTGGATTCGTTCGTTCGTTCGTCCGTCCGTCCCTCCGTCCGTCCGTCCGTCCGTCCGTCCCTCCCTCCTTCCTTCCTTCCGTCGTTCCGTTGCTCCCTCCCTCCCCTCCCCTCCCCTCCTCCCTCCCTTACCTTAAGATTGATGCTTCCTCGTGGTAAAACTCGAACACGTATAGCATGAAGCCGCTTTGAACCCTGATCCTACAGCGAAATTAGAAGTAGAGACGGAGAGAGAGTAAAATTAAAATAATATCGATATTCAATTGCGCAAATACAACTCCACATATTCCAAGTTCAACAAAAACAATATTTAACAAAATTTAGAAAACTTTACGGACCTCAACTACGGTGAATTCCACCTCATCCGAAAAATTTATCTCTTGCTCCTAAACAAACGGAGGAGGACAAAAAGTCAATTGACAAGAATGACTAATTTTTTAATCTAGTATAAATTAAGATTAACGTGGTATAAATTAGCATTCACGTGGCATAAATTAGCATTGTGGTATAAATTAGCATTAATGTAGTATAAATTAGCATTAATGTAGTATAGATTAGCATTAATGTGGTATAAATTAGCATTAATGTGGCATAAATTAGCATTGTGGTAAAATTAGCATTAATGTAGCATAAATTGCATTAATATCGCATAAATTAGCATTAATGTCGCATAAATTAGCATTAATGTGGCATAAATTAGCATCAACATGGCATAAATTAGCATTAATGTTGAATAAATTACCGAATCAATTAATTCACTAAAGTGAAAGAAAAGTCTGGCATCTCTGTCACAACATTGAATGAATCCAAAACCATCTTTTAACAACGACACAAAACCCTAAAACAAAAAAAACAAACTTTCATACTCAATTTTCATACACTGATGTATTCTGTCAGTTCTAAACTCTAAAGCACGGGTGGCGTGTGCTGTTAGCGCGCTGTCTCTCACCAAAAGTTAAGCCCAGTTAGACGGGGTTAGTACTTGGATGGGTGACCGCTTGGAAATGACCCCGTTGTCGAGCTTGGTCTCCTGTGCTTCGAGGGTTTTTCGCCGGGTTCTCCAGTTTTCCTCCCTCCATAAAATCAACACCTAACACCTTAGCTGTGATCCGTGGTCTGAACTGTGTCGTATGGCGGCTGCCTGGAGCGCCTTTGATATGCGTCGACACGGTCACGTTGATCTGCGTCCTTCGCAATTCAGCCACTGGCTGCAAGTAAGGATGATTATAGCCCCCAGTCCTTTATCCTTTACCTTCCTAATCGTATCATGTGACTTCTCCGTTACGTCATGGCAATTCTCTGTCATGCTTTAATAATGATGCTTTAATTTCATTAAAGTTAAAGTGCTTATGAAACGAAAATTAAGTTTGTCTTATTTTAAAGTACTTTTAAAATGACAAAGTAACATCTTTTGCTGTTTTTTGTTTCCTTGCTTCGTTGTTGAGATATTTTAGTTTGTTTGATATGTGAAACTAACCAGTGACATCACAACGTGCATAAGGACTTACTGGGAAAGGTTATATATGTTTGCTATTACTAAACGGAATCAGTTAAAAATGTACATTTTTGTTGTTGCAAGGGAAAAAACACACACACACAATTGCTTCGAAGTGATTCCGTCTGATAATAGAAAAGATATATAACCTTTCCCGGTAAGTCATTATGCACGTTGTGATGTCACTGGCTAGTTTCGCTTATAAAACAAACTGTGATATCTTAAAAACAAAGCAAGGAAACAAAAAACTGCAAAATGTTACTTTGTCATTTTAAAAGTACTTTCAAGTAAGACAAACTTAATTTTCGTTTCATAAGCACTTTAAACACTTATATTTCTTTAACCATTCATCATTTTTCAACCAAATGTTAGAGAACTGTAGAAGTACTCACTGTTTCCCTGACATTACAGCCATTAATTGATTCAACTTCCTTGATCAGATAAATTTCTGTGGCCCTCTTGAGAGAATCACGTCGATCTATATTAGGAAAACAACATTCTTATATTCCATTTAAACCAAACATACGTGTATTTCTTGGAGATGATGGTGGTGGTGATGGTGGTGGTGGTGGTGAGGATGGTGGTGATGATGGTGGTGGTGATGATGGTGATGATGATAATGGTGATGCACCGCAGCAGTTCATATAAGACCTTATTTGGTGGTGATGATGGTGGTGGTGATGATGATGGTGGTGATGATGATGGTGGTGATGATGATGGTGGTGATGATGATGATGGTGGTGATAATGATGATGGTAACGATGATGATGGTGGTGATGGTAATGATGATGATGGTAATGATGATGGTAACGATGATGGTGATGGTAACGATGATGGTGATGGTAATGATGATGACGGTGATGGTAATGATGAGGATGGTGATGATGATGGTGATGATGATGGTGATGATGATGGTGATGATGATGGTGATGATGGTGATGATGATGATGGCGATGATGATGATGATGATGGTAATAATGATGACGGTAATGATGATGATGATGATGATGATGACGATGGTGATGATGATGATGGTGATGGTGGTGATGGTGATGGTGATGATGGTGATGATGATGATGGTGATGATGATGGTAATAATGAAGATGATGATGGTGATGATGGTAATGGTGATGGTAATGATGATGATGATGGTGATGGTAATGATGATGATGGTAACGATGATGGTGATGGTAACGATGATGGTGATGGTAATGATGATGATGGTAATGATGATGAGGACGGTGATGATGATGGTAATGATGATGATGATGGTGATGATGATGGTGATGATGATGGTGATGATGATGATGATGATAGTGATGATGATGGTGATGATGGTGATGATGATGATGGCGATGATGATGATGGTGATGATGATGGTAATAATGATGACGGTAATGATGATGATGATGATGATGATGACGATGGTGATGATGATGATGGTGATGGTGATGATGGTGATGATGATGATGGTAATGATGATATGATGATGATGGTGATGGTAATGATGATGGTGATGGTAATGATGGTGGTGATGGTAATGATGATGGTGGTGATGGTAATGATGATCGTGATGGTAATGATGATGGTGATGGTAATGATGATGATGGTAATGGTGATGGTGATGGTAATGATGATGGTGGTGATGGTAATGATGATGGTGATGATGGTAATGATGATGATGGTGATGGTAATGATGATGGTGATGGTAATGATGATGGTGATGATGGTAATGATGATGCTGATGGTAATGATGGTGATGATGGTGATGATTATGGAAGGAGCTATTTCATTACCAGTTGCAATTTTAAATCCAATCACATCACCAGCCAGAATAGTAAACTCTCCCATAACATCCTTTTCACCGTAAGGTAGATCAGAAGATCCATCACTTGTGCTGTAAATCACTCTCGCATTCAGCGGTTCCTGTCTCTTGGTTCGACTAAACACTTTCTCAACTGTCCCTTGAAATGTATCTCCACTGACGTCTTCAAACTTAACGGTGCCTTCTGGAAGATGCTCGACAGAAACTGCCACTTCCTTTCCCTGTAGTTGTTGAACAGTTTAGAGTCGAGAAATACATGATATAGTTAGGGTTGTTTATACGGAGGCGGGCCATCCCGGGTACCCGAGCTAGCCCGCTTTGCCGAGATGATTTTCATTGTGTTTACACGAGAAGGGCTAGCTCGCCGAAACGCGTAAAAATCTCGCAAGTTGTTACAACATTGTTGCCTTAACAATGCTGTAACAACTTGTTGACACATGTGAACAACATTGATAAATGAACAACATTGTTCATCATTGTTTCAACAAGTTGTTACAGCTTGATGAAACAACAACCGTTGTTTAAGCATGTTGTAACAACCGAAGAACGTGTTGATACATCAACCATGTTCACCATTGTTGTAACATTGTTGTTCATCGTTGTTATTTCGTCATGCTGTTACAACATGTTGTATCATGTACGAACAACGTTGTTGGCTATAAAAATGTGCTGTTGGAACAACTTGTTCATGACTATTGATTTATCCGTGAAGAAGTTGTTCGAACCATAAGTGAACAACTTGTTGACAACTTGTTCACGGCGAGCAGCACAACATTGTTCACGGCGAGCAGCACAACATTGTTCACGCCTGTTGACAACCGTGAACAAGTTGTGCGTTTTTACGCGTGTAGCCGGGCTGGCTTGCTTGTTGTGCTAATTTCGTAATTGATCAGTTCTGGTAAGACACGAAGTCTCATTGTTTTAAATATGAACTGTACATGAACAAGCAGAACTTGTGTTCAGAATTGTTAATACGGCAAAAAAAGCTGATAAAAACAAATTTTGTCGCGTGTACGAAGCTTTTAATGCCAGTCCGGGTAGGCGAGCCAGTCCGGTCAATCGTGTTTACATGGGGAAAACCCAGCCTGGGTAACCGAGATCTTGGTCTCACAAAGCGAGATCTCGGCCAGGTGGGCTGGCTTGGCTCTCATATAAACACAAGATGAAAATTAACAAGAAATATTAGCACAAGCACGGTCTCAGTAAAGCGGGCTAGCCCGGGTACCCGGACTGACTTGCTTCCATATTATTAGAAATGAACGAGCAAGGAAAAGAATGAATGGAAAAAGGAAGGAGAATAAAAGAAAGATTGGGGAGGACAACAGAAGGGAGTGAGAGGCAAGACAAAGGATGAAAAGTGAAGGGGAAAAGATAAGATACTAGCAATGCATTTGCGTTCAAGCGTTTAGCGAATAACTAGCTAGTTGTTTTCGAGTTTTGAAACAAACGTTGTCCAATGACAACTATACGTTTGACGGATCAAATCAATTACGAATATTGGGTGTAACTTTCCATCGTCAATACTTGTCATCGTACTTTTCACAGGGCAGCGTTTACTTCGCATAACTTGTCTTTGGCTTAATTGCGAGAATCGGAATGATCAGCGAACGCAGATCATCTGATAAGGGTAGTTCACTTCGATATGACCTGCCGAACGCATTCATTCTGTATTCCGTGTTTGCCGTGGCCCGTGAGAAAATATCAACGCAACGTTGAAACTTGAAACGGAGCAATAACAATGGAAAGTTACACCCCCTATTCGTTATTGATTTGATCTGTCAATGTGTGTCCCCAATTAGCTGTAATATATAGCTAAATACATCGACACTTAAATAGAGTAATTCATTATTCAAACGTATAGTTGTCATTGGACAACGTTTGTTTGAAAACTCGAAAACAACCAAGTATCATAAGATTAGATAAGGCAAGATAATACAAGACGAAAAACCTAATTTCTCATTTTAAAGGCCATACTATTGACAACATAGATCTTAGAAATCTGTCAGTATATTTTTCACTACAAAATCACCGCTGAGAACGCTTCTGCAGCTAATCATTTGTTTATCGGATGTATTTTTAAAACTTTCAACAATTGTCGACGTTTGTTGAACGTTTGTGGGCGTGGCGGCGATTCGAATTCTTTAACTCCATTCATAACTCCATGAAGGTGTTTCAGTTTCATTTTTGCATGAAATCAAAACCTTTTTCACGACAGCAACGCTAATATAAACAACTGACCCACCTTTTGACTTCATAAAGGTACGTTTTAATCTTTTTTGTTGATCTGCTTAACACATTTTTTGCCTCTCGAGCAACATTTATACAATATTTCGAAGCTGTTTACCGAACAGCTCAGCGAGAAACTCTATGTGAATGCATCATTACGCATGGCAGAAGTATTAGTCGCATATGCCGGAAGTTTGTTGTTTCAAACATTTCGCTGTAATTTTGTCTCGTGTACAGTGCTTGGCTATATAATAAAACAGTTATACCATTCGCTCTCGTTGTATAAGAACTAATAGCCAACTCGGCGAAGCGTCTCGTTGGCTATGAGCTCATATACAACTCGAGCTCATGGTATAACTGTTAATTATCCCACTAGTTCTCACATACTAATGAACATTTTTACCCCACAATTTGAAAAATGGAAAATACAAGTTTGAGAGTCCAAAACACGTGATTAAACAATTCGGAAAAAGAATAAAACTAAATGTTATGCATAGTTAAACAGTCTGACAATCAAAAACTGTTACCAAATAAATAGGTTTCAAAATGGCTGGCAATTACCCTTCAAACTAGTTTAATTCAGAAACAACTTTGGTGACCCCCAATTTTTTTTTCTTTAAAACTTTTCTTGAAGTATGAGTAATCAATAGGCCTATTTAAAAAAAATTCTGTAGAACGAATTTTTTTAAAAATTAACACACATGATTTTTGCGGGGGAAAAATTATTCGTTACACAGAATTTTTTTTAAATCGGCCTATTGATTACTCATACTTCAAGAAAAGTTTTAATGAAAAAAAAATTGGGGGTCACCAAAGTTTTTTTCGAATTAAATTAGTTTGAAGGGTAATTGGCAGCCATTTTGAAACGTCATTGTTGCCATAGCAACACCTGTTGCTATTTATTTGGTAACAGTTTTTGATTGTCAGACTGTTTAATTATGCATAACATTTAGTTTTATTATTTTTCCAAATTGTTTAATCACGTGTTTTGGACTCTCAAACTTGTATTTTCCATTTTTCAAGAAACTATGTGGAGCCACCTTAAGACAATTGGATAAAGGATTTAACGTGTCTCTTGGAACAATGAATTTTGGGTGTGTCATGGGATAAGTGTACGTGCTGTTAGGGCGCTGTCAGATTGCTGCTCATGCTTTATCTATGGGCGCTTTCCTTTTGAGCAATCCATATCCAGATTTCAAAATCAGATTTTCGATTTACTGTTCCATTTTCCAAAATCTGAAAAATGATTCGAATCAGGGGAATCAGTAGGCGAACGTGGATTTTTCGAATTTTATCTCAATCCAGATTGCGATTTTTCGTTCCTTTTGCAATTAACTTCTCTGACCGCTGACCACGGCAACTGTGAAGTCGGCTCGTGAGGTAAAATGGCGGGAAAAGAACAAGGTGAGTACTTCTACAGTCCAAATACCATTGTTGTTGTCAATTAGCCAGTAGCAGTGAACTCGATGTAAGTTAAAATGTGACACCTGGAACGCTAACGAAGAACCAAAAAGTGAGGCAAAAAGTTCCAGGCCCCTGCGCGGTTTCCAGGTAGGATTCAGTCTCCCACAAAATGTTTTTTACACGGCCGCCCGTCTTGAGCGCTCTGCGAAGGCTCGAAAATGTTTGAAAAAATTATTTATCAAATTATTTTGTCAGACTAAACGTGCATTTAATGGTTTCCCAATTGTTGTGCAGTGCTGTTGTTGTTTTATTTACTGTATAGCAGTCCGAATTTATACAGTAAATTAAGCTCGGGTCTCGGGATGAAAATAGGCTGAGAAAACAGACGTCCTCTTGCTGGCTAAGGATGAAAACAGCCAGCTGAAAAGGTGAGAAAAAGAGTGAGAAAGCTATTCTTGTACGAGTAAGTTTGAAGACGTATTGATACTTGGTATCCAATGTCATTTTCTTATTTCTGCTCCTTTAATTCTTTGTTCGAATGTGTTAAACGGCATTATGATATTTTAAGAAATAACTGACAACTAAATTGTTTATTTTTCACGTTTACTCATGGCTAGTTGTTGTTTTCGGTACGAATGCGGAATGTTTTTTAAACAAAATGACACTGATGAAACTGGTACTAACCTAAACGGCATATTCTATACTAAGTTTGTGTTGATTTTTTGTATCCTCTTCGGAGTGACGAAACTCTAATATATATGGTTTATAATATAACGAAAATTTGATTTAATTTCTTCAATGAGAAACTTCGTGCACGTTTTGTAAAGACAATGACTTTTACTATAGCAACAAATAGACAATCACTGCATAATTAGTTCGGCAGCATAGCACAACCAATCAAAATTTAAAATGCACGTTTAGCAAAGCGTGATAAAATGATTCAATAAACAATTTTTCAAACCTTAATTTCGAATCTTCGCTCAAGACCGGTGACCGTGTAAAAAAACACATCATTTTCACCGACAATTTGGTATTTGGAGCCTTACTTCAGAAAAAAACTTTTTTCGACTCAGATAGGCGAGATAAGCGTTTTTTCAACATTTTGAATGTGGCAACATTTTGTGGGAGACTGAAATCTACCTGCAAACCGCGCAGGGGCATGGAACTTTTTGCCTCACTTTTTGCCCCCCGAATGGCTGGACGTTAGCGTTCCAGGTATCACATTTTAACTTACATCGAGTTCACTGGCCAGTAGAGACTAACAGCTAAGATCCCCCCTTGTTACTTTTGAACTTTGTAGAAATACCTAAAGTACGTTTGTTACAACAGGATATTTGTCTGAAAAGATTTGCGAGAATCCAAATTGTGGCCATCCTTTTTCTGCATCAAGTAAAGGTCTACATTGCAAAGAAAATGGAGCATGCTCGTTTTATTCAACGGACGAATATTCCAAGCCTGAGAAAAATGACAATGGACTTCGTCTGAAGTCATTTCTCTTGGCCGCCATTTTCCAGCATTTGCGCCCGCGTCAGGTTCACAAGCTGACCAGCGCAGCACGTCCGTTCCATTTATTAACAAAATCTGAAAAATCCAAATCTCAAAAATCTGGATTTGGATTGCTCAAAAAGAAAGCGGGAAAATTACGTACATTGCGATCTTGAACTGTGAATTGGACATCATCTCCCAGTAACAGGTCACCAATATCACCATTAAACTCGCTGTAGTGAAAAAATATCTAGGAGCAGAAAATAGGGTCTAAATAAAACATTCATAGATATTTTCCAAGTCTTCTGAAGACATCTTCCATGGCTAAAGCCCCGCACAGTCGACCAAATTTTTCTTGACAAGTTTTATTTGTTCGGTGTGTACGACACGAATTGACAAGTTTTTCCTTGACAAGGAGCCTTGTTCAAAAGCTGGTCACGCCAGCTTTTGAACAAGGAAATTTGTTCGTGTGTATAGTCGTCAAGGAAAACTTGACAAGATCATCTCTTAAGCTTATTACGCGATCATTGCCGTCAAGGAAAACTTGTCCAACCGTACACAGGAGCAATTATAACTTGTCAAGGAAAATTGTTTGGAAAAAACTTGTTCATCGTACACACGAGCAAGGAAAGCTACCAAGGAACTTGTCAAGAAAAACTTGGTCGTCTGTGCGGGGCTTAAGATACTACCATTTGCGATCAACCGGTTAGGCGTGACAGTGCAAACGCGTTTAGTTTCAAACGTGCAAGTTTAACTGAAAATTTTTTACGTTTTAAAGTGCATTTATTATACGGCATGGATTACCTCCAATAAAATCACGCGCTGTGTTTGGTTGCTGATGGGGCGAGATTTCTCCGTGATGCCCACGGGCATTATGAAAATTGTTAATGCCCTACGATTGGAAACAAACAAAAAATCCTAATAAGAAACTTTTATTGCCGAAAAACAGCGAAAATAGATGAAATAGACGACGATTAACATTATAAAGGTAAATTCTAGTATCCAGACGAGAAAGAAACAGAAGAAAATAACGCTAGTTCGGTGTTTTGACGAAGTTAAAGGAAGCGAAGACCAAGAAATACAAGATTGATTTTGAAATAAAAAGTGCCATATAATAAACTACTTAATAACCTCGACCGTTCGGTCTTTACGGTAAAATATTAAACCTCGGTCTTGAACGTATTAACCTCGCTATCGCTCGGTCAATACAGCAAGACCTCGGTTTAATATTTTACCGTAAAGACCTCACTCTCAGTTATTAAATAGTTAATAGCCCCAAATTTTTTATCATCTAAATACGTTCTACCTTTGGCAAATAATTGAACAACGAAATATTTTTTTAGATTGGATTAACCTTTATTGCTTTAATAGAGATTTTTGTTTTCAAAATGGTAATGAGATGACGCCAAAGTATAGTCATCATTATCTCTACAATATTTATTTGCAGGAGTGACATGGCCCAATTCTTCCATTAATGGTGTGTTTGAACAACATGTTCCATATTGTATGAGTTTTTCCACAAAAATTCTCAGGTAGTTTATCTTGCCAAAAAGAGAGAGAAAGCCAAATGCCTACATAGACGTCATCTCATTACCGTACTAGAAATGCGAATCGCCAAAAAACATTGAAGAATAGCTCTAAATCAAAAAAATATTTCACTGAACAACTGTTTGCTCTATGTAGAACGTATTCAGATGGGAAAAAAAATTGGGTTTACACGCATTTTAACAATAGCTTGATGAATCACCCGCCATTTTTTGACAGGTGATTGATTGGGGTATTGTTGAAACGTCAAATTTTCCAGATAAACTTGCACGTTTGAAACGTAAACAAATGCGTTTGAACTCTCACGCCTAACGGTTGATCGCAAATGGTAGATTCTTCAAAGTTTAGGCTTGGTAACTTTGTCAACTAACCTCACTGACTTTGTCTGCCCTTTCAGTAAATCCAAAAGATTCTTTCAATGAACAGACAATGCCATGAACCACGTTAGGTGGGGCTGCTTCTACCAACAATAACTCAACTGCTGAAACACATCCATTCCTTAATATAAACAAAACATAAGATAATCAACTGTAATACAACAACAACAGCGACAATAGCAGCAGCAACAACAGCAGCAGCAACAACAGCAGCCGCAACAACAGCAGCAGCAACAATAGCAGCAATAACGACAGCAGCAGCATCAACAATAACAGCAGCAACAATAGCAGCAGCAACAACAGCAGCAATAACAGCAGCAGCAGCAACAGCAGCAGCAGCAACGATAGCAGCAGCAACAACAGCAGCAATAACAGCAGCAGCCGCAACAACAGCAGCAGCAACAATAGCAGCAATAACAACAGCAGCAGCAACAACAGCAGCAACAACAATAGCAGCAATAACGACAGCAGCAGCATCAACAACAACAGCAGCGACAATAGCAGCAGCAACAACAGCAGCAATAACAGCAGCAGCAGCAACAGCAGCAGCAGCAACAATAGCAGCAATAACAACAGCAGCGGCAACAGCAGCAACAACAACAAAAACAACAGCAGCAGCAGCAACAACAACAGCAGCAGCAGTAACAACAGCAGCAGCAGTAACAACAGCAGCAACAACAACAACAGCAACAACAACAGCAGCAGCAGAAACAGCAGCTGAGCATCAATAACAGCAGCAACAACAACAACAACAACAACAACAACAACAACAGCAGCAGCAACAACAACAGCAGCAGCAGCAGAAACAGAAGCTGAGCATCAACAACAACAGCAACAACAGCAGCAACAACAACAGCAGCAGCAGAAACAACAACAGCAACAGAAACAACAGCAACAGCTCAGCAGCAGCTCAGCAGTAACACCACCACCACCAACAGCTCAGCAACAACAACGGCAGCAGCAGCAACAACAGAAGCACAAACAGCAACAATAACAGTAACAGCAGCAGCAACAGCAGCACCACCACCACCAACAACAACAACACAAAGAACACCACCACCAACACCAACACAAACAACAACGATAAACAAACATGTACACACCTCTTGTTTTCCAAAACAAAAAATGACACTAGGTCACCTTTGTGTAGTTGATTATTTGCAACAATATCAGCATAAGAAAATGGCAGAAAAAACGATTCCTTTTAAAGAAAAACAAGAAACACTCTTAGAGTAGAACAACTAAAATAGGATATGATATATCCTATGTACAAAGAAACATTTGGACGAGAGCCAAAACAATCGAGAAAAACTTACACCATTGACTTGATAACTGACACGTCCCGCATCAGAATCACTAGCGCGAGATGATGGCTTAAAAATATAAAAGTGATATTAATGTACAGCTTTTACAGCACAAAGCAATTAACCTAAGCAAGTAGTCATTCAGTTCTTCCAACAATCAGTCAGCGTGTGTATACAGGGGGTCCCAAAAAAATGCCCCCCCATCCATTTATGAGGCGCATCCATTGAACTCTAAAAAGACTGGAACGATAACTCAGGGGGGGGGGATTTTGAAGCCAGTGCAAGTCCCTTCGCAGGTAGCTCCCGTGCTTCAAGTTACTTAATTTTCATCCTGCCATATATTTTTGTTTGGGACGATAACAAATTACTCCAAAACAACGGATTGAAATACATTGTTTTATACGTATGTTTTTAGAAATAGCTTTGGCTTCAATTTGATGTATAGTATAAGTTTCCTCGTTATTTTAAACTTTTTAAAATGTAGTAAATGTTCGACCATATTTCGCTGGGAAATAACACTAAGAAACTTGTTGGAGTTTTGAGCTGAAATACTTAACGCTGAACGTTGGGCCATATATGAAACTGAAGCTATTGAAAAATGCTATTTGGTATAGAAACTTCAAGACTTTACCTAAAAGGGAAATAATTAAAAAATATAAAAACAACCGCCATTTTGTAACGTTCGGCAAACAAAATGGCAGATGTTTTTATATTTTTTAATTATTTCCCTTTTAGCTAAAGTCTTGAAGTTTCTATACCAAATAGCATTTTTTAATAGCTTCAGTTTCATATACAGCCCAACGTTCAGCGTTAAGTATTTCAGCTCAATTGGCTTCATTCATTCATAGGGCCTGACTTATGGAGTTAGCGTTCCAGTTTACTTAGAGTTCAATGGGTGCACCTTCTTTAATTATGGTACAAGAAGTAAATTTTTATATTACGAAGAAAGCCCATCCCTCCTTCTTTGTTGTCTGAAATTTTCAGAGCGAAGTAGTTATCTACTCGCTTCCTGTAGTCATTTAAAGAGGCAACATCAAAATTTGAACTTGTCCAAATCATGTATGCTACGTCAAGATTTGGAAATCTTCTCCTAAAGGCTTCCCTTGTCCTTGTTGGGCTTCTTGTTTCATGATAGGAAAGTACCATGAATGCTCTTTCCTCGGGAGTGAATTGTTGTCCAACCATCTTAAGACGGATGAAGTAAAGTGCACTTCTGCCCACATGGCAAACATGTGCATGGAACTCTCATGAGCATTGTTATTACCCTAAGGAACCCCACATGATTTGATGCCGCATTGCTTCATTTGGAATCAAACTTTATTCCCCTGTGCTCAGTTTTCACATGCATATGTATTCAAACTTGTATTCCGCACTCAAACAAAGCTGTGGTCAAAAACGGGATGGGCGACATTCGTTTGGGACACCCTGTATTTTTCCAAATCTGTAGGTAGCATAGATAATTTGCATAATTTGGACAAGTTCAAATTTTGATGTTGCCTCTTTAAATGACTCCAGGAAGCGAGTAGATAACTATTTAGCTCTGAAAATTTCAGACGACGAAGAAGGAGTGATGGGCTTTCGGCGTGATATAAAAATTTACTTCTTGTACCCAAATTAAAGAAGATGCAGTACAAAAACGGATGGGGTGCATTTTTTTCTGGGATACCCTGTAGTGAGGATGTGGTGGGTTGAGCAAGCAGCATGGCCTCTTCTATTAGCTATATAATCATATTACCATTACCCTACATTCTCGTCCCCAGAGCCCTTCGATTCTCTTAGCGCGGCCGCACGAGAAGTCAAGGGGCTCTGGAGACACAGAAACCGGAAGTCCTAGATTCTAGGACATACGGGACTTTACAACGTCAAAACATGGATCAAATTATCCCAGTAAAGGCGCCATGGAAGAAGATGGCCAATAAGCGCTTTGTAGGAATACGTCTTGTACGTATGTTTTGACTTTGTAAAGTCCCGTACGTCCTAGAATCTAGGACTTCCGGTTTCTGTGTCTCCAGAGCCCTTCGACATCTCGTGCGGCCGCGCTAAGAGAATCGAAGGGCTCTGGGGACGAGAATGCATTACCCTACTGCTATTATATGAATGTATTTATGTATGTATATACTTGTATATATAAAGCCCTAATCAAAGAGAACGCAAGTCATCGCAAGTTAGCTTACGATGACTTGCGATGCCACCAGTCAAACGTTGGCACAAGTCGTCGCAAGTTCTGCACTTCCGCTAGTTCCCACGCCTTTTCGCTAGCTCTCATGGTAGCTTCTATGGCGACGGAGCACAAAAGACTTGCATCGACTTGTGTTTTGTGTTCAAACGTTTCGCAAGCTCTCGCAAGTTGAAGAAAACTTGCGATGAAATTTGAACAAGCTCAAATTAGTCGCAAGCTAACGCAAGTCACCGCTAGCCATCGCAAGCTGGCGATCAAACGAGACACAAGCAAGCACAAGCTAAACGATGACTTGCGTTCTCGTTTGATCAGGGCCTAATGTAGTGTGTACATAGTTTGTTGAAATGCTTATTGCTTTTATTGCCCAAATAATCTGTTATCTTTTAAGCCCCTAATCAAACGCGAACACAAGCCATCGCAAGTTGGCAGTCACGCTATCTCAGGCAGCCCCTCTGAATAATTTCCCGAAAATATCATGTACCGTGACAAAGTTAAAATTTGTTTAAAACACTCATGAAACCTGTAATTTGTTAATTTGGGTGTTCGAACGACCGCCACAGAAATTCTGCCTGCCAACTTGCGATGACTTGCGTTCTCGTTTGATTAGGGCTTAACAGTCAAACCGGATGTTCTTGGCCGCGCGACCTGGCAATATTGATAGCAACATTGCAATTAGCAAGTTGCTAAAAATTCTCATTTTAGATATCGAACTTCACATAATATGAAGTTCTATTCAAAGTCACCCTTATAAAAATTCCACATGTCATGTTCCAAAATCACATGTGATCACATGTGGTCCACATGTGATCCACATGTGATCACACATGTGATTTTGAAACATGACATGTGGAATTTTTATAAGGGCAGAACAACTAACTCTAAGTAAACTTCATGTTACGCGAAGTCCGATATTTAAAATACGAATTTTTAGCAACTTGCCAAGGAGTCGCCGTGTATCCTTAGCAAGTCAACATTGCAATGTTGCTGTCAATATTGCAAGGTCGCGCGGCCAAGAACATCCCGTTTGACTGTAATGGTATATGACACCCATTGAACTATAAGAAGACTGGAACGATAACTCAGGGTGGATTTTGAAGCCAGTGCCAGTCCCTTTGCAGGTAGCTCCCGTGCTTCAAGTGACTTAATTTTCATCCTGCCATATATTTTGTTTGGGACGATAACAAATTACTCCAAAACAACGGATTGAAATACATTGTTTTATACGTATGTTTTTAGAAATAGCTTTGGCTTCAATTTGATGTATAGTATAAGTTTCCTCGTTATTTTAAACTTTTTAAAATGTACTAAATGTTCGACCATATTTCGCTGGGAAATAACACTAAGAAACTTGTTGTAGTTTTTCTGAGTTTTGAGCTGAAATACTTAACGCTGAACGCTGGGCTATATATGAAACTGATGCTATTGAAAAATGCTATTTGGTATAGAAACTTCAAGACTTTACCCAAAAGGGAAATAACTAAAAAATATAAAAACAACTGCCATTTTGAAACGTTCGGCAAACAAAATGGCAGTTGTTTTTATATTTTTTAATTATTTCCCTTTTAGCTAAAGTCTTGAAGTTTCTATACCAAATAGCATTTTTCAATAGCTTCAGTTTCATATACAGCCCAACGTTCAGCGTTAAGTATTTCAGCTCAAAACTCGGAAAAACTAACATTTAAAGATTTTTGGCTTCATCCATTCATAGGGCCTGAGAGCGTTCCAGTTTACTTAGAGTTCAATGATTACACCCCAATGGTACGATTGTTTAAATTACCTGTTATCTTACACTACTGAATACATACACAGTCTGATATTCCTTATTACCTTATTACCAGTAATAAAAATGGGGATAAAAATGCCAGCCTTATTTTAGGCATCATTTGATATAACCTTGGCCCCTCAGTACCTCTGAACCCCCCCCCCCCCCCCCCCCCCCGCCAAGTAAAAGTCCCTTTTTGCCCCAGGGTAAAATGTGTATGGAGTAAGTCAGTTGAATGGTTTCAGTTGTTGCAAAGGTATAGATAAATTTTTTATTAGTTAAAGGGTATTTATTGGCAACAAAAATTAAGTTTGTCTAATTTGAAAGAACTCATAAAATTGTAATAGAACATCTTTACAACTTTTTCGTATCTCTCTTCATTTTCAAGATATTTCAATTTGTTTGATATGTAAATGAGATGGTCTCTGACGTCAGGTGTGGGGTAAAATATTTTCAAATGTAGCAAAACCAGTTATATCTCTAAGTTTGTTCAGCGAAATCATTTGAAACTGTGCACATAAAAACTCCTTGCGACGCTGAACATTTCATATTAGATATGTAAGTGATTTTGCTCTGTATGAAAATATTTTACCCCACTCCTGACGTCAGAGACCATCTCATTTACATATCAAACAAATTGAAATATCTTGAAAACGCAGAAAGATACGAAAAAGTTGTAAAGGATCTTCTATTACAATTTTATGAGTTCTTTCAAATTAGACAAACTTAATTTTTAATGCCAATACCCTTTAAATAGTTTTTATTTTGATAAGGTGTATGTGGTGACGAAAAATCTTTTTCTAGTTCCTCACAACATTTTCCATATTATATTTGAAAGTGAACAAGCTGATGAGTTCTGACACAAAGTGAAACAGTCAGAAATGTGTCGTATTTTAACTAGTTTTTATGACATTTTATGACCTTCAGTGTTCGTAAAAATCGCCCCTCGGAATGCAGGAAATGGCATTTCAGAGACTCTTAAGGGCTGTTTACACGGCCAAAATTTAAGCACGCTTAAGTTAAGTGCGTTTACACGCTCATTTAATAATCCCTTACTAAAACACGTACACCATTATTCAACATGGCGGACGAGCTATAGTTTTGGGTTTGGAAGCTTCGTATTGGTAACGTGCGTCAAAGAACAACGGAACGGAACTACGGAAGATATCGGTACACGAGAAAGAGTAATAGCAAAAGAAAGAAACAAACAAAGGAAACAAAGAATAGCGAGATGGAAGCTTCTACAGCAGGGCAAAAAAATGCATTTTATCGTATTAATAGCAAGCGTTTTTCAATCCCGTGCGTTTACACGGCCAAGTTAAGCGCGATTAACTGATCGTGCTCAGTTTAATCCACCTGCTTGAAGTGGTGCAAACTAATCGCGATTAATTTACGCCAATCTGTTCACACGGACATTTTAAGCCTGCTTAAAGTCAGACGTGGCTCAGATCCCGCTTAACTTTTGGCCGTGTAAACAGGGCTTTAATTTGAAACATTTTGTACGCAGGTGTGGGTGAGTGTGTGTCAGTGGGTTGGTCAGTCAGTCACTTACAGATTTAGGATAGCTGTTGTATCTTGCAGGTTTTGCTTCCATCTCAACTTTACCACTCTTTCGTTCTTTACTCTTAACCTAAAACATTATTAGTATTTCTGTAACACACCATAACCATTAAAATACTACACCATTCAATTTAAATTGAAATCATTTAAAAACTAAATCATTTGCAGTCACTAACTTCAAATGTGACACTTCCTGCCTCGAGTTTGAATATACGACAAGCAATCGGTTTCCCTGTTCGCGAATCTGATGTCACTTCAAACTCAACTGGATCTAAGAATGAAAAGAAAGAATTTTGTAATAAACACTTAGTCCCTGTTTACATGAAGTGGATTGAGTGTTCAAGTCAAATCTCGCACGTTGTTTCTACTTGCTGTGTTTACATGAAGAAGATTGAAATTTTCGATCTGATCGAAACGGATGACTGAAGTCAATTCACGCAGTGGAGTGGATTGACTTGAGATTCAAGCAAGGATCGGCTTGAATGTCTCCAATCTGATTCACCTAAACAGTTTGACTTGAAAATAACTTGATACGCATGAGTGAAGTTGGTGCGTGTCGTGCTAAAGGCCTGGCCAAACTCTTTCAACATGAAAGTTGAACGATGTTGAATAATGTTGAAAGCACGAGTGGCCAAATGAATTCAACATCGTTCAACATTAGGATCTTGAAATGTCTCACCAATCTGATTCACCAAACAGTTTGACTTGAAAATAACTTGATACGCATGAGTGAAGTTGGTGCGTGTCGTGCTAAAGGCCTGGCCAAAACTCTTTCACATGAAAGTTGAACGATTGTTGAATAATGTTGAAAGCACGAGGTGGCCAAATGAATTCAACATCGTTCAACATTCATGAATGACAATTAATTAAACAGCGCTACCACAAAAGCTGGGAATCGACAATATTCCGCTGGCGCATGTCTCTGTTCAACAAAGTTGAATGAAATGTGGGCAAATGCGTTCGTCAACACCTTTTCAACATTTTGAGAACAATAGAAATGTTGAACGCGTGTTTATTAACGAAAATTTGAACATGTTCAAATTTCGTTCAACATCATTCAACACCATTCAACAACGTTCAACATCATTCAACAGGGGTGGCCAAACGCGTTCAACATGTTGAATTCAACAATGTTGAACGGTGTTGAATGAAATGTTGAAAGCGTTTGGCCAAGCCTTAAATGGCAGACATTGAGGGAAGCACAGAAAATAGTGTTTCAAAACCGAAATCAGTGTTACAAGTAGATCGGATTCTCCATGTAAACATTCCCCGATTGACTTCACTCGCGTTTTTCGATCCGATTGGACTGGCAATCTGTAAACAGGACCTAAATTTGATGGTGATTGTCTTTAGTGTATATACTAAAAGATGATTCTGTCATGATCTGTAATTGTTACAAGCTTTTCTTCTATGTTTTGTTAGGTTTTAATAAGTCATGTAATATATCAAACACGAGGAGGGGTGTTTCATCAGGATATCCAAACACCAAGACGTTTGTTGAAAACCGAGGCGAAGCCGAGGTTTTTGAACAAACATCGAGTATTTTAAGAGAAAATCAAGATGAAAGTTTGCTTAATTTGAGTAATTTCTTCCTCCGATATCCAAACCACCGACACGGTGCGGATTTCCTTTGTGTTTTCCTCATGAATTATTATATGTGCAATGTTCTTTGAGCTGTTTATTACACAGAAAGATTTCTGAGGCCATGTCCACACTAATCCAGTAGGGACTTTAAGGTTCAAACAACGGATTACGGCTACGGTAGAAAGTTTAACAGTGGTATTAAATGGTGGTGCATTTATACATTCAAATTTCAAGATACATAATCGCACGGACTCGCCTTGTTCTTAAATTCTTGAAGAGATACACTTGTTCAATCTATGTTAGTCGCGAGAGTAAGGTTAAGCTTTCCCAAGGCTTCTGTAGTGATTCAGGTTTCGCGTTGTCTTTACAACGTCAAAATGCTTTTTCTACGTTGTTAACAGAGCTATGAAGGCATGAAAATTACTCTTGGGACCGTCATTTGCAAAATGAATAGTTCTAGGTGACAGACTAAAACCAAGATAACATAATCGTGACATCATCGTTTTCCAAAAGCTTCGTTTTCGCCGTCCACACTGGTGTAGAAAAAAGGCGTCTTCGAATGTCTCCACTCTGGAGAGCGTTTTCGAAAATATCCATTTTTGGTCACTGAAGACGCTGGATTAGTGTGGACGAAAGGCCTAACCCTATCAAAAAGTCTCTCTCAACTTCGAAAACGGATTAGTGTGGACATGGCCCACTGGTCTCAATAATACTGGATGGGGCATGAGGCCGGATTTTGCGTGCCAGTTGTATGATGACGTGACCACTACCCAAGATTGCTGCCACTGAAGTTCATAGCTTTCGTAGATTGAAAACAGACAAAAAGAGTTATTTTAAGAAAATTTAAACGAATGTAAGGACACAAGAAGTACTCAATGAGGTTTAAGACGCTAATTTCTTGCATTTGTTTCTGTTATTGAGCTGTAAAACCTTTAAATTTCGTTGTTTTTCTTCAGTGCCGACGATAATATAAACTGAAAAACAGACTATAAAATCTGCGAAGAATTCAATTCCAAGTCTTAAATTGTACCTTTTATAGTAATCTTAATGTCTTAACAATATCTCTTGTAACAAATACAGTAAAAAGATGGCAAGTACACATACTTGCCATCTTTTTACTGTATTTGTTGTTAAACAGTGAAAACTAAACGAACCGGCATCTGTTGTTTGCTTTACGGCTTTTCCGACTCCCCCGGCACAGAGTACTTAATATTCCTTCCCCCGGATAATCTGACCGTGCTGACGTCAAGATTGCTTATGCTGGTCAACTTTGGGATTGGGAACAAGTTCTAAGGCCGCAATGCGTCATATGTTCCACTACGTAAGATGGCGGCGACTGCCACGAAATGTTTGACTGCTGGCCATAGGGAATGGCCTATCCAGTTTATATAGAGATCAGTGACATGGCCTGAGTTCCCAAGTGGGACTCGAACCCACAACTTCGAAGACCATTTCTGTTGATAATTTACCTCCAACCTCGAGGTCATTTAGGTTTCCTTTATATTGACTATAGTGGAAAAACACTCGAAGCTCTTGGTCAGCGCACTCGATAAAACCATATGTTTGCTATAGAGAAAAAAAAACAATGACAAATTAGTTAACCCATTCTTGCTTAGGGATTGTCCCAGGGTTTCCCTTTGACGAGTAAGATCACTACCCAATCTCGTTCCCAGAGCCCACGTTCCCCACCCGGGAAACGAGACTCAGCTGGGATAATCCGTTTCAAATCACAGGATTCTTGTTATTACGGTTGAGGTACGCATGCGTAAATATCTGAACGGAATCTGGATAGTATGTTCTCCTTGTTTGACTTTTCCCCAAACAAGTCAATGGGGTTGCTGCCGAAGCTCGAATTACAGCATCTACACACATACGGCGAGGATATCGATCGCGGCAACGTCTTCACTGGAGTCTTGTCGTCCGACATCTTTGTTATTTTGCTTCTACTTCCGGTCACTTCAGACCAACTCATGCTCACTATTCAGCCAATAACGCAACGATTTGAAGCGGTTTATCCCAGAGTCTCTCGTTTCCCGGGTGGGGAACGTGGACTCTGGGAACGAGATTGGATCACTACCCAACTTAGACCCCTTTTACACGATTTGAAAATGGAACAAAATCATGCCGTTTAGGCCTTGCGTTTACACGATACCGGCACAAAAATGACATGAAAACGGCACAAAATGAAGACGGGTTCCTTGACGGCATGAAATGAAAACGGAACACTAACCGGTATCGTGTAAACGCCCATGCGATATATACGACCACAGTATTCGGGTCAGCAGTATTCACAAAGTCTTCTCAATTCTTATTGGAAGAGAATAGTCACATGCTAATCCGTCATTATATTATACCGGCACCGTGTAAACGCAAGACTTTTTGGCCTGTATTTACACACCGGCATGATTTTGTTCCGTTTTCAAATGGTACCGACATCGTGTAAAACGCAAGACTTTTTGGCCTGTATTTACACACCGGCATGATTTTGTTTCGTTTTCAAATTGTACCGGCATCGTGTAAACGCAAGACTTTTTGTACTGTATTTACACACCGGCATGATTTTGTTTCGTTTTCAAATTGTACCGGCACCGTGTAAACGCAAGACTTTTTGGCCTGTATTTACACACCGGCATGATTTTGTTCCGTTTTCAAATTGTACCGGCATCGTGTAAACGGGTTCTTAGACCACGTTTAGACTAGAGCAAAAGTTTCCGGATTCGTAAATGTTTCCGGATTCACTTCGTACCGAGTATTCGGATTCGTTAGGCGTTTACACTACAACAGTATTCGCAAACTCGGAATTCCTTTAATTCAGTTAATATGTTGACCATGTTGGTTCCACCGCAACCTCACATGACTAAGAGCGGAAGAGCATCCGAATTCATCGGAATAACCGTTCACACTACGTATTGTTTCGGATTCAAAAGTATTCGGATACGAAGTTTCTACATTTTTTTCCGAATTCGAAATCTCCGGATACGTGATCAAACCGGAAAGTTTTCATTCCAGATTCATTCTTTTGTGTGTAAACGGCAAAACGAATCCGGTACTAAAACGTTCTGGATTCGTCACGTATCCGAAAACATTTGCTCTAGTGTAAACGGGGACTATTACACGCGTAAAAATCTCGCAAGTTGTTACAGCATTGTTGCCTGAACAATGCCGTAACAACTTGTTGACATATGTGAACAACATTGATAAATGAACAACATTGTTCATCATTGTTTCAACAAGTTGTTACAGCTTGATGAAACAAGAACCGTTGTTCACGCATGTTGTAACAACTGAAGAACGTGTTGATACATCAACCATGTTGGCCATTGTTGTAACATTGTTGTTCACCATTGTTATTTCGTCATGCTGTTACAACATGTTGTATCATGTGCGAACAACGTTGTTGGCTAGAAAAATGTGCTATTGGAACAACTTGTTCATGACTGTTGATTTATCTGTGAACAAGTTGTTCCAACCATAAGTGAACAACTTGTTGACAACTTGTTCACGGCGAGCAGCACAACATTGTTCACGGTGAGCAGCACAACATTGTTCACGCCTGTTGACAACCGTGAACAAGTTGTGCGTTTTTACGCGTGTAGACTATGCCTACCTCGGGTAGCCAGAGCAATAACAGTACCATATTTTTTTCTAAAACCGACTATACTCACACAAAGTTTTTAAACCAACCCAGTTTCCCTTGACCTACAATGAAATATAAGAGAAAGTCAATTCTTGATAGTGTAGTGAATTAATGGACTTTTTAGTATTTGAACAATGACGAGTGATGAAAAAACGGTTTGATGTTAGTCGTCAGTTAAGTCTTTAGTTTGATCACTTTTAATCTTTATCAATGTTTTAAATACTTATATAAGTTTGTCTAATTTGAAAGAACACATAAAATTGTAATAGAAGATCCTTTACAACTTTTTCGTATCTTTCTGCGTTTTCAAGATATTTCAATTTGTTTGATATGTAAAATGAATGGTCTCTGACGTCAGGAGTGGGATAAAATATTTTCATACAGAGCAAAATCACTTACATATCTAACATGAAATGTTCAGCGTCGAAAAGAGTTTTTATGTGCACAGTTTCAAATGATTTCACTGAACAAACTTAGAGATATAACTGGTTTTGCTACATGTGAAAATATTTTACCCCACACCTGACGTCAGAGACCATCTCATTTACATATTAAACAAATTGAAATATCTTGAAAACGCAGAAAGATACGAAAAAGTTGTAAAGGATCTTCTATTACAATTTTATGAGTTCTTTCAAATTAAACTTAATTTTTGTTGCCAATGTCCTTTAATTAATAAAGTTTGTAAACCACGTTTACATTAATAATATGCGAGTTTCAGGATATTGCACACACATCATTTTGCAAAGGAATTGGCAGGCTCCCCACAAAGTAAGCAATGGCAAACAGACTTGCTAGCGAGCCAAATTTGTTGATTTTAAACACTATGTTTACTTTGAATGGAGCTTGACAGTTTTTTTTTGAAAAATGATGGGAACCTAATACTGCGAAACTCGCCTATTGTGAAATAAATGCTTTTAACACAAGCCCTTAGCATCATACCTTCCCAAATGAAAACTATCCATCACTTTTGCATCTTTACTAGTTCTCGGACTTGAAAAATAATAGTCCTTGTTCCGAAACTCCCGAGAGCCAGAATTTTGTAGTGTATGTTAGTAGTGTATAAACGCCGATCCTGGGACATAGCTCAATGGCTGCCATTTGTTTACCAAAAATTTTGTTTACCGATCCTGGGACATGTTTGAATTTTTTTTGCGGCCACCCTCCCTGGATTTTTGTTTACCGATCCTGGGACATGTTTGAATTTTTTTTTGCGGATTTTTTTAACTGCCAAGTTTTTGGGTTTTTGGGGTTTGGAATTTTTTGGAAATTTTTGGGACTTTTTGGGACTTTTTGGGACTTTTTGGGACTTTTTGGGACTTTTTGGGATTGGGGTTTGGCAAGTTTTAATTGACTTACTTGTTTTAAACATTTTTAAAAAATAAAATGCCAACATACAGAAAAAAAGGAGTAAGAGGCCAATTTTTTCAATCCACCACTGGAAATACAAAAGGTATATGCAAAATTTGCAAATTTGAAACAAACACAGAAACAGCACTGAGATTACACATAAAGTTTGTTCATAATGAGAAGGCAGTGTTTAATCCTATTGTTAGATGTTTGAAATGTTCAAAAACTTTTAAAAACAAAAAAGAAGAAGAAATTCATTCCAAATCCCATGAGGTTAGAATTAAAGGTAATAAAAAATATTTTAAATAACCAAAAAAACTTTAAACATTTTCAAAATTTTGTATTCTTTTTGAATACAAATCTTTAACATAATTTACTTAGTTTTTATAATGACCAATGGCCAAAGTTGATATTTTGTCATCTAGTATAATTCTTTTGTCGTCCTCAAAATTCAATGCTATCTTATTTACATGAATGGTGTGGATGGTGTGGTTGGTACTTCTAAAAGTATTCATTCCTTTTAGTTCATTTTTGCCAGTCATTAAACAGTTGTAATAATCATTAAATTTGATGGTGTTGATGGTGGCTTTTGCGATACCTTTACATTTTTTTTCTTCTTTTTCATACCATAACCCAGTTTCAAAATTCTTTTTCTTTGTCATTTTGATGGCATAAGCTTTTGATCTCAAACCAACAAATTTTGATATTTGGTCGGCACCTGTTTCAGATTTCATCATTCCAAGGACTTTCTTGTTCATTTTTTTAATTCCACTTGGATGGTTTTCTGGAAAGTTAGAGGTGTCAAACATTTTTGTAACATCATCTTTAATGTCAACAAAGAAGTCATTGGTTTTAATTTCATAACACAATGAGTCTGTGTCAGTAAATAGTAATGTTGCTCTATTTCCATATTTTGGCTTAACATAATTGTAATGAAAGTCATACATTAAAATCTTACTTTTGGCTAATATTGCAGCACCACAAAATATTGGCTTGTTTAACTTGACTCTGGACTTTTTCATATGTACAGCTGCCAAATAATCAGCAAATATTGTGTCGCCTTTAAAGGTTGGTTTTCTAGCCAGTTTTTCAAGTTGGTCATCATCCGACACCAATCTTATGTCCATTCTATTTCTGACATTTTCCATGGTTTTCCCAAAAACAGAATTATTCATAAGTTTATAAAAATCTTTCTCAAAGTCATTCTTGGCTGCTGTTCTCAAACGTGTGTTTAACATTATGTAATCTTTCATCCATGCTTTTTCATTGAATGAAATTCCTCGATGAATTTTTGTTAATTTCAAACCATTTTTCAAAATCTGATCCAAAGCTTCGTAATGAACCACATAATTTTTCTTATTATGCAAATTTGGTATTAACTTTTCAACCTTGTTAACAACCAACTTTTCAGCTGCAAATGGCATTTCATTGTGTAAGTCATGAAGCTTTTCCGGATATTCAAGGTCAACTTCCAAAAAGCAACCCATACCATCCATTGCCAAATATTTCTGCCAGTTTTTAAGATCATCTTTTGGGACCCATTTGAAACCACCAACTGGTAATGGTTGGGTCATTGAACATCCGTAGAGGTTGTTCATATCCAAATATGGAATGAAAATGCTTTCCTTTTCAGAATCGTACTCTTCCATGTAAACATTGTTGGCTTCTGAATATCTGTGGGTTATGGTTGAAATACCACCTCGAATTCCTTTTTCGATCATTAAATATTGGTCAGGGTCTGTCAGCAGTTCCAACTTTTGTTTCGTCAGTTTCAGCAAAGCATCCCAAGCCAAACCAGGAGCTGTGTAATACCACATTGGGTCCAGTCCGTATGTTTTTTTGCACATCTTTCTGAAATTTTGAATGACATCTGTAAGTCCCAACACGTCAGTTTTTTGATACAACTCCATGTAATCCTTCAAATTTTTACATTTAAACTTGTTCCAAACATCCTTGCCATGGTTGTAATCCTCAATGGCAACATTTTTTCCAGTTAGTCTTGAATGAAAATCTTTGTGTGGTGGGAATTCTGTTCTGTCCAACTTTTTCAAACTGGTCAAAATTTCATAAGGAAACACACCTTTCCTTTTTAACAAATCCACATGATTTTTAGGATAATCTTTAAAACCATTTTCAGTGTAATGAAACTCGTCATTTGGTAAATTTGATGTCAGTGTTGCTAATGAGCTTGACATAAATTTCAATGAATCTAAAAATCTTAATTCCAATGGCACCCATTTTTTTACTGTTACACCCTTGTCATTTTTTTTGAAACCACCATCCATCCAAAGTTTCTTATTTACACTTATGTATTCCTCCTCAGTTTTTGCAATACAACCAATGGGGCCTTTTGACAATCCCAAATACTTTGCAATTAAATGTGCATCATACCCAGAAAAATTATGGAAAAGAACTGGAATATGTCTGGCACTTGACATAGCATAATTACACTCGTTATGAGCAGCTCCTCGGTACTGACCATTTAAATGATTGTGGTCCCTAACTTTACTTTTTGGTGTTAGTTTTTTGGCTTTCCAGATGCTTTTGGGGTCCAAATCTTTTGGATTTCTTCGGACAAAACATCCTCCACAAACATAACAATTGGTTGCATTTTGAAAGTTGGTTTCATTTTCAGCTGTCATGATAATTTTTTTAGGAGTTTTCAAATATGTGTGCCAAATCTTTTTTGCTTCCATTTCTAGCTTTTCGACAAACATTTGACCAATGTCCTCAAAGTCATATTTTTTGGTGTAACTGAAATACTTTCCTGGATAAATTTTTGGATCGGAGCAAATAATGGAAAACCCATAACTGATTGGCACATGTTCTTGATAGGCTTGGGTGTAACTTTTGGACTCATCATTTTTTTGAGTTCTTAAAGTTTTTAACATACACTCAAAATCTGCCACAATTATGAAAGAGACATCTTGGGTTTTCTTTAAATCTTTTAAACCCCAACACATGATGTCATCCTCACCTTTTTCTGGATACTCTTGGATCTGTGCGTCATGAATCCTACAGACAACCTCATGTTCATTCATAATTTTTTCTGTCTCAAAAGGGTTGAGACAAAAGTCGCAGAAGAATTTTTGGTGTTGGTGGTTGTTGTTTTGGTTTGATAGTAACCTACTTTTGTCTTTGACACAACTAAAATGATCATTCCACCAAAACAAGTTGACCCTCTTGTCATACTCAGATCTGCTAATTTGCATTTGACAAACTTTTTTAATTTCATCATCATATGTCAAAACATTGACACCAATCTCATTAAGCTTTTCAAATTTTGAGATGTCCTTAATTTTGACAGGGAATGTTAAACCAGCCACATCATAATCTTCCACCATTAACTGGATTGACACAGGAATTCTTTCAAGTTTTTTGGCTTCTGGTTCTTTTTGTAATGTCTCAGCAATGGCAACTGCGTATAGGAAACACAGATCATCCTTTTCATTTTTTGGATTGATGATTGCCTTTTTGTCTCTAATGAATTTTGGGAGTTGCTGATACTTTTTACCATTTAAAGGTTTGTACTTGGTTATTGAAATGTCAAGTTTTTCAACTGACCTTATTGACCAACCCGAACCTTTTTTCTGGTGTGCTGCCAAATTTTCGAGCATTTCCTGCTTTGAGATTTTGTACAGCTCCGTAACATCTTCCTGGGTTGTCATGGCTTTCATGTTAGATGTAAAGTAAAATAAGTCCACTTCTTCAAGGCTTTCAACATAATCATAATGTACAAGTTTACAAATAAGAGTTGTCTTAACTTTTTTGGAATTTTCAATCCCATTAATAAGTTTTTCAACTCCAGCTGTTGTATGTTCCAAAAATACAACCGGATCTTTATAATTTTGGCCTGAGATTTCGTAAAGTTCTGATGATCCTTTTACGAATGTTTTTATTAATATTGGTTCCGTTTGCCTAACTTTTTTGTTAACCCTTGTTCGGCGTTTAAAAATCTTTGATAGTTTGTTACCAACAACTTGCCTAGTTTTTTTAAGTTTTTTACCAGCACCCAACCACTTGTTGTCCCACTTAACCTTGTTTTGACGCAACTCTTCTTGTTGGATTTCTTTGGCCCATTTTTTTTCCTCCTTGTTAGCAAGTTTTTTGTCAAGTTTTTTGGTTTTTAAATGATCCTTAAGTTGATCTTTTGTAACCTGTTTTGACTCCTTTTCTTTCTGTTTTTCCAGAAGTTTTTGAAGTCTTTCGGGTTTGAAGGGATTTAAATCCTTGTCCCTTTGCAGCTGCCTTTGTTTTCTAAGTCTGGCAGCTTCCCGAATTTTAAGAAGTTTGGGATCATTAGTTTGTATCGTCATTTATTACTATATGATTTTTTTATAAAATAAAAATGGATGATAATAATAATGTTAATATTGAAGCTGCTTTTGATTATTTTGAGAACCAGATTGTTAAACAAGTAAACAGAGTTTCATTTTTTGGTGTTTTTATGATTGGGGTCATTATTTTGAATGTTGTGTTTGTATTATGGTGGCTTACATTATTTTAAAAAAAACTTCATAAAAAAAATTACTACCCAACACTGGATAGTAATTTTAAAAATAGCATGACCAAGCAAACTAGCGATCCAAATTTTGGAAAACAAAGAATTAGAAAACAGTCGGCTACTGTTTATTAGTGTGGATTTAGAAAAATTAACGACTTACGGACCAAAATTTACCATTAAACATAACTTCCATGTTTTTTTTGATGCAATATGGGATGAAACTTGGGTTTTTGTGTAAATTTAGGGCTGCATTGTAAATACTCGGAAATTCTATTGTGTTTCCAGCAGCAGAAGTGAATGTTATTTTGACTGGTGTTTTGATAACATTTCTGTGGAACTTGTCATAAACTTCATTTTTTACCAATGGTATTTCCAGTTTCTCGCAAATGGTTTTTAAGTTTAAACTGTGGGATCCTTTGACACCAAGTTTTTTACCAATTTGTCTTAATTCTTTAAGATATGATGGTGGTGGTTCATTGTCCCGTATTTCTTTAAGTCTTTTGTTTGCACTTTCTCTGAGTTGCATTCTGATTTGGAAAAGTTTTTTGAGTTCCATAAGTTTTTTTTGACGATTGACTTCAAGTTCAATTTCTTCATTTTGTAAATAATTTTTAATGTTTTCAGGTGTTAATGTTGACATTTATTATAGTGGTTTTCTTTTTAAATTTCTTATTTTTGAAAAATAAGAGATTTTTTTTTTAAATTTTAATAATAATGTTCATTTCTAACATCATTGTGCACCCATCGATCCTTTTCATTTTGTATCCATTTTTCCCTAAGAAGTGTGTTACGCCTGGCTTTCCGCTGTTTCCGAATTTGTCGGTACCAATTTTGAATCCTTGTTAATATTATCATTTATTTCATTTGTTTTTAAAGAATTTGTAGAAGTCGATTTTTTACAACTTGGTACCTTTGTATAATTTTTAACTGTTTTATTTGACCAACCTATTTGCAGATTTCCTTCCATAACCAAATCATCCCTGCCAAAACTTAGCCCCAGCTGGAATCCTTTTTTACTAATATGATTTTTGTTTAATTTTTCTTTCTGTTTTGAATTTTTGTTGCCCATTTTTTATTTGCGTTTTACAGACCAATATTTGCCATTGTACCACACGATTATTTTGTTATTTATGCAATAAATTATGCCGCCAAAGGTTTTGTATCCTATTGCCAAAGCTGCCTGTCCCAAACTTGAAAACTCAATTGTCTCACTTTTGAATGGAACTACTGCTGTAAAAATAACTTTAACAGGTATTTTATCATTGTTTCCTAATGGTTTATATGGTACAAAAGGTAATCCAAGTTTGTAACAAAGTGTTTTGTTGGTAAGGTCTGTTGGATTTGGGATTCCGAATTCCGAAGCAATTTTAAGCAACTTTGGTTTTGGGACTGGTTTGTTTAGTGTGTGTTCAGACATTTTTAGGTTTAAACCAAAAAGTTGTTCCTGTAAAATTTCAATTTCATTTTCTAACACTTCATCATGGTGTCTGCTTTGTATAGGTAGTGAGCGGCTAATATTCCAGAGCTTCCCATTGTGCTCAACTGGTTTTTTGTTGTTGATATAATAGTCGATTATTTTATTACTTTTTTGAATAGCGTTACCAGCAGCGACCTGACTTGGAAAAATTATTTCGTCATTCCCACCAACCTCTTTGAATGTTATTTCAACAGAAACCCAATCGTGGTAATCCGGGTGACCTGGATTTTGATTTGGTTGGTGTGGAATTTCAAGATTTTTGGACAATGTTTTTCTTGTTAATGAAGAAGATAAATCCCCATTTTCAAAAGCCAAAATTTGTAATTCTGCACATGATAAATAATGCGGGTCCAAATTTGGGGTGTAAAGTTTTTCCAATTTTTCATGTAACTCATCTGTCAAACTTTTGACTTCAAATTTTAAAATATCTTTAATACTCATTTATTATTCTTTTAGAAACCATTCTTTTAAATTCAATTTTTTCCTAACTTAACAAAATTAGGAAAAGAAGTAAAATTTTAATTAATATTAACTCAACTGTTATTGGAATTAGTAGAACTGCTACCATTGCTGTTTTCAGAAGAATTTTCAGCATCTTGTACTGAAACATCTTTATTTAACCCCGGCCCTTTGTTCCACACATGTTTGGCAATAATGATGCCACCAGTCAGCAAACCAATCATCGGAATATATGGCGAGATTTTTAGAACCAATGACCTAACATCATCACAGAAAAGTTTGTTTGATGATAATTCTGCATCCAATTTTTCGTCATCTTGTACCAATTCCAACTGTTCCATCAGCTCAGAAAATTTTGTAACAAGAGTCTCAGTTAACAGGGATGTTGTTTTTTCAAGTTGGACCCTATCATAGTTCTGTTTAATTTTTTCTAGTTGGTTCATCGAAGCTTTTTTCAGATATGCTTCCGAATATTTGATCTCCTTTGCAAAGGATAAGCGGATCAAGTCCTCCCTAAGATTTAAATCTTGCGGTTCTTCTGGTTCTCCCATTTTTGTGTATTCTGTGTTCATTTATAATAGTGTTTGTTTTTATTTTTTCTTATAATTTTTGTATTCTGTGTACACAAAATATGTCAAACCTATTGCAAGAACCCACAAATTTTTCGCCAACCATGCCAATCCCTTTGCTCCCCATGATAATGCAGTTGCCAATATGCTAAGAATTGGTGCCAATACGGGCCAAGCAGCTTTTGCAATTTTTGCCAATGCTTTGCCAAGTGCTCCTGTTGCCTTTGCAGTTGTTACAACAGCAGCTTTTCCAGCTAGTGCAACAGTTGTAATAATCCCAGCTATGGAAATGGCAATGGCCGCTGAGACACCCATGTTTTGTTTAGCCCATTCTTTAAATTTTTCGAATCTGGTTATGACATGATCTTCCATCATTTGTTCTGTTGCTTTTTCCTTTGGTTTTTCATTATTTAACATCCTCATTTCTTCAGCTTTTACCCTGCACACATTTGCCATACCTTTGTAATATTCTTTTGCAGTTGGGTTTTGTTCTGTGGCAGCTTTGTCAGTGTAAAGGTTTTTATTGACTTCGGCAGCTACTTTGTTACCTTCTATGAATTCCCATCTGTCTTGTCCTGATAGCTGATTAATTTGAGCAGTTTTGTCTTTTACTGTTCCCATAAGGTTACTAAGATTGCTGTCAAATTCATCTTCTTTTGCATTGGCAAACAAGGCATCCATCAATATTGTTACTTCATCACCCAAATCTCTAGCAACTTCTCTTTGAACTGCTTCGGCTGCTTGTGGGGGTATGTTAAGCTCTTCCTCTATCCTTCCAGCTCCAGTTTTCGAATGTTCGACACTTACTTCCTTTAACAAATCCTTAAATTTTTTAATTTTGTTAAGAACTTTTTGCCCTTTTCCTTTTGAATATTCAAATTCGCCGCTATTAGCATCTCTGACAAGAACTAGTACATTTTCAAACTTAAGTCCATCAACCTTAAATGTTTTTGGATCAAATGAAAATGCACTATCTTTTAATAATTTTTTGCTTGCTTTGCCATCACTCCCAACTACTGTTTGACTTAACTCTTCGTAAAAAAATTCTTTCTTTTGCTTTGTAACATCTAAACTTTGTCGTCTGGTCTCATTTGCTATAAAGTCTTTCATTCTTTTCCGAAATAATTCATCCGACTCCTCTTTAAATTGTACAGGTCTTTTACTGAGTCGCTCTCTCATATCATCTAAATCAGCTTGTCCTTCAGGCCCATAAACCCTATCAAATTCATCGTATATTTTGTCAAGCTCATCAAAATATGGATCGCCAAAAGAATCTTCAAATGATCCACCAAAATTTGTTTTGCCTATTCCAGCTTCGTCTGGGATGTCAGGCATTTTACCACCCAGGTCATCCATAGGAATGTTATCAGCCATTGTTTATTTATTTATGTCTGTTCCCCAATAACTTTAACCAACTCCTCACCATAAAATTTTCCGACGATGTCCTCCTCCTTATCTCGAATTCTGTACATAACTGGAACTCCTCTGAAAACCGCTGACACAGTAAAAATTTCATTTGTAAAATTTGGATCATATCCTTTTGCAAAGTTTTTTCTGTATTTTTGGATTCTGACATGGTCCCCAATTTTGAATTTTGGTTTGATACTTTCTTCAAGAGGAGGTATCCCATATAGTGTAAGAAAAACTTTGGATTGGTTGATATCATTAACATCTTTTGGTTTCATTTTAATGGTGCTGTGGATTGTGTTGTTGTAACTTCCCACAAATTTTTCAAGATTATTTAACCACTCCTTGTTTCCTTTGAAAGTAAAAAATTTCCACATCCTGGTTTTCAAAGTCCTGTTAAATCTTTCCACAAGTGCAGCCTTTCTGTGGGATCTGGATGAAAAATATTCTATGTTTAAAGATTTCAAAAGAGTTTTTACTCCAACATTGTAAAACTCCTTCCCCTCGTCAAACTGGACTGTTTCTGGATATTTGCCAAATCTTTTCTTAAATTCTTCCAACATTTTTGAAACACCAGGCACCATAGCAACAGTGCTTTTCCTTTTAACAGGAACTGCGAAACCAAATCTTGACAAAATTTCAATACCTGTCAATATCCACTTTTGGTCATTATTTTCAGAACCAAATTTTGCCATATCTACCAAGTCCATTTGCATTTGATCAGCAAGATTTTTAACAAATGTTTTCTGGTATTTTTTTGGCTTTCTGATAGGTTTGTGTAATGTAAAAACTTTTTGGCTGTGTAACCACTCCTTAACTTGTTTTCGAGTTATTGAAGGGTTTTCTTTTACAGCAGCTTGGTAAAGTTTTTCCATGGATTGGTAGCCAGTTACAGGATTGTAATAAATATCTCGAAGTTCAAGATCAATAAGTAAAAGTTCATCTTCCATTTATTTTCAAAAAGTTTTGCCAACATTTGCCAACATTTGCCAATATTTTTTACCAAAAGTCCCCAAAATAAACAATGACAGAATCTAAATAATGGCCCGAAGAATGGGATGTTTCTGGAACAGTCCAAAACTTTTCCAAACAACCAAAAGCATTTGTAAACATCAACACCATTACAATTTTTGTAAATGAAAAAGAGAATTTTATTGTAAACTTGATTCCCATCGATTTAACTTTTCAACAGCCAATGAAAACAAGGAATCCAAACATAAATGATTTCCTTACTATTCCATATTTTACAGCCATTGCTGCCTCTTATGTTGCAAGCTACTTGTGTGGTATTTCTGACTTTCATTTCAAGAATGGTTTTGCAAGATTTCGGTCTTCTTTTTTAACAAGCATTGTCCATTATCATTATGTTTTCCAAGTAAGGAGGTTTTTAAAACATCCTGACAAATTAAGGAGGTTTTTGACAGAAGATGTCATAAAAATTTTACAACACAATCCCAATGACGTTTGGGTAAAGAAGATAAGTAACTCAACACAAAGTGCGAAAGAATTTACACAAGATATGAAAGATCTTGGTTACGAAGTTAGATATGTAAAGTTAACAAAAGAAAGTTATGGAAGAGTCAACACATATGAGGAATTGGTGTCAGCTGGTTCCAGGTATCCCGATGATTTTAAACATTTTGTTCCCAAAGATTCCAATGGATTAACACTCCTCGGTCAAAAATTATTTCAACAATCCTTAGAATCTTTTGTGTACTGTGTTTTGGGAGCACAGGCAAAGACGAGGTGGGTCATTGTTGGTGAAGGAGCTAAAAGTTTACAAACACAAGAAGTGTTTAAAAAGTTGATGGAGGATACCATAGCCCAGGATGATATTACTGTTTCCATTTCAAATATGAGGCAGGCAATCAAGTCCACAAATGTTGTTTTAAATTTTGCTATAAGCCCTGGTTTAATTTTGATCCCATCTGACATGAGAATTCTCGTCAACCCAATTAGTGGCTTCAACAATGTTTTAACTCTGGCAACAACAAGAATGTCTCTTGGACTTAACAGGAATCTCAATATTGGTAAATCCCCAAAACCGGTTGGCGAAACTTTTGTAAAACCACTTCCAAAAAATTTTGAAAGAAAATACAAACCAGGAATCCTTACACCATCTGTAACATCTGAAAAAAGCGACATTAGATTGCCAGAAGTTTTTGGGGCTTCAATCGGAACTGTTTTCATACTATTTAAAGGAATATCAAGATTAATTTAAATAAAAAGAGATGCCAAGAACAAAGTCATTCCAATATTTTGATTTTTTGGGAAACCCAATTATTGAAACCAAAGAAGACCCAAAAGATTTTAATGAAAGTCTTTTAGAACTTGAAACTTTTAAAAACAAAAGCAGTTGTTGTAAAAAAGAAAGGCATGAGATTGATGGATTCATAATTTGTGGGAAATGTGGATTGGAGTTGGAGAAGTTACATGCTTACAACCATAGAGTACCAAACACACCACCACCACTAAAAAACTATGTCAAAATATTTTGGAAATTATTTCCGAAGGAGAATGAAATTGTTGGTTATGAGATCATGAAATTTTTTTTAAAAACAAAGGATCGTCTCAAAGGTTTGGGTTTGGTATCAGACAAACATTTTAGTGTCAAATATATTATGTTCATTATTTTGGGAATTTGCAAAAGAGGAGATCTTTTAAAAAAAATGAATAAACCATCTCTGGCAGAACTAAGAACATTTGATGAGATTAAATATATTTTAAACTTTTCTCCAAATGACAATGCTTACAGACCATACCAAACAGGATTCAAAATGTTTGGTACTGCTTTAAGTGTTGAAAATGTTTTAAAAATTGAAGAAATGGGTGGTATCAGAAAGTGTAAAGAGTTTACAAAAATTATTAATGAAGAAATGTTAAAAACCACAAAAACTTTTGAGAAAATGAAACTTTAAGATCCTTTAAAAACTTTCAAAACTTTTTCTTTAAAAATTATAACAAAATTTTGTTATAATTTTTTTTAAAAACTCAAACAACAACAGCCAACAACCAACCAGCACCAGCTCCCAAAAGTGTTACAGTAATTGTCATATATTTTTGCATTTCATCACTTGGTTGGTAATAATCTTCAAGTCTTGGTTCAACTGGTTTTTCTTCTTGGATCTCATGGATTTGTTGGAAAGCTTTTGATGTTACTTCCATGTCGTAATTTGCATTCCGGATCTCATCTTGGAGTTCTCTGACCTTGTCCTTTCTTTTAATTTCATTCTCAAAAAATTTTTCTTTATCTTTTTGAAGTCTTTCTGTCGCCAGATTATGTCTTTTTGCTTCGTCAGCATAACCATGTTTGTTAAATGACTGAAACAAATATCCAGCACCTGCAAAGGCAACCGCATTAAACAACCCTCCTACTATCATTGATGCCATTTATTTAAAGATAACACCACATGGCCCTAAATGTTGTCCAGAAAGATGGGACTGTTGGAAGGGTCATTTGTGTCAACCCAAACATTTGTTCTTGACTTTTGCAGTTCAAATTTTGTTTTGCCAAGTTTTTGGGTTTGACGTTACAAAGCTTTGCAGTTCAAATTTAAATCAATTTAACAATCCTTTTTACAATTTCTTTGGATCCACATTTTTGGGTATGTAACCCTTATCCTGCGCCATTTTTACCACAAACAATCCTCCTGCAACTGCGAGCCCAAGTTTTGCTGTTTCTTTAATACTTGCTGGTGCTGCCAGGGATTGTCCTGTTAATTTTTTGACAACCATACTAACTCCAACAGCTGAAACTGTTATCAAAGCTGCTTCGTACAGCTCATTCATAACCTCATTCTTATTCATTTATTATATTAGGAAAAAAAATAAAAAATTATAACATTTTTTGTTATAAGTTTTAAAGGAAAGTTTTCAGAAAAGTTTTAGAAGATTTTCAAAATTTCAATTACTTTTACATAATTCTTTAAAGCAGCTATCAAATTTTTTACAACTACCTTCAAGTTTGTCAAATTTTGGTCTTTGTCGTTTTTGAGAATTAATTCCAATCTTACCAAATAATTTAACAAATCTCTGCTAGAATTATATTTATCAATATTAATAACCATCTTTTATTATGGAGTCTCATAATTCTGTGGACATAAGAAAATCTCGAGAAGGATGTCGCCAACATTGTGGTCAACTTTGAATTTGAGTTCGTTGTAAACACCATTATCCAACATTGCCTCGGAATTAATGTTTGCAAATTTTTCCACTGACCCCTTCAACAATTGTCTTGTTGTAATTGGAAGCACTGCAGCTGTTCTGTCCCGTTTTCCTGAAAATGATGTCCGAGTCCCATCAATCATTTCGCAAGATATGCATACAAATCTCATCCCAAGATTTATGTTGACTGTCTCTGGACTGACAAGATTTGCGCCAGCTTTAATTACTGTTGTCTCTGGATATCCTAGCAAAGGACCAAGTTTCAACAGGGAAAGATTTCTTGTTGGAAATAATCTGATTTTGCAGCTGTAAGGAAGTAATTCTGACTTTATTTCATTTTCCTTTAAAACCCTCATAATCATGCCAACAGTCCAATAACCGTTGTAAAAGCTAATTTTTTTGGTTCCATGCATAACAAAAGTTGGACTTGTCAAATTATTGTAATCCCAAAAAACTGTCGCATCTTTAACCATTAATTTTGTATCCTCAATGATCAAAGGATCTTCAAATTTTACTGTTGTTTCTCCGTTTTTCAACAATATTCTTAGGTTTCTCATTTATCTTAAAGTTCAAAAGTTTATCAAATTTTTTCCAAATGGTTCGACAATTTTATGGTCATAGGGATGGATTAAATTGATTTCCAATTTTGAATATTTTTTTGACTTTAATGTTTCTTTTATTTTTTTTTCCTCCTCTTTTGGAATGTCTAAATAATCATCCAAAATAACTTGCATGTCTTTTCTGTTTGGATTGTAAAAAGTAACCAGTTTTGAGATATTTTCCCTGTATGGTTTTGCAATACTTGTCAACTGTTGGGTTACAACTATTGTACTAATATTCATATGTCTGGCTCCAAAACCAAGTTTGACAAGTTCACTGGTTCTATTTTTGACACTCTGTCCAGAAGCACAGTCATCCAGGATAATGAGACTTGGGGTTCCTTTACAATAATCCACAACATATTTTAAAAAATCTTCAGACTCATCTTGATCGCATGGGATGACAAAGAATCTTGGATCATTAAGGTGTTCCCATTCCAAATATGTTTTGTTCCATACAAAAGTTGGACAAATTAAAACTATGTTTTCAAATTTTTTTTTATAATTTTCTTCTAAGTTTTTCAACAAATAATGAGTCTTTCCACAACTCGTCATTCCAACAATGATTATGTTAAATGGTTTTGGGTCTTCAGTTTCAGTTTCCATTTATTTTAGAAAATTTTAATAGTTAACACTCTGGAATGCTCCTCCTTGAACTTTCAACAGACCATCCGAGAGAATGAAAACATGACATCTCAAATCTGTTGATGTTGCCTTTTTCTTAATTTCCAACATAATCCCAGATTGTGTGGTCATAAGTTTTGTACCATCTCCATAGACAGCATTGTCATTAATTGACCTAAGATCCACAACAAGTGCAAACTGGTTTTCTGTAAAGAATTCATCAGCTTGGATTGTTGGATAGTTGGTATGTCTGAAAAGTCGCTCAGCCTCTTCAAACAATCTCCTTTTTGGGATGCCTTGGGAGTAAATGCTATTTGGGACTCCTTCAATGGTAATTTTGACCCTCTCGATGTTGGGGTACACAAATTCTTCTGACCCTCCTCTGGTTGCTTTTGTAAACAACATTACAACTGCTTTCATACTCTTTCTTGGCAGATTGATGGTCTCATTAATTAATGTTGTGTCGGCAGCCCATGGTGTGGTTTTCATCAAAGTTACATGTTCAAAGGAAAGGGCTCTTCCAGCTTGGTAAGAGGTTTCAATCTCCTGGACCAAGGCAAAGTTGGTTATGGTTTCATATTCCAACTCGATATTTTCCAGAACATACCCAGCCACAGATTGACTACTTTGTGCCTTCATAATATCGGTGGCTTTTGGAAGAGTGATGATATATTGTAAATCATTCGCCATACTGTGTGGTGCATATAACCCATGATCCTTTAAAATCATGTCCAACTTGATCCTTTGTTTTGTTCCATATACAGCAGCATATGTGTCAGAAGAGGCATCATCAGATTTCGAAATAAGTTTTCGCTGATTTTCTGTCGCGATACCATCTTCGATCATGTTGGCTCTCTCATGCTTGTCCAACCACAAATCTTTGTAAGTCCCCAAAAGACTTTCCCCTGTGTTGTCATAGACTTTTTCTCCTGCAAATCTTACTTCCAACCGTTCTTGGAGTTGTCTTGCAAGATTGTTATTAAACCAAGATTTTGTGTTCTTATTCTTAAAGTCAAACAGGAGGAACATCTTGTCAGGAACTAATGTTGTCCCTGGTTTGAGTTTTGGAATGTGGATGTAAATAACTTCTCCTGCATTGGCAGAATTGGGATTGAAAGTAATTACATTCCGGGCTCGTTCCCCAGTTATTGAACTTCTGTGTAACCGGTTATAACCGGGTTCTAATTCAACTTCTCTCTCTGTATTCATTTATTATATTAGGAAAATTATAACATTTTTGTTATAAGTTTCAAAAGTTTCAATAGTTATTAAAAAATTCATCTTCGGTTTCATCTGGCATCAAAAGATCAAAATCTGCCCATAAATGATAACAATGGTTTTCATTATAGTTTTTGGAATCATATTTACTATACAACAACCAAAGTTTGTATCCATCATAACTTCCTTTTGAAATTAAAAAAATTAGTTTTCCAATGCTAAGCCAATTTTTACTTCCAAAGACACATTCTGTTGCATGGGTGGGGACAATCATATTTATTGAATTCCTATTCATAACAGGATAGGAATTTCGTTTCGTTTGCCACCCCTAAAGATCATATTTCGAAAGATCCTTGAAAACAGTTTTGGACTTTTGGGGTTTGTCTTTGCTTTCTTCTGGCTCTTTCTTCCATTTGGAGTAGGTAATATAAGTCGTAAGTATGGCAGCCACCGCACCAAGTATTGCACAAGTCGTGGAAATGTTTGGGGTTTGAAAAGATTCAGTTTCTTCTGTTTGTTTTTCTTTTTCAATTCTGGCTTTTTTTCTTAATTTTGCTTCCTTACTTATTGCAGCAAGTTTTTTACCTTGTGCAACTCTTTTTGGGTTTTTGACACGAACAGGTGGAGGAGTTTTGGTAATTGTTTGCTCCTGTTTTTGTTCTGGTTCTGGTTTTTGTTCTGGTTCCATTTATTAATTTGTTAAAATTTGTTCAACAACTAGCTAAGATTTGTTCAAAACAACTAGTTGGAATTTGTCTGGAAGTTGCTTTCAACCAATAACCATTTGGAAGGATTGTTGTTACAGTTAATGAAAAGCTAACTTTGGTTTGTTTTGGAAAAAATGTGTGGTTAATGAGTTTGTTTTGATCTGCAAAAACTTTACCACATCTGCATGCAAATTTTCCTCTGTCTGGATCTGTCCATTGAACAGATTTGAAATGGGGTGTAAAAACTGGGGTTTCAGTGGTTTCATATTTAATCATTGACAACATTTTTATTTTTATTTTATTTTGGGAATGGTTTAATCCTCCTCAATTTTTCTAACTAAATATTTTTTCAAAGTTACTGTTTGCTTTTTCCTTTTTTCTTTGGAAATTAGACTCGCATAATGGATTAGTGTCCCAATTGAAAAAGATGTCTCAACAGGGTTTTCCCAAAATTTGTCGCACTCACTTTCATCATATTTTTCTGGACATTTTTGCGAAAAGAGGTGCCAAAGATTTTTGCCATAATCTTCCCCATGACTTTCATTATATAGTGCAAACCCGACGGACCTCCAGGATGTATAATCTTCAGCAATGTCTTTTGGCATCTGTTCAATGTATTTTTCTAACTCTTTTTCATCTTTTTGTTTGTGGTTATCAAAGTCAATGATGGTTTTTGTTTTTACTTTTTGTTCTGGTTCTGGTACAAATGACAGTTTGCTAATTTTTGTGTGTGGGCCACTCCTAACTGATAACAATGGAATGAGTTCAGCAGCTGAAAACTGGTTTGGCACTCTGTCCCTTTTCTCCTCAATGATGTAACTCAAAAGATATGGGTCTGACTCGGGACTCTTTTTGGAACCATACAAAAACCAGTTGCCTGCAATAACAGCATTGTCGAGTTGAATTTTCGTTTCCTTTTGCACAAGTTCGTTAATGTAAAACCTCTCCCTCTGTGTTAACCAAACATGTGGGAAATGGAGGTGGAAACCATTTTTGTAAGTTTTGTCATCTTTAAAATAACCTGGCTTTTCCAAAACAAAACAGTTCAAGTTTGTTTTGTCGACAAGAAGTTCTCCCATTGTTTTCTGGAAGAGTCTTGCCAATTTTAGGACTTTCTTTTCAGAATATAATGGTTTTGGTTCCTTGAAAGGATCCTTAAATTTTTTGCTAAGATCAATGTCAACAATGACAGGTCCAATGTCTGTTGTCCTTTCCAAAATATATTTGTTAAACTTTCCAAGACTTGTCAAATATTGGTATGACTTTGTATATTTATTTAGGAGATCCTCCTCATCTTTTACAGAATATGATCTCTTGTTAAAAATGTCCATATGGGTAATGTTTTCTTTGCTGAAACTTTTGTACAACAGAGCTGAAAATGTGTTTTGATTTTTAAACATAGCCATTCTTTCTTTTATTTTTTCAACCCAATTTAAGAAGGTTGATTTCAACATCCCAAACATTGAAAAACAGGAAAGTATAGTCGTCACCAACCGAGCCAGAATAAGAGTGTAAAGTCACTTGGGTTCCTTTTTTAATAGTGGCAATCCCTTGACAAAAAATATGGTGAGGGTTCCTTTCATTGTATGTTTTTCCCATTGTTATGGTTTCCAGACCTGAAAGTTTGTTTGATCTATCTGTAACACTTCCATGATATAGGTTTGTTTTTAGATCAAAATATGCTCTGTAGGAAGAAGCATACCAACCAGTTTGTTTAGATTGTTGATCAATTTTGAGACCATCTGGTTGTAGTGTAAACCAATATGATACTAAATATTTTCCAGTATCATGAGTTGCCGTAAATGATAACAAAGTGCTAACATTGTTTGTGTTGTCCCAGGCTCCTCCTTTATGGTTTGTTTTTCCAGAATCTTTTTTGTATTTTACTAAGGAGTTAAAAGTTCCAGCAGGTCCAGTGACTCCTGTAACACCTCTCAAACCCCTGAGACCTCTCAAACCAGTTGACCCCTTGCCACCTGGGAGTCCTTGGAGACCTCTGTCACCCTTGTCACCTTTAACTCCTTGTGGTCCAATACCACCTCTGTCACCCATGTTACCCTTGTCACCTGTTAATCCTCTTTGTCCTTCTAAACCTTCGTCACCCTTGTCTCCCTTGTCTCCTTTAACACCTTGTGGTCCTTTTGGCCCTTGAGAACCGGTGTTACCGGTGGTTCCTTTGGCACCTTGTGGACCTTGAGAACCTTGTGGACCTTGTGCACCCTGTGGACCTTGTGGGCCAGTCGCACCAGTGTTACCTTTGTTACCCTTTGCACCATCGTCACCAGGGTCACCCTTGTCCCCTTTTTGAGATGCTGTGCCAGCCATACCTTTGTCACCTTTGTCACCTTTGTCACCCTTGGAACCCTTGGCACCACTGGTACCATGGTCACCCTTGTCACCTTTAGCACCAGTCGCACCAGTTGCACCTGCTGTTCCAAAAACACCTCTGTCACCCTTTGTACCTTGGGGACCTCTGATGCCAGCATCCCCTTTGTCACCTTTAGAACCAGTCAAACCTCGATCACCTTTGTCGCCTTTTGGTCCAGTGGGTCCAGTGTTACCTTTGGCTCCAGTTGGACCTACTTTATGGGCATCTATACCAGCCATGCCCACCAAACCTCTGGGACCCCTTGCACCAGTGTCACCCTTGTCACCCTTGGGTCCTGGGTCACCTTTTTGTGCAGCTGTTCCAGTTGGACCAGTCGCACCAGTAGCTCCTGTTGGTCCTATTGCACCTCTGTCTCCAGTGGAACCTTTGTCACCCGTCAAACCTCTTTGCCCCTCCAAACCTTCGTCACCCTTGTCACCTTTGGCACCTGTGTTACCAGTGTTACCAGTGTTGCCTGTTGGTCCTGTGGATCCTGTTGGTCCTGTGGATCCAGCCAAACCAGTGTCACCCTTTGTTCCTTTTGGACCAGTCGCACCAGTAGCACCAGTCAAACCTCTGTCACCCTTGTCGCCTTTGGCACCTGTGTCACCTTGTGGACCAGGCTCACCGTCAGCACCACCACCACCATAAGAATAATCTGGGTCATCATATCCATAGTAATAACTCATTGTTTATTTATGTTTTTTGAAATTTTTATATAAAGTTTCCATATTCCTTCATCATATCCTTGTTAATTTTGACAATCTCGGCTGGCAATAATGGTCCATGAACAATCTTGATCCCATAAATTTTTCCTTTTAGTTCCGTACTGGTTGAAGGAGACCTTGTACCAACTCTTTTGTTTAAAAACACAGATCCAAATGGATAACCTAAATACTGTAAATCTGTTTGAAATTCTGACCCTGGCTCCTTTTTTCCGTTTAAATACACACAGGATCCAGTTCCCAACCAATGACAGGAAACAATATGTTTGCTAAGAATGCTGTGTGGGCCAGTAATATCTATGGTTTTAAAAGCAATATATTCATTACCTCCTACCACTAATTTGGAGTATGAGTATGATTTAAAGGCAAGATATTTATCATAATTACCATTGTCATTTCCAATAAGATAACACCAACCACTAGAAACAGATGTGTCAACCACTAAACAAACAACAAACACAGAAACATCTCCATAGCCCATTTCTGGGCAAACAAAACACATAAAGTTCCCACCCTTGTTTTCAATGTAGTCTGTGCCCGGACCAGTGGGATCAGAACCAAATGTTGGCGCCTTGGTTTTGTCATCTTGCCATAAAACAGAATTTCCTTGTCGTGCTTGGGTTATTCTTTTTACACCACTAACAGTTTCAAATGTTTTGACTGCTTTTGTTAAGTTAATATCAAAAACAGTTTTGTAATTTTCTTCATGCAGGGAAAGATTTTTTAATTTTTTTTCAATGTCTTTAATTTTGTCTCCATAATCAGTACCACCACCATCCAATGATCGTCTTGGTCTACCATAACCATAGTAATAACTCATTATTTATCTTGGTAAAGATTTTTCAAAACAGTAAAATAAATAATGGAAAACCATAAAATTATTAAGTTAGAACAAAAACTTAAAGAATTACAAGAAAAAATCGTTACTGCTACCAAAATCAAAAGTAGAAGACTAGTTATTTACGAAGATGATGCTGAAAAATTAAGATTAGACATTAAACAGTTAAAATTTGAAACCTATGGCCCTATTGAAAAAGTTTACAAAAAGGAAGAGGTGTGGTGGAAATAACTTTGTTTTCATTATTTATCTTGCAAAATTTTTAACATTTTTTGTTAAAGATTTTTATTTTTGTTTTTGTTTTTTTTGGTTTACTGGATGGATTTCAACAATGCTACCAATCTTTTATTGTTTTTTAATGTTTGTCTGCCAGCTTTTATGGATGGTATGGTTGGAGTGTGTTTGGACTCCCCAATTTTGGTAGCCCCTTTAATCCATTGTTCGCTTTCTAATCCTACAATATTTGCAAAGTGGTTTTTTGCATAGTCTGTTTGGTCCAAACGATGATTTTTCTTTTCTTGTAATTTTTGTCGAAGTTTAATTTTTAATAGTTCTTTGTTTGAGTTCATTCTTATTTTTAAATTTTTTCCAGAAAAAATAGTTCAATTCAAAAAACTGTGTCGTAAACACCAGTTCTAACCAACATTTGGGTTTTTGTTTCGCCTGGGTGTATATAGTTGCAAACTGTTTTTGGATGTGTACTCTTGTTAAAATATATAATATTTGGAGGTTTACCTGGGTATGTTGTAAATCCCACCCACATACATTTCTCTCTGTCTGGACATAAGTTACTCCTTTTGTTGTTCATCTTTATTTATGGTTTAAAACTTGGCAGCCATCTTTAAAAAAATCCAAAAAATTCCAAACCCCAAAAACCCAAAAACTTGGCAGTTAAAAAAATCCGCAAAAAAAAATTCAAACATGTCCCAGGATCGGTAAACAAAAATCCAGGGAGGGTGGCCGCAAAAAAAATTCAAACATGTCCCAGGATCGGTAAACAAAATTTTTGGTAAACAAATGGCAGCCATTGAGCTATGTCCCAGGATCGGCGTTTATACACTACTTATGTTCCTAAAAGCAGTAATTTGGAGAAGAAAATTAAAGAGTTAAGGGTTAACCCTTTCACTCCCAACTTTCTGGGAGCTCTTGTCACTTGTCAACTCATTGCTGTCTAGGATGTCTGAGGGTTCTCTCTTTGATGAGTAAAATCATCTGGTGTTAGACAGAGTAAAACAATAAAGGAACCATTTTTGACCAGTTAAGGCAGGAATGGGTTAATCTCTTGTTAACTCATTGCTACCTAGGATGTCTGAGGGTTCTCTCTTTGATGAGTAAAATCATCTGGTGTTAGACACAGTAAAACAATAAAGGAACCATTTTTGACCAGCTCAGGCAGGAATGGGTTAATCACTTGTTAACTCATTGCTGCCTAGAATGGCTGAGGGTTCCCTCTTTGATGAGTAAAAATGTAAAATCATCTGGTGTTAGACAGAGTAAAACAATAAAGGGACCATTTTTGACCAGCTCAGGCAGGAATGGGTTAATCACTTGTTAACTCATCGCTGTCTAGGATGTCTGAGGGTTCTCTCTTTGATGAGTAAAATCATCTGGTGTTAGACACAGTAAAACAATAAAGGAACCATTTTTGAGCAGCTCAGGCAGGAATGGGTTAATCACTTGTTAACTCATTGCTGCCTAGCATGTCTGAGGGTTCTCTATTTGATGAGTAAAACCATCTGGTGTTAGAAAGGGTTGAAGAAATAAAATGTTAAAAAATTGTGCTGAAATTAGCAAAACTGTTTTAAATTAGAAAAAAAAGAAAAAAATGTGAAAAGTACCTTCCATGAATCTGTTGCCATGGTGATATCACAGATGATTATTTTTTTTTGAAGTGTGGCACTGCCAGTGAATGTAATATTCCGTAATATTAATGTGTATAAAAAAATTTCCCCTCGATATTCTCCTAATTCATCAAAATAAATTCTAAATCATTCTTCTGCGCAGAATTTTGAAACATTTATATTAAGAAATACAGGCTCTGCCTTCAATGATAATCTAGAAACAAAAGGGAAACAAGAAATTATTATAACATACTATAATAATAATAATAAATATAATGGTTTATTGAATATAAAATTGCACAAAATTGAATTGCTTTACATTTACAACGGTTAATAGTCATAAAAGAATGATGTTAAGATACTTGTAGTTATTAAAATTTTACAACTGTTGGTGAATACCGGAGGACTGGATCCAGTTTACAATCGATATTCCACATTGTAATTACAAAGTAAGTTACAAAAATATTAAAATATATGCTACTACTATATATTGATACAGTATTTAAGATATAATAAAATCGTTCATGTTTCTTGTCATGGCAGGGAAAAAACTCCGATTGAAACGGTCAGTGTTACATCGAAAGAGAAATAACCGATTGTCGCTTCCATGCAGTTGCCGGCCGATACTCTATAATATAATCCTCGAACAATGTGTCAAGTATTGTTTGAAACATGAACAGCAGTAATTAACAATTATTCGCCGAAGGCGAGGTGAATATCAGTGAGTAATAACCGAGATGGAGTCCTGGTTATTATTCACCAATATTCACTGAGCCTGAGGCGAATAATTGTTTTAGTATAAATACACATTTTCGTACTTTTAGGAGCAACATTTTCTTTAAAATTGTTAATTTCCTCATCTGTCGCATTGACAACTTGGCTGGTGGCCATTTTGAATAAACGCTGTAGGTGATTATCGATAATTAATCCGAAGTAGCTCGACCAATCAGCGCGCGTGATTTTCTATTTACAAAGTAAGTTACAAAAATATTAAAATATATGCTACTACTATATATTGATACAGTATTTAAGATATAATAAAATCGTTCATGTTTCTTCTGTCTTCTTCGCTTGGACATGCAGATCGCCTCACTCCGACACTGAACAATGTCCTCTGCAGACCTGGCCATAAGAATTTTTGCAGGCGCGCGACGGATCGCGCGCCTCATTAAAGTGAGGCGCGCGATTAAAAAATACGCTAATAGGGGTCGTAGAGACCAGAAAACAAGTTTTAATAGCATCGGAATTGAAACAAAATCAGCAGTAACTTATGAAAACAAAAACATTTTTAAACATAAACTTAAAAGTCAATGTCAAGATCAACATCACTGCCTAAGCCTTCCATTTCGCTGTCGGATGAGCTTGGCGACGTACTACTCTCAATGTTTACTGTGCCTTCCTCCAACCACCTCCGCTTTGTTGATGGGATGTCTTCATCCACGGTGCTGGTTGCGCTTTGAACTTTGCGCCTTTTCTTCATGTAGATTTCAGCAGCACGATTTATAATTTCTTTGCGCTCGTTCGTCGACCACGCTTTATCATTTACTTTGATGATCATTAAATCTTCCATGGTCTCATGCTTCATGCTCAATCGTCGATCACTCAATAAGAGAGTCAACAAGCTGAAGGCCCTTTCGACTGCCCAATTGGAACCAGCAACGCACGTGATCAATTCGATCACGAGACAGAGGTTTGGGAATTCAAGTCTTTTGAATGTCAAGATCTTTTGCCAAAGAACCTTTGCATCCTTCAAAAATTCCGCCAGTTGACGTCTTGCGTAGCTTTTGCATCGTTTCCACTCAACAAATAATTCTCTCTCTGGTGTCAAAATGGTGCGAGGCGCGCGATTTCATGTACTTAGAACAAACGAGACGCGTGGCAAAACGCGCATCTCGATGATTCGAGGCGCGTGCCGAGGCGCCCGCGCGCGATCGCGCGCCTCAAACGGCCAGGTCTGCCTCTGCATATTTTAATGTCAATGCACAATCATGGCCACCAGTGTTTGAACACGTGGTTAGCACAGTTGTGCCTGCATTTCCGGGCTGATCCAGCAATGGCCACGAAAACATTTACACACTGATAATTCAATCATTGGCTGGGATATTCTATTCCTGAACATTTTCTTACGATCATACGTTCGATCGATCGGGAAAATTTAAAAACTCAAAACTCCATCGGCGGACAAAAGTGTCCTACATATTATGGGGAAAAAATCCCTATCGGCGGCCAAATGACGATTATCGGAGGACATGTCCTCGATGAAATCCAAGGCTTGTTGGTGGAGCATCGGACTAGTAAACCAAAGGTCGCGGGTTTGAATCCCAGCCAGGACAAGTGGAGTTTTATTTTATTTTACAAGATTTGCCAGACAATACACACATACAAACAATCAACAAATATAAAGGAAATAAATAGTGATATAAAGTAAATACAAAGGCAGGGACTGACCACAGAGATAAAATCTCCAATAACTGGGTCCCAATAATTAAATAAATAATTAAATAAATAGATAAACAAACAAACAAACAAATAAATAAATAAATAAACAAACAAATAAATAAACAAACAAATAAATAAAATAAATAAACAAATGAATAATTGGATAAATAAATAAGTAAATAAATAAATAATCTCATAAATAAATGAATAAATCTGTAAATAATAGGTAAAGAAATAAGTAAAAAAGTAAATAAAAAAGTAAATAAGTAATTAAATAAACAAAATAAACAGATAAATTGATAAATAAATAAATAAGTAAAATAATAAATAAGTAAGTAATTAAATAAATAAATAAAATCAATCTAACAGCACTCTCTCACAGATAGACTGTGGAGCAAACAAGTTGTGTGGCACTTAACACATACAGATTTAAATGTTTTTGGGTTTTCCGGATCATAGATATCATCAGTAAGATCTAGATAGTATTTGTACAAAGCAGTTTTAAATGATGCTATAGATCTAGTAGTGTCTCTTATGGAACCAGGGAGAGTGTTCCAGACACTGGGAGCTCTGATGTAATAACTGTTCTGAAAACTTACTGTTCTACATTTTGGTACATTTAGTACGAGGCCATTACTAAGACTGGTGTTCCTGGTTACTCGTAAAGGAACCCTAATAGAGATATGTTGGTTAGAGTTCTTAGGGCCTGTTTATATTCATCCCGTATTTATATGGAGTAAACAAAGTGCTCGTCCCGGTTGACCAAGATGAATCATCAATCCTGGGTCAAAAAGCACGGGAATTTAAGGAAATGGACAAAAAAGCAAAAACTCACCCTAATTGTACTATGTTTGAAGTTATTTCACTTTTATTCAGTGTTTTGTCTTTAGACCTGACCGTTTGGACGAGATTCTGACCATAATATTCAATTACGAGATTCTGACCATAACATTCCGGTGTACCGGGATGTCGCGTTTATATGGGGAAAAATCTGTCCCGGTGTACTGAGATCTTGGTTGCTTCAACCGGTCTCCATATAAAGCAACCGCGAAAATAACAGTAAATTATCTACAAGCCGAGATCCCGGTACACCGGGACGTCCCGGTACACCAGGATCATATAAACAGGCCCTTAGTTACACATTTATATAGATAAACTAAATCTAGATATCAGTGCCAGTAGCATATTGGAGGATACCGACAGAATGTAGTCTTTCCTTGTACGAGACATCTGTACGATAAGGGAGCGATAAAATAAACTTGGTCACACGTCGTTATACGCTTTCAATGGCAAGAATGTTACGGTATTCACCGTTTGGGGTGCCTACACTTGACTACCGTAAGCCTACTTGCTTCGTACAATTGAGAGGTAGAGGACCTAGCGGACTTTATGGTCATGGAACATCTTGTTAGCCTTGCACAATGTTTCCTGGATGTGTTTGTTCCATTTTAGATCAGATGTAACAATTATGCCAAGATCTTTTTCATATCTGGATTGCTTAACGCAGGTGCCTAGAAGTTGATACTGTGTGGTGATTGGTTGAGTGCTTCTAAAGATGTTTAGAACATCACACTTAGTCTGGTTTAAGGCCATTTTCCAATCGTGGCACCACTTGATGAGACTGTTAAGATCCAACTGCAGATTATTGCTATCTTCTTTTCTCTACTTGTCCAGTATGTGATAAGTATGTGTGTTTTTTTTATCAAATTTCAAAATCGAAGCACACAATAAGTTTTATAAAACTACGGAACCGATATATAAAACTATGGATATGAACACTAATTTCCTTTGTGTTTTCCACATGAATTATTGAGTTTTTTAACAAGTTGAAACGTACGTATATAATATATACAGACTGTACAAATTCTATTAAAATTACCTTTTAACTACTCAAATTCTTTGCGGGCGATAGAAATTTCTGTGGCAGTATCTTCATTCAAATTAGATAAATTCTTCATCATCTTATCCTCCAGTGCTGATATTTGTTCCTAGGGGTAACAAAAACACACATGTTTGCAATAATATTATTATTAAAATAATTTGCCTTGTAAAGAAAAGCTAGATATTATATTCCTGCCTGAGTTGGCCAAAAATGGTCCCTTTATTGTTTTACTGTGTCTAACACCAGATGATTTTACTCATCAAAGAGGGAACCCTCAGTCATCCTAGGCAGCAATGAGTTAACAAGTGATTAACCCATTCCTGCCTGAGCTGGTCAAAAATGGTTCCTTTATTGTTTTACTCTGTCTAACACAAGATGATTTTACTCATCAAAGAGAGAACCCTCAGACATCCTAGGCAGCAATGAGTTAACAAGTGATTAACCCATTCCTGCCTGAGCTGGTCAAAAATGGTTCCTTTATTGTTTTACTCTGTCTAACACCAGGTGATTTTACTCATCAAAGAGAGAACCCTCAGACATCCTAGGCAGCAATGAGTTAACAAGTGATTAACCCATTCCTGCCTGAGCTGACCAAAAATGGTTCCTTTATTGTTTTACTGTGTCTAACACCAGATGATTTTACTCATCAAAGAGAGAACCCTCAGCCATCCTAGGCAGCAATGAGTTAACAAGTGATTAACCCATTCCTGCCTGAGCTGGTCAAAAATGGTTGCTTTATTGTTTTACTGTGTCTAACACCAGATGATTTTACTCATCAAAGAGAGAACTCTCAGACATCCTAGGCAGCAATGAGTTAACAAGTGGTTAACCCATCCCTGCCTGAGCTGGTCAAAAATGATCCATTTATTGTTTTACTGTGTCTAACACCAGATGATTTTACTCATCAAAGAGAGAACCCTCAGACATCCTAGGCAGCAATGAGTTAACAAGTGATTATTAACACTTTGAAACCTGACGACGAGTCTTTAGTATTTTATTGTGGCTAATGCCAGATGATTTTAGTCAGCACAGGGAGAGGTCTAGGCCTCAAAGTGTTAAACCCATTCCTGCCTGAGCTGAGCTGGTTAAAAATGGTTCCTTTATTGTTTTACTCTGTCATAAAGCCCTAATCAAACGAGAACGCAAGTCATTGCAAGTTGGCAGTCACGCTATCCCAGCCAGCCGCTCTGAATGGTTTCCCAAAAATACCATAACAAAGTTAAAACTTGTTTAAAACACTCGTGAAACCTTTATTTTGTTAATTCAAGCGACCACCACAGAAATTCTGACTGCCAACTTGCGATGACTTGCGTTCTCGTTTGATTTGGGCTTAACACCAGATGATTTTACACATCAAAGAGAGAACCCTCAGACATCCTAGGCAGCGAAACCCCTTCACTGATTGTTTACTGACTATCAATCAATTAAGTAACGATAACTTCTGATTATTGATATTATTGATTGTGTAACCCATATTTAAAAAAAAAATACTAAATAACAATCCTTATTTTCCTCAGGTCCGTAACTGCAGGTCCGTAACAAAAATGCCGGCTTCTGATTGGCTAAATACGAGGTCCGTATCACACAAGTACGGACCTCTCGTTTTTCCCGCCAAAACTAATATGGGGTGAAAAACAGTTTTCAAACAAAAAAAGTGGTGAAAAATGTACTCCGACGATAGTGAGCATAGCGAGAGCGAATTTTATTATCCCCAAGACGACGTCCCAAGCACAAGTGGTGGAAATTTAGTCTATTCAGACCCAAACGCGAACGAAAACGGGTGTTACAATGGCAGCGATATTGACATCCAAAATTATATTGAGAGTCAACGACCGGAAAACACGAAGAAGAAAACGGAATACGATAGAAATGTCATTAATAGGTACTTTTTGTCTTTAAATGAAGTACGAGAAATTCAAACCATACCTGCCAAGGAATTAAACATTTTTCGTTAACGCTCGCAAGAAAAATGACGACGTTTACGAGCCTTCGTCTCTCACAGCTTTTCAGAGAAGTTTACAACGATATCTGAATGACAAAAGTTCAAACCTGAACATTTTTCAAGACCAAGAGTTCGCGAAGACTCGAGAAGTTCTTCTGGCCAGAAAACGGCAGCTGGTACAACAACACGCCAAAGGAAACCGTCCGCAACCAGCAAGAGAACTCACGAAATCCGAAGAAGACCTTCTGTTTCAACGTGACTTGTTTGGTGACCACGACCCTGAAGTACTCCAAAGGACATTCTGGTGGGTTCTCGCCCTTCATTTTGGTTTTAGGGCTCGCGATGAAGCAAGGCGACTCAAATGGGGCGACATCACAGTCGGTAAAGGTCCAGAAACCGGGAATGAAATGCTCATATGGCACGCTGAACGAGGCTCCAAAACACGGCACGGTGATGGTCAACATAGAAGAGCTTTTAAACCTACTGCTCAAGCAACCGATAATAAACGTTGTCCAGTTAAACTGTACAAATCATTCGCTGCCCACCGTCCAACCGAAATGAAGCAGCAAGATTCGCCTTTCTTCTTGGCTGTAAACCGCCGACGAACACCAGAATCCGAAGTTTGGTATATGAAGGGGCCGCTCGGCAAAAACGAGATTGGAAAATTCCTCGTTAAAGCTGCAAAAGCTGCAAATTTGCCTGGGAATATCACCAATCACTCTGTGAGAAAAACGTGTATTTCCAGGCTAATGGATGCTGATGTGCCAGAGAATTACGTCGCCCAACTAAGTGGCCACAAGAACTTAAAGAGCTTGGATTCATACAAGTCGGCTTCGACCACTCACCAACGAAAAATGTCCACGGTTTTAAGTCGTTCCTCTACTTCTCTCTTGACATCTTCCGCTTCAACTTCACAGCAACTACCACAACATCAAGTCACGGCATTTTCACCTCCATCGTCTTTCCAACAGCAAGATATTTCGCTTTGTAAACGGTCGGCAATCGACGGTATGTTTTCAGGGGCAAACATTGGAAAAATCGAAAGATGTTCGTTCAATTTTTACACCAACGACAATCAAGCCAAAAATCTAACATCAGTGCCAGCTAAGAAGCGAAAAGTGATCATCAGCGATGACTCGGACTCGGACTGATTTGTTTCCTTCTTTTTTCTTTTGTTGTACATTAAATACAAATAATGTTATTGAAAATTTAAGCTTAGTTGCTGCCCCTCGAGGTCTCTTTTGCTTTTGAACGAAGAACGAACACCCTAGTTTAGTCATGTGACTCACTTCCATATTTGGCATTGCCGTTCTGAATAATAAATGTTTGACTTGTAACAATTATTTTGTTTTAATGTGGGAAAAATAAATAAGTTATTTACCAAACTTTGTCGGTCCGTACCGGAAAAATATTGCCCTCGGTCTGGACTGCACGGAACTCGGCCTGCGGCCTCGTTTCGTACAGTCAAGACCTCGGGAAATATTTTTCCAGTACGGACCTCCAGTTTGGTAAATAACATATATTTACTTTAATACTAAAATTTACCCAAGAGAAAAATCATTTTAAAATGAATTTACTAAATAAAAATACAGTGTCCCATGACTGGAATGATGGAATCACATGAGAGATATTTAGATTTTGACAGTTCAGCGATTTTTTTAAAAACGTTTTCTATATTTTTGATTAGCAAATTCTATCTCATCTCCAAACCATTCAATGTATTAAGAAAACTTCCAATCTGATCTGAACTAGGAAAAAGAATTGAAATCGGACACTCGGAGAAAAGTTCTGAAAGAAATCGACATCGTTTTCATGTTGTTGAGATTTACATACCTTCACCAGTATACATGAATATAGTACAATAAAAACTACACGATTTTCGTGTAAGTTGAAGCGAAACCCCATATTAAACGGTGTTAGTTTATAGTTAAGGTATACATGTATATCCTAGAAGAATATTAGAGAAATCGCTACCTTTTAAAAGGATTTTCTTGTTCAAAATTCACAGCACACGTCGAGTCTTCACAGTCCGCCATCTTCGCCCAGCCAAACTGTAACATGAGGTACTATACTCGGAAATCACTCGGAAATTTATTATAGCTTTCAAAATTAATCAAAAATATTTTTTAAACCACATAAATGAATTTAAACCTTACTATTAGTATTAAAATATGTTCTTTAGACTCCACTAAAGAAATATATTACAGAATTTTAAAGTAAGTAAGGTTAAAATGTTTAAAGTCCAAAGTCGGGTTATCTTCGGAAAAAGCCGAGTATTCGTAATGACCTCATCATTCCCGATGGCTCAAGTGACGAAGATACTCGGGATATACTCGTAAATAACTCGGAAATTTAGTTAGCTTTCAAAATTAATAAAAAATATTATTAAAACTACATAAAGGAATTTATACCTTGCTATAACTATTAAAATATCTTCTTTAGAGTAAATTAAAAGAATTATGTTACAATTACAGAAGTTTTTAGAGAAAATAAGGTGAAAAAGTTTAAAGTCAAACGTCGGGTTATTTTCGGGAAAAGCCGAGTATTTGTAATGACGTCATCATTCCCGATGTCTGTCCCTAGCCTGGTACACTGGCCGAATCATAGAATATGGGCCAGGTAACCACTAACGACTTCTGCTTTCCTATTGGTTAAAATCTCGCGCGTTTTTAGTGGCTATGAGTAAAACTGCAATCGTCATAAGTGGATTTAGCCCTGATGACGCGAGAATGTAATTAGTGGTTACCTGGTCCATATTTCTTTTGAAATTGGGCCAGGGTACCAGGCTGGTCTGTCCCGTGCTTCATTGGTTCCGGTGACGAAGATACTCGGGACATACTCCTAAACCACTCGGAAATTAAGTTACCTTTCAAAATTAATAAAAAATATTGTTAAAACCACAGAAAAGAATTTAAACCTTACTATTAGTATTAAAATATTTTCTTTAGAATCTATTAAAGAAATTATATTAGAAAATTTTAAAGAATTTCAGGTTAATAATTTTAAAATCAAACGTCAGGTTATCTTCGGAAAAAGACGAGTATTTGTAGTGATGTCATCATTACGGTGACGGAGGTACTCGGGATATACACGCGTAAAAACGCACAACTTGTTCACGGTTGTCAACAGGCGTGAACAATGTTGTGCTGCTCACCGTGAACAATGTTACGTTGTGCTGCTCGCCGTGAACAAGCTGTCAACAAGTTGTTCACTTATGGTTCAAACAACTTGTTCACGGATAAATCAACAGTCATGAACAAGTTGTTCCAACAGCACATTTTTATAGCCAACAACGTTGTTCGCACATGATACAACATGTTGTAACAGCATGACGAAATAACAACGATGAACAACAATGTTACAACAATGGTGAACATGGTTGATGTATCAACACGTTCTTCGGTTGTTAAAACATGCGTGAATAACGGTTGTTGTTTCATCAAGCTGTAACAACTTGTTGAAACAATGATGTCAACAAGTTGTTACAGCATTGTTCAGGCAACAATGCTGTAACAACTTGCGAGATTTTTACGCGTGTACTCGTAAACCACACGGAAATTTAGTTAGTATATTCTTTGAAAGTTTTCATGTTGATAATGTAATATAAATAAGTTTTGTGGAAACACCACGTAAAATATTTCTTTGCTAAGCTTTCGGCCTGTTGACTCAGGCCTTAATTCATCAGAGCAATGCCAACAAGTTGTAAAATGTCAACAAGTTGTTGTTGACAACTTGTTGTCATTGCTCTGATGAAGGCCTGAGTCAACAGGCCGAAAGCTTAGCAAAGAAATATTTTACGTGGTGTTTCCACAAAACTTATTTATATTAAATTTAGTTAGCTTTAAAAATGAATAATTTGACGTCACTTGTAATGACGTCATCGTTCCCGATATCTGTCCCGTGCTCCTTCCATTGTTTTGAATTTTCAAAAGGCCTTCTAACCTTCATGGATTTTCTTTCAGATTTTTGCCATTTTTGATTCAAGGATGTGAATTCTTTTTTTAGGCGAAAAGGAGTAAATTGGGGATGATTTATTGTGGAAATTCAACTAATGTACGCCTTGGTTCTTTAATACATGAATTTCAAAGCTTCTGTACAGGGGTGTGGCGACTGGGGTGTGTGGTGAGTGCGACACGCCCCCAATAATTCTAAATATCAAATAGTTGGTCAAACGAGGAATTGCTGGTGTTCATGATCAAAATAGAAATAGTGGGAGAAAAAAAAAGCTGAATTTCTTCTTTTTTAAAAAATGATTTTTTTTTTTTATCCCTGACAACCCCTAGACAACCCCGGGCCCAGCAAAATTAAAGATGGCGTTTAAGTGTGCACTTGATGTATTCTGTAGGGAAGTATTTCCTATCTAGAGACCGCAGACCACTGAAAACAGAGAGTGGTTTCGACCTTCGACTGTCATGACAAGCTGGCGTGTCATAAATCATGCATTTATTTTGGCTAAGTGACTAACTTTATACGAGTACGTCAGTTGTACAATGTTCCATGCATATGGTGAATTGGTGATATGGATTGTTTTTGTATTTCACGAATTTACGAAACAGACATTTTGTACTTTAAAGTGGCTCCACACAGTTACTTGAAAAATGGAAAATACAAGTTTGAGAGTCCAAAACACGTGCATAAACAATTCGGTAAAAGAATAAAACTAAATGTTATGCATAGTTAAACAGTCTGACAATCAAAAACTGTTACCAACGTTAGCAACAACGACGTTTCAAAACGGCTGCCAATTACCCTTCAAACTAATTTAATTCGAAAAAAACTTTGGTGACCCCCAATTTTTTTTTCATTAAAACTTTTCTCTAAGTATGAATTATCAATAGGCCGATTTTAAAAAAATTATGTAAAACGAATAATTTTTTTTCTGGAAAAATCATGTTTGTTAATTTTTAGAAAATTTCGCTCAACAGAATTTTGTTAAAATTCGCATATTGATTACTCATACTTCAAGAAAAGTTTTAATGAAAAAAAAAGTTGGGGGTCACCAAAGTTTTTGTCGAATTAAACCACAATCATTGATCATGACAAAATGAGTTGTAACAGTGCACCAAAGTAAGACATTTCCCAATGTTTTTATATCCCCCCTTCCCCCCTATTCAATGTTGGATTCCCGATCAACGGAAATGTTATGCGAACCTATGGAGAACAAATCACGAATGTTTTGTGGTGATACAACATTGTTTAGGGGGAGGGGGGCGGGGAATGTAGGCGGAGTGATGGAAAACATGTTAATGTTGCTTTTGTTACAACAATTTTGGCAATGATTGTAGTTTGAAGGGTAATTGGCAGCCATTTTGAAACGTCATTGTTGCCATAGCAACAACTGTTGCTATTTATTTGGTAACAGTTTTTGATTGTCAGACTGTTTAACTATGCATAACATTTAGTTTTATTCTTTTTCCGAATTGTTTAATCACGTGTTTTGGACTCTCAAACTTGTATTTTCTATTTTTCAAGAAACTGTATGGAGCCTCCTTAATTAATTCAGAACACTTTCATAGTTTCAGTGACTTTTCACTTTGGATTTTTTCTATAAAAAATAAAATGTTTCTGTCTTGTCAGACTTGTCTTGTTTTGTCTTGTCTTTTCCAGCTCCTAAATACCCGTTTATACATTACAAGTTTTTCGATCAATTCTCGCCTTTTTTACACTATGTCTCTGATATGAAAATTTTCATTTATCAGTGCAAAAAAATTGGTCATTATCATATGACACCCCCCCCCCCCCCCCTTCAATTGTGATTCCTTCACCACGCCCCTGCTTCTGTGTCTAATATTACAGTGACGGCTTCCATTGGCAAAGAGCTCCTCCTTTATGTGAAAGCGAATGGAAACTTTTTTTAATAAGGATGGGAGAATATTAAATGAATCTGCGTTGAGAAAAGCAATTTTTAAAGGTATGGAATGAATGTAACAAATTAATTGAATTAAATAGAAAATTAGAAAATGTCACAAATTAATGTCACATATTGACAGCGGATGGGATGTCATGATTTGGGATTGATGGATAATATTTTGATTATCTCACGGAATGATTAAACTATATATATATTTCTAAAATTCATTAATAATTCATGAGAAAAATTAAAAAGAAATTAAGGTTTAATCAATGTCTGTTTACCCCGGTACAGGACTGCTATCAGTGTCTGTAAATGTGATACAGAACTGTTTAAAAAAACATCAGTTCTGTATCACATTTACAGACACTGATCATATCAGTTCTGTAGCAAGTGTACAAACACTTCGCATTCAACTATTTTGAGTGAGGTACGCTGGTAGTGTCCTCATACAAGATGAAGATGCAAACATTTGTTGCCCTTGATGACCAGTAAGGCCATTTATGCCACGTCACTTAGAATAGAAAATGTGGGACTAATATTAAATTAAAGCGCATGCTCGTATCACTAATTTAATAATCGTAGCCTATTAAACCTTACCTCGAAGGTTTATCAGCTGTTAACATGATTTATTTTTGTTTAGTTACCTTAATAGGCGTTTTAGAAGTCATTTACAGAATTCGTGTCTGTTCTGTAAATATATATATATAATTTATACTTGCATAATCCTATTGGTCATATCTAAATTTTAATTGAAATTGGTCAAATAGATTTTTATATGCTTGGCACCACTGCTGAGTGTACAAAAATTTTCAGATTTTTGTATGCTTAGCACCACTGTTGAAATATGAAAATTTCTATACAAAAATATTCATATATGGCACCACTGCTGAGCTTACAAAAATGTTTAGATTTTTGTACGCTTGGTGCCAATGCCGAGAAGGCAGCTCATTTCCAATCTCATTTCCATGTATGTTGTAGTAAATATGATTTTAATGTGCTAAATGTAATTTAGGCAAGGTAAAAAATGAGACAATGCTAGTTAATGGTCACTCACTATAATATGTGGGGATTATCTCAGCGCTCATCAAGGTCTTGTCAGCGTGGTATGAGCTTGACTGGTATTGCGCACGCTATCTATTTAGTAGATATTTACTCTGTGGTCATTCATTTAAAATATGTGGGGATTACCTCAGTACTCATCCAAGTCTTGTCAGAGTGGTCAGATCTTGACTGGTTTTGCGCGCGCTATCTATTTATTATTTGGTCAGCGGTCATTCATTTATAATTTGTGGGGATTATCTCAGTGCTCATCAAAGTCTTGTCAGCGTGGTCAGCTGAGCTTGACTGGTTTTGCGTGCGCTGTTTATTGACCCACCCACCTACTCCTGATAGAATGCAAGGTGAGTATATATTTCAACTGCTTTGACAGTGTGACTGGTGCCTGGAGGTGGGCTGTGGTGGGATTGCCATGGTTACCTCTGATCAGGGGCTGGGTGGTTCCCCCTCTGGCTTGGCACCATGCAATCCTCCAATAATGTCAATTGGTGATCTCTTTTTGATTAAAATTATTAAAATTGTTCCAAGGACATATCGTAATTTGCAGTTTTACCATTAAGTACATGTAGATGTAGTTTCTTTCTTCTTTCCTTCCTTCCTTCCTTCCTTCCTTCCTTCCTTCCTTCCTTCCTTCCTTTCTTACATACATACTTCCTTCCTTCCTTCCTTCCTTCCATTCTTTCTTTCTTTCTTTCTTTCTTTCTTTCTTTCTTTCTTTCTTTCTTTCTTTCTTTCTTTCTTTCTTTCTTTCTTTCTTTCTTTCTTTCTTTCTTTCTTTCTTTCTTTCTTTCTTTCTTTCTTTCTTTCTTTCTTTCTTTCTTTCTTTCTTTCTTTCTTTCTTTCTTTCTTTCTTTCTTTCTTTCTTTCTTTCTTTCTTTCTTAGATGAAATAAACGTAGTGTGCTGCGTAGGCAGTGCTGAAAATAATAAACGAAATATAGTCATGGAGAAGTAACAGGCAAGGTTTCCGTCAAAAATATGAAAAAACAGCAGAGAAAATTGACACGTCATAGTTACACGTCAAAGTCAAAAACACTAGAAAACACGTCGAAAAACACCACAGAAAACAAATTAGCGAATCTATTTAAGAGATTGAATACCAGAAATAAGAGAAAACAAAAATAAGGTGGTATAAATTGACTGTTTTGATTAATCAAACGGCAAATTTTCATTCAAAAATAGATAACAGTGGTCAAGAAAATATGGAAAGCATTTATACCACGTCTAAAAGATTGGCGTCTTCAGCAAAAACCCTCAACGTAATAAAATTGACATCTCTCAAGATGAAACAAAAGAGAAACTTTCATTCGAAAATTTATTTTCCGTGGTCGAGAAAATATGAAAAACTTAAGCTTACCTTTTTGCGTCTCGGACGTAGTCCGAAGACGTATTGCTATCGAAAATGTTCTGATTTAGTTTGTTTGTGGCAATCACGTGAACACGAACATGTTACGTAAAGTAACGAAAGTTTGCCGAAGGTCGTCATTTTGTTATGCTCACGCGGTCGAACATCGCTTCCTCAAAAATAGAGCAGGGGTGGTAACGTGACGTTACATATACGGCCACGTTACATATACGGGCATGTTACATATACGGGCACGTTACATATACGGCCACGTTACATATACGGGCATGTTACATATACGGGCACGTTACCTATACGGGCACGTTACATATACGGGCATGTTACATATACGGCCACGTTACATATACCGGGCACGTTACATATACGGGCACGTTACATATACGGGCACGTTACATATACGGGCACGTTACATATACGGGCACGTTACATATACGGCCACGTTACATATACGGGCACGTTACATATACGGGCACGCTCAGGTGTGTTAATGTCTGGGTCCAGTCCTCTCTGCGCGATCAGCGCAGGCAGTGCAAATAAAGCGTCATTTTTCATTCAAAGGCGACGTATTCTGGGAACGGTTCTTAGTTAATGTTGTGTAAATAAGTTTTACTGATTTTATTAAATACTAGTGCAGTAAAGTGTCACGTGATTAATTATAAACACAAATATGCGTCGGATTAATGTGAAATTACTAACATGCCCTGCCGGGAAGGAAAAGCGTGTTCTTGTACATCGTTTTTGTGTTAATGTGTTAGCTCAAGGGAGCACGCCAGACTGACCTGTGTTTCTTCTTCTTTGTTCGGATTTCCTTCATTTATATTCAGCCATTTGTAAACCGTCCCAGCGTTTCTGATATTCCTCAATTACTAGACTATTTAATAAAACATATAAATCGCTGGCCAACAGCGAACCACTTGCAAAGACATAGTCAGAGAAAGAATATACTGTTCGAATGCTGTATTTAAATTACATCGTCCAAGTAAAGTTCGAAATTCAAAGAACTTAAGAAACACGTCGTAAAATTGTAACATTATTTAATTTACTCACATATCAACTGAAATCCGCCTTCGATCTGACTGATAGTATTAGTTTGTTTATGTACTGCCGAAAAATAGAACGTAGATCATATGTCTCACATTTCGAGCGATTGGAGCCAAGGTCCTTTAATACAAAGTCAAAATGTTAGATATTACGTTTCATGTTTCGGCAGTACACCAACCTTGCTATATTTCGACTTGCATTTCAACACTGCCCTCGCAGCAGGCTGCTTTTATTTCACTATTTCATTTTGGTTGGATAGTGACATCATACATGTATATCGACCATAATTAGCAATGTTCCTAGCAACGGAAATGTTCCTAGCGACGGTAAACCAGCATCATCCTACAAAATCTCTGGCGTTTCACTCCCCTTCTATTTATCTTCCTTCCAACCGTTATTTAATTTTCGTAACGCGCTCGGGTTTCCTTCGGCGCCGTAACCCGCGCCTGCGATACGCTAATGATATATACCGCATTATTCAAAATGGCTGAATATAAATGAAGGAACTCCGAACAAAGAAGAGGAAACACAGGTCAGTCTGGCGTGCTCCCTTGGTTAGCTATGAAGGTCTAATAAAACAATCAAACTTCGAATGTTGACATTATTAGGTATATCTCCAAGAAATATCGCATGAAAGAGAAATGTTGACGAATATTTTACGAATTATGTACATTAAAGTAATTAAATCGATCTAAATGACACTTTCGAAGTTTGAACACTATAGTTGGGAATATATTCTAGTATTCTACCACTACAACGCAAAATGAGCATTGTTGTACAAAGAGAACCATCCCGGCAGAGCCTCCAAAGTTTGGTGTTCAAACTCGCTGGCCGAGCTTTATCAAATGCGCCATATTTTTCGACGAAACAGAAATATATTTGCCCAGCGGCTTTCCGCATAACCCTGGAAACCACAAGGAAAGTCAGGAAAGTTCGAAGTCTTTGCAAGTCTTTGCTGTTTAATAACCCCAGACTATGCGAAACAAAGAGAGTTATGGTCAGCGAAGTTTATAAACGAGATGAAAACGAGTCCCGAAGTATTATACACCGCGCCAAGTGAAGGGAATCTTTGCTCACTTTAATACATTTAATATACATCGCTGGATACAACTACAAGTTTTCAATCGACTTAAACATTCCGTGAAAGGCTCCATGATTTTGATTTTGTCAGAAATTTAAGCCGTGGAATTACCACAATTTCAAACAACACGAGCCGTATCTGAAGGCCTTTTCTTCTTCTGATATTATATAAAAAGTGGAGCAGCTCAGCAGTCAGCAGCTGCCTCCTTGGATGAAAGTTGATCACCTTAATATAATTTTGAACTGATTTTGCCTCCTGACTACCATTATTCTGCTCTGGCAAGATGATTTTGAACTGATTTGGCCTCCTGACTACCATTATTCTGCTCTGGCAAGATGATTCATACTGATTTGGCCTCCTGACTACCATTATTCTGCTCTGTCAAGATGATTTTCGACTGATTTTGCTTCCTGACTACCATTATTCTGCTCTGGCAAGATGATTTTGAACTGATTTTGCCTCCTGACTACCATTATTCTGCTCTGGCAAGATGATTTTGAACTGATGTTGCCTCCTGACTACCTTTATTCTGCTCCGGCAGGATGATTTTGAACTGATTTTGCCTCCTGACTACCATTATTCTGCTCTGACAAGATGATTTTTAACTGATTTGGCCTCCTGACTACCATTATTCTGCCCTGGCAAGATCATTATGAACTGATTTGGCCTCCTGACTACCATTATTCTGCTCTGTCAAGATGATTTTCAATTGATTTTGCTTCCTGACTACCATTATTCTGCTCTGTCAAGATGATTTTGGACTGATTTTGCTTCCTGACTACCATTATTCTGCTCTGGCAAGATGATTTTGAACTGATTTTGCCTCCTGACTACCATTATTCTGCTTTGGCAAAATGATTTTGAACTGATTTGGCCTCCTGACTACCATTATTCTGCTCTGGCAAGATGATTTTGAACTGATCTTGCCTCCTGACTACCATTATTCTGCTCTGACAAGATGATTTTTAACTGATTTGGCCTCCTGACTACCATTATTCTGCCCTGGCAAGATCATTATGAACTGATTTGGCCTCCTGACTACCACTATTCTGCTCTGTCAAGATGATTTTCGACTGATTTCGCTTCCTGACTACCATTATTCTGCTCTGGCAAGATGATTTTGAACTGATTTTGCCTCCTGACTACCATTATTCTGCTCTGGCAAGATGATTTTGAACTGATGTTGCCTCCTGACTACCATTATTCTGCTTTGGCAAAATGATTTTGAACTGATTTGGCCTCCTGACTACCATTATTCTGCTCTGGCAAGATGATTTTGAACTGATCTTGCCTCCTGACTACCATTATTCTGCTCTGACAAGATGATTTTTAACTGATTTGGCCTCCTGACTACCATTATTCTGCCCTGGCAAGATCATTATGAACTGATTTGGCCTCCTGACTACCACTATTCTGCTCTGTCAAGATGATTTTCGACTGATTTCGCTTCCTGACTACCATTATTCTGCTCTGGCAAGATGATTTTGAACTGATTTTGCCTCCTGACTACCATTATTCTGCTCTGGCAAGATGATTTTGAACTGATGTTGCCTCCTGACTACCTTTATTCTGCTCTGGCAGGATGATTTTTTAATGATTTTGCCTCCTGACTACTATTATTCTGCTTTGGCAAAATGATTTTGAACTGATTTTGCCTCCTGACTACCATTATTCTGCTCTGACAAGATGATTTTTAACTGATTTGGCCTCCTGACTACCATTATTCTGCCCTGGCAAGATCATTATGAACTGATTTTGCCTCCTGACTACCATTATTCTGCTCTGTCAAGATGATTTTCGATTGATTTTGCTTCCTGACTACCATTATTCTGCTCTGGCAAGATGATTTTGAACTGATGTTGCCTCCTGACCACCTTTATTCTGCTCTGACAGGATGATTTTTAAATGATTTTGCCTCCTGACTACCATTATTCTGCTTTGGCAAAATGATTTTGAACTGATTTGGCCTCCTGACTACCATTATTCTGCTCTGGCAAGATGATTTTGAACTGATCTTGCATCCTGACTACCATTATTCTGCTCTGGCAAGATGATTTTTAACTGATTTGGCCTCCTGACTACCATTATTCTGCTCTGGCAAGATCATTATGAACTGATTTGGCCTCCTGACTACCATTATTCTGCTCTGTCAAGATGATTTTCGACTGATTTGGCCTCCTGACTACCATTATTCTGCTCTGGCAAGATGATTTTGCCTCTTGACTACCATTATTCTGCTCTGGCAAGATGATTTTGAACTGATTTTGCCTCCTGACTACCATTATTCTGCTCTGGCAGATGATTTTTAACTGATTTTGCCTCCTGACTACCATTATTCTGCGCTGGCAAGATGATTTTGAACTGATTTGGCCTCCTGACTACCATTATTCTGCTCTGGCAAGATGATTTTCGACTGATTTTGCTTCCTGACTACCATTATTCTGCTCTGGCAAGATGATGTTGAACTGATTTTGCTCCTTGACTACCATTATTCTGCTCTGCCAAGATGATTTTGAACTGATTTTGCTTCTGACTACCATTATTCTGCTCTGGCAAGATGATTTTGGACTGATGTTGCCTCCTGACTACCATTATTCTGCTCTGGCAAGATGATTTTGAACTGATTTTGCCTCCTGACAACCATTATTCTGCTCTGGCAGGATTATCTTGAGCTGATTTTGTTTCCTGGCTACAAATTCTTCTGCTCTGCCAAGATAATTTTCAAATGATTTTGCCTCCTGCCTACCATTATTTATTCAGGCTGAAGAAAATTATTTTGGATCGGTTGCCGCAGTCAGTGCTAATTCACCCTACTTTGCTGCTGAGCAATGGTTTACAAGTTTGCTTCTTTTGACATTTTTTCTTGGAAGTACAGCATCTGGCATTAGCCATGAGTGTAAAATTCTATTAAATGGGCTACTTGGATAGGTTTAATGACTTTATGATGCAGAAATACATGTATATGTACATTAAGCTGTTATTACTCATGCCCAAACCATATTTTGAATCACCTGAATGGCTGAATACAGCTTTCTGCTCCTAAATTATTTTGTTATTATATATTGTACACTGTTTGTGATACTGTACATACACTCACACAACCCAAAAATAAACACAAAATGTTTACTTTATTTGGTTACTTCAATGTACACCATATTATTTTATATAAAACAGTTGGCACATGTATATGTTGAATTGTGATTCGTTCTTTTATGTTCCATGAGATTGCTTGGAGATGCACTGGATCATCATTGTCAAAAGGAATATTGCATTGTTACCTGAAGAAAAGCAGAAAATGTCAACAGTTTATTTAAAGCATTTAAGTCGTTGGGTAGTTAGTTTAAGCTATAATGTGTAATTAAACCATTGTCCTAATATATAAGAATATAATATTAAGAATTGTTATCTAGAGTAAAAATAAATAATAAAAAAATTAATAAAAATTAAACCATGAGTAAATGCACAGCAATGGCAAGAACTTCAAAGTTGTCAAGATTTTCAGGTCTTTGGGCAATTAGATCAAATTTTACTGTGTATGTAACTATTAAAATCATGTATTACAGTAATGGTATTCACACTTTTAATATTAATTTTAACGCAACTTAGATTTACTAGTGAATTGACATGTAGTTTTATGAATAGATGTTTGAAATGCTGCGTGGGGACAGACCGTAAGTGTTTGTTGTGCTTATGTTTAGATATGTTTAATACTCAAAAGTCAAACCAAAGTACACATAAATGTGTAGAGGCTCGATACAAACATAGACAAGTGAGACAACAGACAAATATACTTTACTAGCAACCAAATAAATATCGCTTACCTTGAAGAATTGACGACTTTCTTCATACCATTCGTCGTTTTCGGCTTTACTGTATAGTGAGAACGACGTTTACTAGTTCATCCACAGTTCATCTCGGAGCAAATGTTAAACTTTCTGCTCTATCACTCCTTGGGTACTTAATAGCAACGCCATTTTGTAATCGAAAAAAATGTCGCAAAGCGCTAAAGACAGCGACGCGGCCGCGCACTCGTTGCGGCGAAATTACTGGGTCGAGAAAGAATTGGACCCAGACATTAACTCGCCTTAATTATCGTAGAATGCTTTTGGACAAGTTATACAAATATGGAATTGCCGGACATTCTGGAGTGATTTACAAAACACTTGGCTGGTAGAACACAGTGTGTACAAATTGGGTGCTCAAGGTCAAAACCTTAAAAGTAAATTCTGGTGTTCCGCAAGACTCTGTATTAGGCCCTATCTTGTCATACTCTACATTAATGAATTACCTGAAATCCTTGCTCAACCCTCTATCATAAATGGTGGAAAACATCATACTTACATCTTTATGCTGATGACCAACAACTGCACAAAAACTGCAATGTTTCTGAGCTGCATACTTTGTTGAGTCAAATAAAATCAGGACTTGTACCAATAAATTATTGGTTGGTAACAAACAAAATAAACCTTGACATTGGAAAATACAATTTTTTTATAATTGAAACAAATAAACAAACAAGAATGGAGGAAAAGAGAAACTTTCAACTACAAAGAAGAATAAAAAAATCGAGTCGCTCTGGATTTGATCCTAGCCTTTCTAAACCACAAATCGGAACACTATAGCCCTTACCCTGCACAGACAAGCTCAGGAGAATCTAAGTGAAACTATTATAATATAAAATATTATGAGACCACTGGATCAGGGTCCTAAGGGTACACTGGGGGAGGGGGGAGTAGTAATGATGCTATACAGCAACCATCATAGATGATACCGACTGTCTAGGGATTCTAAATGTGCCTAGATGACCGACAGTCCAGCTAGGTAGTACTATAGTGTTCCCACTGCTAGTACTCGTTTGTTGAACGGGTGCGACTTCCTTACGATATCACGAATTTAAAAGAGTACTTCAAAAACTTGTGAAATATCGTATCGTTAATAAAATGACTTCATCCTGCTCTACATGCCTGCTTCTCCTCTGTTATGATACAAAGACACACATACTTTTGAAAAGGCGCGCATTTTTGCAACGTAAATACAGCAGCTTCAAGTATAGGCGGCGGTTGACGTGGGCTTATACATGGCACTGCCTCTAAAAAGAAACAACATTCAACTCGGTGCAAGTTAAAAGAAAATTTAATGTATGCTCTTACTACAATCAGTATACCGGGCAGTATATATGAAACTGCAATATACGGTATTTTTCAAAGGGTACAGTATATATCTGTATAAGGAACATTGCATGAAAGTTCGTCAATAATTATTTTGAGCGATATGACTCGAGTCATTACAAGTCCAACTACAAAAGTTACCACATACTATGTAATAACCTTTTTTTAAATAATTTTCCCATGTTTAATCTTAGGGTATTATTTCTTAAAGAAAACCAATCTAATGGTTTTTATGCACCTAAAACAGCGTATTACATATGCGCTTTTTGAAATTCATTCTACTTTATCCCGTACTGAGTGTTCTTATGAAGCAAAACTATTTCTAAAAATGAATAAGAAGAAATTCCATAAGATTTTCCAAATATCACTTTAGATTTCGGAAAAAATGCGTATCCTGGCCGTGCGGGCTTTATCTTTTTCTCGATAATGTTGCAACTAGACTGAAGAGAAGGAATCTTCTGTTTAGAGACTGGTCTCCCAATAGCCATAATCAAGATCCTCCAATTTGATTTGGTTGGAAATCTCTAATGCTGTTGGTCTGCTTTTACGATCTTCGATGAAACAAGAATCCATCACATCATTTAACTAGATTTGAGAGAAAAAATCTATTTAGTTTATACATATACATATACAAGCTTCAACCAAAATACAGTACAGGATAATACAGGATGCAGTGGGGAAGGACTAGAAAGGAAACATGAGAACCATACGTGCTAATCCACCCAAAAGTTACTTACAAACACTTATAAAAAGAGAAAAAATATTTACTAAAACAATACATTGTTTGTATTATTCATCAATTAATTAACCAATTAATCAATCAGTTAACCAGTTAAGCAACCAACCGATCAATTGATCAATTAACTCATCAATTAACTAATCAATCGATCGGTCGGTCGGTCGGTCGGCCTGCCTGCCTGCCTTCCACGATCGGAAATCGCATAAAAAATCGGCCACTTTCATGGTGCAGTTCACAGTCCACGTGCATGCTGGCTCAAGTGAGTTGTCGGCTGATAGTTGAGAGCTTTATTCACCCTCCATAGTTGATTGGATTTGTTTTATGTCAACTCGTCACTTCGTCAGTCGTCAACGGTATACTTTCCACGACTGATTCAAACTTTAAAATCCGTTTTAAAGGCCAATTGGGTACACAAATCTGCCAAAAAAACAACCCGACCTCCTTTGGGGGTAGTTAACGGCCAACCAACAACAGATTTTAGTCATTTTACATGGAAGTTTACGATACTATATCGCACCATGTTCTTCGTCTACTTTTTCCGCCATATTGATTTCAAATGCTTGATATCCTACAATATCCCTAGTATCCTCTTCAATGGATCCATTATTGTCCTTTATCTTCCTAATTTTATCGTATGAACCCACACGTACCACAACGCTCCTTCGCTCCTCGTTCATCTCGCGCCCGCCTCGCTTGGTCTCGCGTGTTTTGATGACGTTTACACGCAAGAGATATTCGTTCTACGCATGCGTAGTTAATACGGGTCAGCCCGTATTTCGAGAGTTTCGACAGCCGCAATTTCCGATCGTGTTGCCTGCCTGCCTGTCTGCCTGCCTGCCTCTGTCTGTCTGTCTGTCTGTCTGTCTGTCTGTCTGCCTGCCTGCCTGCCTGCCTGCCTGCCTCTGTCTGTCTGTCTGTCTGTCTGTCTGTCTACCTGTCTGTCTGTCTGTCTGTCTGTCTGTCTGTCTGTCTGTCTGTCTGTCTGTCGGTCTGGTTGCTGGCTGTTCGTTCGTTCGTTCGTTCGTTCGTTCGTTCGTTCGTTCGTTCGTTCGTTCGTTCGTTCGTTCGCTCGTTCGTTCGTTCGTTCGTTCGTTCGTTCGTTCGTTTGTTTGTTTGTTTGTTTGTTTGTTTGTTTGGTTGTTTGGTTGTTTGGTTGGTTGGTTGGTTGTTTGTTTGTCTGTCTCTCGCCAGAATATCTCAAAACATATTGCACCGATTTTCATGAAAGTTTGCGGAAGTGTTGGCAATGGACCAACGACCAACCTATTTAATTGTGGTTGAATTTAGTCAAAATTTGGATGAGAAATTAATACAAATCAGACTGAAAGATTCTCCGTGTATAAGAAATGCTTGATTGCGCTTATAATTTTGGTACGAGTGCATTCAAGCATTCTATTTATACATGCATGTGTTGGTCTCGTGAGCTAGCTGGTTAGCGGGATGGCTAATAATTACATCTCTAATAACCCGTTGGCGGAGGTATATGCAGTCCCTGACTGCCCTCTAGTTAGTTTTGCTTTTCTCTTCCAATAGAATATTTTACTTGAGTAGGATATACAACTGTGGGTTACCAGTAACACGTCGTTCGCCGAGCTCGTCAAGCTTGGTTTAGAACATAAACTCACATCTTCGTGTTTTTGATGTTGAACACTATATTGAAAAATCGACTGCATTTGTTTTTTGTTATTTTATATTCACTCCAGAGCACAAAATACTACACCTTTTGGTAACTAGTACTGTATTCTACACTAGCAAAAGTACACCTACGAATGTATGATGTACCTTACGAACAAGCCCTAACAGTAACAACATCAGGACTTTCTAGCCTTCAACAACGCAGATCTGAACTTTGTTCCTCGTTCTTTAACAAGATTCTGACTCAGCCGAACGGACAGTTGCATCAACTTTTACCGTATAAAGACAGTAATTTTTCTGTGAATCTTAGGGGAAAAACAGGCTTTTAAAAATACCGCATTGCAAAACTAATCGTTTTAAGAACACATTTATTAATGCTAGTGCTACCAAATACAATAAAGCAATTGTTTAATCATAGTTAAGATTTATAATATTATAGTTTTAATTATAATTAATGTATATTTTTAAGACTAGTTATTTTTTTGGCTGTAATAATAGAGATTTCAAATGATGTAAACCTCAACAATTCAGTTCATACTGTAATCAAGGTGATTTTAAGAAACATATCTATCTATATCTACCGACACTTCTTAAATTATGTATTTATAACTATAAAAAATTGCCGTTTGAAAATTCAATAATACTTAATGCTCACCAATCGAAGAGTGGCCCGTTCAAAATATGCGGTGTCAAGCAGCATCTGTAAAATGTATCCAAAAGCTTCCACATCATTTGAGAGTTCTTCCATGTTTTGGTGGTTCTCGCCGCTCTGTTCTACATCGCCATCCTCATCGGATGATGTCACAAACTTTGCGGCGGAAAGTCCTCCAAGAATAGCTGTGATCTGCGAAGTCTAGTGAAACAAAAGAGTTTTGTCTAATATATAATGCAAACTCCTTTCAATTCGGTTTCAACTGACGGACACTCAAGAAAAAATAGTATATTTTAGCAATTTCAAAGATCATCTTTGTAGTACTCGCGTTGCACTAGTATCGCAAGGTCGCGAGTTTGATTCCTAGCTGGAAGGCGTCGGTGTTGCAATTTTTGCAACTGTTCTTGGTTTGTTCTTAAAATGTGCATATTCTCACTCCCGAGATTCTAGTTACAAAAACCTTGACAAAATGTAGTTTAATTGAGTGAAATGCCAACTGTTACTTATAATATAATGATAATAACACGGTTACAATTATTATAAGTAATAGCATAACATATAGGTTGAATAGTGATTTAATGTATCCGAAAACTAAACCTCCCGAGGCTTGAGGGACATTTAATCACTAATCAACCAATATGTTTTGCTATCACTTTGTAATATTACGGTTACCGAGGAAGAAGGAGAGTAAAAGTCCCGAGGGAATGTATCTGGCATAAAACCGACATCCAAACGTGGCCATCTATCGTGTGTGTAAAGGCTGACAATTTTTTACGGTAACAATCTTTACTTGAAATGCAATAGCCATTTAAATATCTATATATCTGTAAATATATTACAAGCGCTTTTAAGTAATAGATAAAGCATGAGCGGCCGATCTGTATGGGGATTTACAAGGCGAGCCGCAATATCGTACTTGTGAAATGAAACAATAGAATGAAGCTAATTAGTATTCATAACTTTTGATAAAGATCACCAAGAAGGCTAATTAGTATTCTTAACTTTTGATACAGATCACTTTGTCCAAAAGATGATCTTTATTGGGATTTACAGACGTATACATGTGACTTGAATGCTACGTTTTGATTGCTTCTTAACCTCATTAATTATTCATGAATTTCACAAATAACAATACATGTATATGATCGGTTCAATAGTTACCATTAACCTAATGCAAATTCACGCACATAAACTAATATTAGATAGTTGTCTATAAAAAGAACAACAGTGTAAAGACATGCGCATTGATTTAGTATTAGTCCCACATTTTATGTTCCAGGCAAACTGTAATAAATTCTTGAGATAACAAACCAGTAACACAATGAAAGTTGGCCTTTCGTTTAGGGCGCTGCCGCTACAAGCGGGTTCAGCGAACGTACTTCGAGATAGGCAAACACTTCTCTCTACTTCTCGCTTGGGGGAGCTACCAGTGTACTCTCCCTTACAAAAAAAACACACAGTGAACACACTGTCAAACACAGTGTGTTCACACTGTGTTTCACTGTGTGTTCACTATGTTAACACGGAGTGACTATGTGGAATTGGGACGGTTTGAACTCAGTGTACACACAGATAACACTCAGTGAACACACAGTGTTCACACCGTGAACACTCGGTGTACACAGTGTGGTAACCACTGTGTGTTCACTGTGTTAACACGGAGTGACTATGTGGAATTGGGACGGTTTGAACTGAGTGTACACCCCGTGTACACACAGTGTTCACACCGTGAACACTCGGTGTACACAGTGTGGTAACCACTGTGTGTTCACTGTGTTAACACGGAGTGACTATGTGGAATTGGGACGGTTTGAACTGAGTGTACACCCCGTGTACACCCCGTGTGCACCCCGTGTACACCCCGTGTGCACCCCATGTACACCCCGTGTACACACCGTGTACACACCGTGTACACCCCGTGTACACACCGTGTACACCCCGTGTGCACCCCATGTACACACCGTGTACACCCCGTGTGCACTCCGTGTACACACCGTGTACACTAACTTCAAACCGTCATAATTCTAATGTACATAGTCACTCCGTGTTAACACAGTTAACTCTAAACACTAACCCTAATCTCAGAAGCAATAACTAATTAGCCTACGATATAGTCACCCTACAGAAACTCCCATTTCTCGTCGAGTGTCTACGCAACTACGGGGAATAGCTTGCCATACTACACGGTAGGCTAATGTGAAAACAGCTTCTTAACCGCTTCTTGTATAATATTTAGCGTATAAATTTATGTAAACTTTAACATTTATTTAACCACACTTTTGTAGTAATTTTAACTACATTTATTTAACCACACTTTTGTAGTAAATATAACTACAAAACATAACTGCACTTTTGTGGTAAATTTAACCACAATTATTTTACTAGAATTTAAAAGTAAATATAACTACATATATATTTAATTACATTTGGGGGGTTAATTTAACCACTTATTATTTACAAAAATTAAGATATTTACAGACGATTTCACATCACTTTTGACAACAATGTCCCGAAGTTTGTTCTAATATTCGCAAGTTCGTTCGGATGTTTGCACGTTCATTTGAACTGACACATTTGATTGGCTACATGGAATTCAATAGCCAATCAGATGTGTAAGTTCAAATGAACTTGAAAATATCCGAACGAACTTCATAACATTGTTGTCAAAAGTGATGTGAAATTGTCTGTAATTAAAAAAAGTATTAAAAGTTAAAACAATCTTGGCTGGTGGGTGCATATAATACATGTATATGTATGAAAAACTAACAATTTTAAACTAAGTTCTTTTAAAAATTTGTTGATAGCCACTCTTTTCTTCGAATTGTTACAATTGTCCATCAATACTGATTCAATATACAAAAACATGTTCCTTGACCAAGGAAGGGTACTCCATATTAAAAAATATAGTTGCTACCAACCAATAATGAAAGTGCAGTAGCCAAACCCATATTATGCGGCGATATAAATTGGATCAAGAGATGACAAACTTCCTGACATAACCAGCTGCAGCACAACTGACTTTGCAATTTTGACATCAATTGATTCATCATTCTGATATAAGAAAAAAGCAAATCATTAGAATTGCTCTAAGATGTATATGTACACAGGAGTGTAAAATACAATATATTAGGCAATATTAAATGAAAAAGTGCATTGGACAATTTTTTCATATGCATCTGATGTTACAAGTTGGGTACAACTGAAAATTACTTTTAGTGAATACTGAATATTGTTTTCACATCACTGAATTACAACACTTTCAGTGGAAAACACTCAGCTATCAGTGAAATGCAAATTTATAATTACTGTATTTGTACCCAGCTTGTGATATCACTAACACCCAAGTTACAGTAATTGGGCACAGTATTAAAACAAGATGGGGGATGATAATGATATAAAATTTGTGTTTTGCCAGAGTTAGTAATACATTGTTATACAAAAGGAAATGTTCTGCTTTACTTTAATTACCTGTAAGTATTTTTATTAACCAGAAAAATCATCTGGAGTGTAAATTAATGTCAATATTAAACTTTATATACAAACTCAAAGTATATTACAGGGCTCAAAATAACGGCCGGTCACCGGTCAATTACCGGCCAAATTTGTAATGTGACCGGTCAAATTTGTATAACGCCGGTCATTTCGACCGGTCATATTAACTTGCAATTAATATTATTACTTCCCTTTGAAGGAACTTAAAATTATTGTTGTTGTGCTGTTGTAGACCAGTGTCATAATGTCTGATATATATTGAAGTGAACTATGCATGCCGATTTCCTTTTTATGACAAATGTTTTTTGTTGTGTTGTGTTGTGTTGTTGTTGGGTTTTTTTTTCTTTTTTGGGGGGCATTGTGAAATTTGACCGGTCAAAAATCGCCTTTGACCGGTCACAATTGGAACTGACCAGTCACCATGACCGGCGTAACATGAAACGTTATTTTGAGCCCTGATATTAGGACTTCCATCATATACTGTATCACAGATGGGCCTACTACCTGACTAGCTTTCCAGGGTCAAGAGTAAGATTCCCTGCAAAGGTCACATACTTATACATTTTTCCTAACTACAAGATTGCAGTTACCGAACAAACAATTTGAACAGAAAATTCTACATTCATAGCAAAATTCTTGTAATTTTGAAGACAATTAGAAAATATGCAGTATCTGTATACTAGTAAATTTATACCAATATTATTAGTATTATACCAGTTTGAGTCTTATTTATCAAACCGGTCAACTTCCTAAAATATCCAGATGTGTTTTCTAGCATATCAATGATACTGCTATTTTATATACAGTATATACTGTATATATATACTTATTTATTATATAGACGCAAGTGTTTTACTGGAAAATAGACAGTGAGATATTTTCGATATCCTGACCAGTGAAGATATCAATGTCATTTCCCATCCTTTGCATATTTCTATATAATGAAAAGAAAATTACATGTTGGCTTGAAGATATGAATTTTATCTTTTCGTGGCAAAAACAATATGTTACTCATTCGCTTCACTCATTCATAAAATATTGTTTTCACCACTCGAAGATAAAAATTCATATCTTCGCACCACTGTGTAATATCCTCTCTATATATTATATATACCAAAAAGCCTGGTAATGTATATCAGAAAATCCTGATGTATCAAAAATCTCAGTATATACGGCATCATTGTAACTTTAAAAAAAAACATAGAGTTAGAGCAATATATCACCTGATATTAGTATTTTGAGATATCAACCACCTTTATTGGAATAGATCACTATGTCATTTAGTCATTAGTCAATTAATTAATTTATCACTAGTATATGAATTTAAGCTTATTTTATAAGGATTTTACTTACCAATAACAGCAAGTTGAATGGTTGAACATAACTGAACAAGGTAACTCTACCCTATGCACTAGAAAACAAAAGAAAAAATGAATAAGCAAACAAACAAACACACACATAAAAAACATACTGTTAGTCTGTTTATATATACCAACAATATGATGGTGAAAATACACTAATCACAAATAACATTTACCTCAATATTTGAATGCTTTAGTTTTATATAAAATAACCCTTATCATGAAAGCAACGGTGGCTAAAGAATGGCAACGAAGAAAGAATGAGAGTTTGTTATAAATAGGAACCACAATTGATAGTGAATTGAGAAGAGATTCCAGTCAACTATATTAACTTCAATATAAAATGGTTTGTATTGGACTATTGGACAATCAAACAGAAAATTCGACAACGAAAGCAAGAGAAAATTTCACTTACAATCAGTGTGACAATAGAAGACATACGATAAATACTAAATCTCTGATGAGTGTTTACCTTACCTTGCTCTGAGAGTATTAAGAAGCTTCTTGGACTATCTTTCAACTGGATTTTGATGGCTTTAGTTAAATCTCTCCGTAAGAAAAACATGTTACTTCGGTGAAGATGGTCTGCCTGATCTCTTCGCAAACAAAAAGTCCTTTATTACCAAATGTTTCTACCATCACAAAACCTTCAAACGTGGCGCGAAGAAATGAGATGACGCTATCCCACGTATCAATGCGCGCTTGCTAGCTGCGCGGTTTCGTGGCTGCATGTGCCTGGGTACGAAACTGCCTGTGGCCTTTCTTTCTATTTGAAAAGTGATTTATTTCGGTTCTGTGATTTGGTTATGACTTATTGTTTTGTGAATGTTCGAGTAAAATATCATGTATACTAACACCATAGTTAATTACTCTTGAGTACAACTCGAAGATTAAGTAAAACTCGAGTCGTAAAAATAGCTATATGCAGTAAAACTTGTACTATTTCTGATGCATTCAGAGTAGTTTTCACTATCGGAATATTAAGTTCAAACAACTTAACTCGGTTTGGAAAATGGTGAGGCAGCTATAATTGAAAACCTAGTAATGGTCCCTATTCCTTCTTCAACTGACAGGCCCATTGCGATTGTTTGTTTCCTGGAAATTTCCCCTACTCTGATAGCCGGCAAAGACTCACATACTGGTGCTTCCGCGAAACACATAAAACATGTTTCTGAGGTTGATGACATGATAAGGGTTGTTGACGTAAGTGCGATTAATTGCAAATTCATTTGTATCACACAAGCCAGCGATGTTAATTCCCAAATTATCAGTGCTTTACCAAATCTTATTGAGAGGGATTAGTAGCTATATTGTTAAATCATTTGTTCAACTGCTTGTTTAAAAAGTTAAAGATGTAAACTATCTATTAAATAAAGTGGTAACAAGAACTATTAATGACAGCTTATCACTTCTCACTGTTAAGCGATTATCATATTAGTTATCAGATATCATGTAAATAAAGCAGGCGTTTCTTCTTCTTAATTATGATGTCATCTGCATATTTCTTGTATATATGGGTATATGTTTATGTTTATAATCACTTGGTATGACGATGATTTTGAAATATAATCGAAATATTACCATTTCACTTTTGTCCCGTCTTCTATAGCTTAAATATTGGGTTTAAAAGATGACAATTCTTTTCGGAATTTGTATATATATATATATATATATATATACACGAATTTTTTAAGTCGGATGAAGTTTTTAACAAAAGGTTAAATGAATATATATATATATATATATATATATATTAAATACTGTAATTTCAATTAGATTAGATACTATAGATTCAAGTAATACCGCAGTCTACACGCGAGTGTACACTGAATTACTCAGTGTAATAACTGAGTGACCACACTGTGGAATCTCCACTGCGAAAAATGGGTGTCACTGAGTGTACACGGAGTGAAAATTTTAACCACTCAGTGAACCACTGAGTGACCAACAGTGTGGAATACCCACTGTGTTAAAAATGGCTGTCACTGAGTGTACACCGAGTAAAAATTTTTAACTACTCAGTGAACCACTGAGTGACCACAGTGTGGAATTTCCACTGTGTTAAAAATGGCTGTCACTGAGTGTACACCGAGTGAAAATTTGGAATCACTCAGTGAAGCCACTGAGTGACCACACTGTGGAATATCCACTGTGTGATCACTATGTGGAAAATCGTGTTCACGGTGTGACCACCGGGTGAACACCGAGTAAACACTGCGTCAACACTGTGTACACACTGTGTACACACTGTGTAATTTTTGTAAGGGCTGCTCGAAATATTTTAGGCAAGGTCCCGTTGCATTGGGCAATGATATTGCCTCTTGCAAATTCACGGGAATCGTACCTTGTGCATAAACATTAGGTATGATTAATTACTAATCGGACCTGATGCATAAAGATTAGGTATGATTAGTCACTAATCGTACCTCATCTTTATGCATCGAGTTATTTCGATATTAAATGTGCGTGTGGAAACAAGGAAAACCGAGGTGGCCGTGATATTACAACTATAATAAAACCGAAAACATGAAGTCGATGAAGAACAGACTAAATTGCGATTGAGAAATAGATAATTAAAGCAGGAAGGGGAAAAATATTCATGCACAAATACATTATTATAAACTTTTGACGACAGAAAAAATTAGAGTAGACGTTCGTCAAGCTAAAATAATTCAAAAATGTTTCTAAGCCTCTTACAAGAATAGAACTCGCAACCTTCTAATAACCGTAGTTAGACGGCCCTAACAGTTGAGCCACTGAGAGTAGGAGAGCTAATCTGGTCACACGTCCTTTTATTTATAAGCGACAGCGTTTGCACGTAAAGCGTTTACGTCGTAAAGATTTAGTGCATGTGACACGTTTTCAAGGTTTGTGTAATGTAACAAGCATTTTTTATACGTAAAATTAGAATACACCAAACTAGCATATATTACACACGAGTAAGTTTTTCCTTCGTTCTTGTAAATTGCAAATACTATTGGCTTTGTTATGTCCCTTTATATCACAATTACGACTTTTACCTTACCATTACCATGACTATAACCATGACCATGACCATGATCATGACCGTGACCATGACCATGACTATAACCGTGACCGTGACCGTGACCATGACCATACACCGTGACTATGACCATGACCATGACAAATGACCATGACCATGACTGTTACCATGATCATGACAAATGACCATCACGGCGACCATGACCAGTGAGTAGTGGTGTAGTGGATGTCAATTTGTTTACTGAAATTTTAAACAAATGATTGTTTAATATTATCAATTATCTCTGTTTTTTTGTATATTTTGTGCGCCCAACTTCATCAGTTCTTTGGTTTGGACCTTTATAGCCTGTTATCCAAGTTTTATCCATATCTGAACAGAATTTTTGAATTACTCATGAATTTGATTTGACCGTTTGTCTTAGTCTGTTTGTTGTCTCGTCGCCTAGCAACCATGAATTTTTGAATTTCCCGCTCTTAATAGGACGTCTCCCTTGGGATAAGTTTTAAATCATATTGATCGCTTGGATCAGTTCTACCACTCGTTCTATTCTCGGAGTTTCCAGTTTCTTGGTTTTTGAATTATCGTCAACTTTGTTCCGTGCCGTGCCGTTATTAATAATTATTCTTAACTCAACCTTACTGGCTGGTTTATTTTCATCTATATTCGGTCCTTTTAAGTTTCTACACCAAGCTTTTAGTGATATCAAGTTCATCGCTTGACTTTTCTGTACATTTTGAGCAAATTTTGAAAGTAACTGTGCTTTTGGTTTGGCTTTTATCCGGATTTTCAGTTCCTGGCGTATTTGGGGATTTCATTTTTTTATGCGTTGTCAAAGTTTCGTTCCTGACAATTCAACTTTCAGCCGGGGTTTCCCCTTAATCATTGAGGTTGGAGATCAAATTACGAGCTCCTGTCGTATATGAAATTTACTCACGTTTCTTATCATCGTGGTCAGCGCTAAGCAGTGTAGAGTTGACCCTGATTGTTGTAGAAACCAACTTACAGAGTTCTATAGCTCTAACCTACTTACTATCCAGAACTGAATCCTCGTTCATTTATAACACTTCAAAGCTTCACTGACACCGACTTCATCGGCAAGTATTGCTCTTGGCCAAACGTTAACTCTTCTAATATGGCAACGTCTAATTGTCGCTTACAGCCTATAGTTTTAATTGCTGGAGACGTGGAACTAAATCCAGGACCAACATCTTAGGGTTCTTTAAAATGTATCTCACTCAACGTCAGAAGCTTGAAGTCAACAATGCAAATCCGCGGAACCGCCCTTAATGGTATGCAATTTTTTGGGCCTGTTCAGACTCACTTGTTCACATTCACGGCGCCCTGGATCTGATAAGCGTGCACACAGAAAGCTTTTCATTGCTTTTGTAGCTATTTTGTGGCTTTGAGGCTTCGAATTACAAGGAATATTGAGTAAAAAGCGTGGGCACCACTTTGGGCATTACGGCACTATGAAAACGTGTTCACATTAGTGCCCGTATCCGGGCACTACCTCAACGCACGGTGCCCGGTTTTGATTAGTTTGAGTTGGGCACCGCGAAAAGTCGTGTTCACACTAGTGCCCGGGCACCTAGTCTGAACAGGGGGGAAGTTTTCAAAAAGTGATTTACGACGAAGATCCCAATGTCGTATGTGTTAACGAAACATGGCTAAATCAAGATATTTCTGATGCCGAGATTCTACATTCGGATTATACCATTTACTGGAAGGAAAGAACCGATCGCCGCGCTGGTGGTGTGCTAATTAGGGACCTTAAGATCTACGACGGCAACTTCGACGACGACGTCCTTCAAACAAAAGCATTCTTCTTGCAAAACAAAGATAATGAACAATTTCTAGTCCCAAGAGTAATCTGAACACCGTCCTCGCTCTGTATACAACGCAATTCAGAGCATTTTCACGTCTTCACGACGACGTTGAC
>JAWNZC010000082.1:632500-1065000 GCA_035771165.1 Paragorgia papillata
CTATAAATAGAAGGTACAGGGGTAGGAAACAGTAAACTAACCCCACTTTCACTAGCATTCCATCTCATTTCATTGACACTGGTCACCCTGTTTCATTTAATGATTTTAAAATATATATTTTTTAGTTTGAACTCCTCTTAAGCGAAATTCTACTTATTTGCAATCTTAAACCTTCTCTAAATGCATATATTCGTTCTGCACCGCTTTGTCTATGATAATATATCTGTGAGCTTTCATTTCTTTTTTTATTGGTTTACTGTTTGCTACAACTGTAACTTCTATTTATCGTATTCTTCTCTGATTGGTTAATGCATGTTTAATTATTGATAACTCTGTTAATATATACCTAGGTATTCTGGACTTGTCAGATATTATCTCTGAAGATGTTGTGATGTTAACAACAAAACATAAGATTTTTATTATTAAATATTATGATTTTACTAGTGTGTCTGATTGAATGGCTATTCTAAAGATATTTTCCTGTGCTTTGACATTTATAATTAGACTACGCTTCCGGCCCGATCAATCCATAGCTAATTGTCTTACCTTGATTTTTTCTTCACAACCAAACAGTTTAATGTTTTCGAGCAGTCTTATGGAATATTTCCTGTTTAAAGTTGTTTCCACGAGTTCTTTCCTCACAGCCGGGATCAATGCTTTATTCTTAAGTTCTATCTTGCATTGACGTTCCTGCAAAGCTCGTGGTTTTCCTGTTATGTCAGTAAAGTCAAAATTAGTACGAAAACTATATCGGCTAACTTTTGGGTTAAAAACTCTATTTCGACCACAATACAACGTAGCGTTTATTATTGTTTTTTAATCAATTTCAGGTTTCGTTCATTGTAGCTCTCCACATTTGACATTTCATGATATGGCGAGAGAACGACCATTAAAAATTACAAGTCGTTTACCATCCCTCGTTTCATTCAACGTTTTTGAAGCCGAGCGCAGTATTAGCGTGAACGCTGATCCCAGCGAAGAGTATTACAGAACAAAGAAAACATCTAAGGGTAATTTGGAGATTTTTTTTAAAGCAACGCAAAACAGGTGCGTAGTAGTGTTTTTACGTTCGAATGAACCCAATTGATATGCTAGAATAGCGCTGTATGCTATTTCTTCTATGTAAAACTCGATGTTTCCCTCGGCGCCAGCCAAAAGTCTTAGGTATATAACAAAGCGCTTGTTGACTTTTGCCTCGAGAAACATCAAGTTTTACGGTCCCTCAGGCCTTGGGTCCGTAAAACTCGATGTTTTCCTCTGCGCCATTCAACAAGTGTATATTATTCACCGTTAAATAATGGACATATCGTCTTTCTAACCAACGGTTTCTAGGACGTAGTGCATTGTGAATTTTCTCCGGTGTCCGCTTAATACAGGTTTTTAACAATACAAATTACCAAATTGGCTTTACTTTAGTGCCCCGTCTGTTTCTTGGAGGTGTCCGCTGAATAGTGAGTGGTTTGTTGTAGCTACAGTAAATATTAAAAGGAAATTTCACGACCCGATCGAGTTAGTGTCTGTTCAATTGAGTGTGTCCGCTTAATTGAGATAATTACTTTACGTCTCGAATTTCGTATCATATGAAATTCAAAGTGCGCTCGGATTACAGTGAGGTCGATAGACCTTAACAAATTTAATTAACAAGTTATATATGAAAGTATATATACTGTTTTACTTAAACGATTATAGTTCCTACCTTGCGCATTTCCACGCTGCGTTGCTGCAGCAGGTTTTGAAAAAGGCCATAGTGTAGCGATCTTATCGCGTACCATTGGAGCTGAGAATGTGTAGAGAAATGGGTTGATCGAACTGTTTATTGGCAGCACAAATACCGCAATCCAGGCATAGACTTGCTTCTTCGGGTCGTGAAAGTCTCCAGCTAAGCATAAGATGCTTATTACGATGATAGGAAACCAGCAGAAAAAATCAGTAAGGATAATAAACATCATTCTCTTGGCGATTGTTGACTCTTTGTTCGTTCGTGTCGACCTCGCAGCTCTCGCTGATTTGACGACTGTTTGATACATCATAACGTAAGCCACAAGCATGTAAAAGAATGAGATACCGTTGAGAAAGATGAAAATAACAACAGAGTATTCCCAACCAGCTAGTCTCTTGACCGACAGTTGAAGTGGAAGGCAGACCCCAGAACGACCAAACATATTCACATTCTGCTCATAATCGTAGAAGTAGTCATTGTTTAGCAAAGGAGCAACAGAAATAGCCGAGCCCAAAAGCCATAAAAATATCATAATTATGACTGCTTTTTTTATGGAAATGCGTTCAAAACGCATCGAAAAGACAATGCAAACAACGCGATCAAGTGCAACCATGCACAATGTCAAGACAGACACTTCACTGGATAGTATTGAAAGAACACCGGCAAAGCTACAAAGAGTACTTGCTCGCCAAGAAACATCGTGTTTAAAATAAACACCTCGCCACACAGTATCTTTGTAAGCTATCATCAACATGTAAACTCCCATTAAGAAATCGGCCACCGCAAGATTGGTTAAAAGAAATGAGTTCACTTGGCCTTTATCCTTTCCAATTATCCTCCACAAAACTACACCCAAGTTTCCTGCACAAGCAATCGCCCCCAAAACCCAAATAAAGTATTTAAGAAATGTGTTTTTAAGCAATTCGTTACAACTTGATAAGCCGCTGCCTTGAAGCGATGTACAAGAAACACCTGGAACTGCTTTCTCGGCGTAACAACACAAAGTGAAGTGGTCGACTTTCCTATACAAGGTATTGAAAATAAATAATAGTATCAGGATAGAACATCAAAAACGATCCGGATAATAGTGGACTTAAGCCTATATCATATCTAGATTTAGACTTGTGAAAATAAACTTGGTCATTTATTTATCCCTTTAAAGAAGACATTTCATCACCACGACCGAAACTTCTGGTCGATATTTCTCTGTTAACGTGCAAGATCTCACGATAGCGTCAAAGCCCCTATTTTTTCTCGAACTTGTCCCAATCAGACTTTCTTGTCTGATCAGACTTTAGTACCTTATTCCGACTGACCCCCAGAAGTGACGATTTGATTCAACTACAGGAGAACCCTGGCAGTAAAAAAGGGAGAAGACATCTGTCCAAGGTCGTTAGAAATTTTCATCTCGTGTAATGTCTACAAGGCGACATCACCACTTTACTTAACATTGTATCGAAGCTCCAGTAGCGGCGAAACGTATATTACAGGCACTTCCCTAAATCAATTTATTCGAAGAAAGCACGCACAATTAATTGTCTATCTCGCATTATGTTAATCCACTTAGCATTAAGTCTTTCTAGGCGGCATCCGATTCTACAGTCTTATGTGTTTTACTCTGGATAACGCCAGACGATTTTACTCGTCGCAGAGAAATTCCCCCAACGAGAAAACTGTTGATCATTAACTTATTAAATTGGCAATATTGAGTTAAATGAGTTGTCCTGGAATGTTATATTGCCAGGTTATATTTGACAACGTGATGAAAAGAAAAATTAATACTTACAATATTTTTAATGATTGAAGAGGAGTAAATAAATCTTCAGGAATTTTTTCAAAATGGTTATTTGATAGGTCGCTAAAAAGATTACAAAAAAACGAATATTTGAGTTACAAAACATGCTGTATAAATTGATTATTGTTAATAAATATTGATTTTGAAGGTAAAAATGCAGTACAAGCGCCCAACATATTTTTTCCATTCCGTACTAGCTCTACAGACGACTTTTGGATGATTTGGATATTACGTGACATTGCCGTACTCGGTAAATTCTTTGGTATTTTTTAAGAAACTGCCAAGAATAGCTTTGTCTTTACTGTTTATTTGTCTATTATTTTGGATTCACAATTTTCAAATAGTCCTGGCCAAAAGTGATCAAATTAAGTTGCAAAACACCAAGAACAGCAAAGCTTTCGAACAATTTTAACTAGATTAGTAGATGTACCATACCTGGACTAACAAGTCGCGCACTGCAACCATATCCTTGTCGTAATAATTACAATTCAAGGGACTCAACTACTATCTTCATAATTATCGTTAAACAGGCATAGTATTATATTATTAATAGCATGTACTACGTCTACTTATAAAAGTAAACGTGGTAGACGCTATTAATATAGTTCGGTAAAACCCTTTTTTCCTCTCCAAGAACTAAAAGGATGTGGATGAAACAGAACCAAAAAAGAACTATTGCACATATGGAAACAAGTCTTTGCAGTTAACATAGATATTTCGTATCGTATTTTTGGCTCATGCCAGATCGGCAATTTTATTGATCTATAAGATAAAAAGCTGGAGAGGGATAAGTTAAAAATGGTTAACCACCAAGAAAAAAGGAAAGAAAACATTGAACTATCATTTCCCTTGCAATTTAATAACGGGATTACTTTGCGCCACATTGAGCACCTGTCACCCAACGTTTAGTGCATACTAAACTGTCCATAGTAGAAATGAGACAAGCTAAGCCTATTCATAATACAGATAATAAACTCTAAACTACTATCTTTTCTAAATAAGATCTGTTGCATGTGAATAAAATATTGCGAATGCTTACAGATGAGTGAATTGTGGCTTTGTAATTCAATTCAGATAATTACCTTTTGATGGTAATTTGTTTGTAATTGTGAAATTTGGCTATTCATTAAATTCATGACCTAACAGTCAATTAAACTTTTTTTTAAATTCGAGTACGATTTTGTTAAACGTTCGTGCGCATTGTGTTTCTTAGAGTTCCATAAAATTGTTCAGTTCATTATAATTTCAATCTTAGTAGCATTAGTTAGTATGGAACAATTACTACACCAGATATGAACATTTAAAGACAAATTCAGAAAGACGCTTCGAAAAAAGGCTGATTATGAATATTTTTTAACTATGCATTTTGCCGTTTTAAGTTTATAAATTACCATACGGGTTTTCTGGTATTAGTAACTGCATCGTGAAACTAGAATATATTATCTTTCCTATGTAAGGTTAACTAACTTACAATTAAAAGCAAATAACGGCATATTAAATCAAGCTAATGAAAATATTAAAACTGAAAACTGGGTCAAAAATGGAATTTAATTTTTTTTTGAAGTTTGTAAATTAATAAAATATTGATTACTTTAACGTTATAAATAACGTATTTGGAAATAGTAAAATTGTTAAATGTGACACGCTTTGTTATATCCTTCACTAAAAGGAACTTAGAAAAACAAGGCTATTCTATGTTAATATAAGCTTCTAAAAGCACGTTAAAGTATACTCCACATTCAAGATAATTTCCAAATCTTACAGTATCTCCAACGACCGTAATTCGTCGAACGCTCCGGGTTTAATTTCCTGAATATTATTATTCTGAAGAGATCTGAAAAATAAAAATTATTACGGTTATTGGTTTGGAGTAGTTAAATCAAGTGATTCCATAGAAGTTTATTGAGAACAGCAAGAATTTGTTAAGTAATATTTAAAACGCGACTACGAGTGTTTTGAATAGCTTCAAAAACGCCGACAATAGATTTGCTAATTAGGATGACATTTTATATAAAATTTCACGTTCATTAGTATTCTTAATATAAAAATTCACGTTAGTTAATATTCAAGGTAGTTTTATCAGGTATAAAAGACTTGCTCGTGATCAAATACGTGCATATTAGTGGACAATTTGGTTCATGAATATTAATGAGTTTTTGAAGTGTGTTTAAACACACACACAAAACAATTACATAACTATATTTAATTGTTTAATTATGTAACTATTTTATTTTATTAAATTATTTAATTCTGTTTGTATGTTTATAAATCCGGCAAGAGTTTCGATAAAAACCTTTTAAATTTTTGTATTGTATAAAACAAATAGATTCCATTTTTGTGGTCTGTTCAGTCATAGATGCACGGAAGTCGTAATAACGTGGTATATGAACATCAGTGACTCACTCGACTGCGACCCATCGTCCCACTTTTTTCTTCTTACCACGTTGTGAAGTCATCTGTGCATTTCGATCTACTTGTTAATACATAAATATATATATATATATATATATATATATATATATATATATATATATATATATATATATATATATATATATATATAAAACAAAGAAGACAAACTTGAGTCACTTCATTTAAACATTTATTCACTACAAACTTGTTTCGTATGGCAAGCAAAGCTTACCACACTCATCAGGTGAAATCGCGTTTGATGTTATACTTAGGAAACTTGAGATGTTATATATACATGTTTGGCGTCATAGAAATAGTATTATATTACATAGGTTAGCTATTGGTTGCAAAGCAGGAAGTTTTTCCTGTGTCTGCAGGCTAACAATAGTTCGTTTCTAGAGTTCAAGGAGCTGAGTTGCGGATAATAAATAATTATAAACTTTTCATGTAGGCATAGGTTGCATCGCTTAGCAGGGCCGTCCTCAGAAAATTCTGCAGGGGGGTGGTACGCTCAATTTTGCCGACTGCCTCATAATCGTCACTCGTCAGTACTAGTATTCGCCGAGACTGACAGCTGGCGGGTGCCGACTGCAATCTCTTGTCTGCCGACTATAGAACAAATAAAGCAATTCTTGGGGGGGTGTCACACCCACCCAAACCCCCCCATAGCTCCGGCCCTGTCGCTTAGTTTTGTTCGAATAACTCTTGCATTTTTTGATGATTTTCCACTTCATTGAATATTGTACGTCTGATTCCTTTAAAAGCCAAACGTATTTGCTGAGTGCGGTAGAATGCTTATGTTTAACGTTTCTAAAAGAATTAGTATGGTTATTAAAGCGCGTTTTGAATTGGCCCCCCGTATGTCCGACATAGGTCTTCTCTTCTGCGGTATCTTCTCTCGTCACCGCCGCTTGATAAACTACACTCTCTGTCAGGCATTTACCAGAGAGTGGGCACGAAACTTTCTGGCGGCAATTGCATTCTTTGCTTGCATCAGTGATGTTGGTCTGGGGCTGTTTCGCGAGTATAGCTTTGTTGTGGGCTGAGATAACGTTCTGCATGTTTGGCATGCAGCTATAACTTAGCTTCAACGCGTTGCGGTTTAGTATCTTGTGCAAGGGATGGCTTTGCGGGAAGCATTCGTCTATGGCTTGAAGAAATTTGTGCCCAATGATCGTTGCAACATTGGCGCTATAGGGTGGGTTGAACCATATAACGCTTCTCCTTCACGAATCGCTTCGCCGAGTTGGCTATGAGTTAATATACGACGAAAGCGTATGGTATAATTGTTTTATTATATCGACAAACGCTGATGATCTAACGATTAAATGTTTTTATTCATGGCAATATAATGATTAATAAACTTCCATTAGTCGACTTCGGTCAGTGGCATCAACAAACACTTCCGCCATGCGTAAAAGCAAACATCTGAAATGTTTTAAAAATATGGAGGCAAAAAGTACAAAATGAGATATTAATCTTCGTTCTGTAAGGAACATTGATATTGACAAGCCAGTCCCCGACATTTAGTGTCAACCATCATATTTCGGACCTGAAAGTTTGTGCCATCTCACCCATTTCTGGTGGAAATGATTGCCGCAAAAGACAAGAAAAGCGTCTCATTTTCAAAATTGGAACCGTTCATCCTCATGGACTCAACGAACGTTTTCCTTTCATTTAACACTTCTGAAGACGCTGTTTTTATTTAGCAAGGGCAGACATAAACAGAGTTTTCGCCTAATTTATCTATTTTTTACTCTTGCTCATCTTTTTTACACCCCCTCATTCTTTTTGCTCATCGACGGCGAGAATAGCAAATGTGACCCTCCACGGGAAAACATACGTTAACGCTTTCACAAACGGTTTGCAAAAACCGTTCGTAGAGCGTTTGTTATCCGTTCAAACGCTTAGTAGTTATCGTTTAAACGGATTGAGTAACCGCTTAGCCATTCATCATTTGCCGTTCAAACGCTTCGCTTAAAACGTTCAAACGCTCTGCCTAAAACGTTCAAACGCTCTGCCTAAAACGTTCAAACGCTCTGCCCAAACCTTTTGAACGCTAAGCTTATACCGTTCAAATGTTTTGTCTAAAGCGTTCGAATGCTTTACTCAAAACGTTTGGACGCTTAACATTGCTTAAACCGTTTAACGCTTTGCCATCGTTTAATTTTAATCATATGATCTTATTATAACTATGATCATTTATTAAATCTTGAAACAGTTGAAAACGCGAGGTGTATATATATATATATATATATATATATATATATATATATATATATATATACAAATGTATATATAAGGAACGGCGACTATGGACTCGCGTTACACACTCGCCTCAAGTTTAGTCGTGTTTGCTTCTATTTATCTCCAATGGTTTAATTAATATGCCATTGGTAAATCGAAGCCACGTTAGTTTTGAATATTTGAATATTTTAAAGTAATATAATTTTATTGTGAATTGTGAAACGCTTCGGAAATCAGCGTAATCGGACTACCTCACTGCGGCATTCTGCCAATTACCTGTTGTCTTGAGAAAAATTGTATTTTCTCGCGGTGGGATTTAAAAAGCTATTATTTGCACTAATCAAAAGGCAAGCTAGTTTAGTCTTCGTCCAGTATCTAGACGAAAAAAAAGTCCGTCGCGAAAATGCACACAGCTTCGATGACTAATTATTGGTTTAGAGTGGTTTGGCCAAGCTGCATTATAGTGACGTCAATTAACGCACGATTACAACGTAATCTTGTTTACAACGTAATCTTGTTAATAATACGATAGCCAAGCGCAGACAAACACCTGGAAGATGTTGGTGTATATAGTATTGCGAGTTGCGACGAAACGTTAGACTTAATATTAAATTATATGAACTTTACCTGTTTTACGATTTTTTATTCATGCCAACGTTAAATCAGTGATTATCTACTCGGACGTTAATGTTTATATCCGACTTCAATTGTGTTATATATGCACTGAACTTAGTTATAATGAGGCCTGTTTATCATGTGCCGAATCTAATACAAGGTGTTAAGTACATGATGAGTTCGACGTTTGAAACGTTTTAATTAATTAAGGTCGACCCTAATATTAAGTGCGACGACCGGTGCGTTAGGTTCGACTCTGGTTCGACGCGGTTTTAAACGTCGAACTTACCACAGATGTGCCGAACCTAATACAAATGACCAAAAACGTGAAACTTAATACGCACGGAGGTCTTTTCGTGTAAATATTGACACGAGAAGAGATTATTACTGTTTATGTTGGAAACAAATTACGAAATATAAGTGCATAAACTTGTAGCGCACCGGTACAGTATATTTGTGACCGATGCGCTGAGTTCGAAGAAGATGAAGAAGTCAATCGGACGGCGCGCAGACCGATAAAAAAAATGAGAAGTTAAGCCGTAGAAAAGAAAAACGTACCTGATGGGACTCATGGCACATTATTCATATCTTACTAAACAAGCATGAGTAGAATTCTTAATTGAATTTCATTCTAATTTTTTTCAACCTACAATCAATTTCAAAAGTCGTTGGGACACCTGAGATTTTCTCACATATACTCCATATATATCGTCTATTTGGCAATGTGGCCACTTTCCCTCCCTCCCCCACCCATTACAATGTTGTCTAGCGAAACAAGTTATCATTTCGACGAAATTCGCTGTAGACATGGCATACAACATTGAACAGGGGGCCGGAGGAGTCACAAAAATAGAAAATGACTCATAAACCTTGTGCGTGTCCCAACACTTTTGAAAATGATTATCCGATGCACATAATCTTGTAATGAGTATAATAACAAGCTCACAAGTAATCTAACGCGTTTATTAAAAAGTATATCGAGTGTACTTCATTGTAAATACTAACAACTAGAAGAATTAACGCAGCTTTGAAGTACAATCATTTGTCTGCGGCAAAAAATAGGAATTTACTAAATATTACAGAAATTATTATTAAAAATATTCACATTATTTACATATCTTAGAATTGCGTTTATGTCCTCGTCACCTTGGTTTTTGGTGTTTGTGTTTCTTTTTAAAATATTGTCATAATATAAATATTGCAATACAGATTAACATAGAAAAAGGTTGAAATGTGATATCATAGACATTCTGTTTTTTTGATAACTATACCATGAATACAATAGAGGTTCCGGCTGTCACATAGCAGACGCGTGATGGCGCAGTCCCGAGCAAGGACAAGGAACAAACAAACTATAAAGCAACGTTTGATATATTTGATCACATACAGTCAGTGCGATGTATCCAAACTATCCAGGCAACAATTTGCAGAAATAATAGTCGACGCAAGGAAATCTCAATCTCGGTCAACAGTCACTCAGTAGGTTGTTAGTTTAGAGGATCATGCTAATGATGGGACGCATTTTCACATGGCTGTCAAGTTGAGCACCAAATCGCGTTGGTTGTCTATAAGAAATTTCGTCGATGAAAAATACGGAATCAAACTTAACGTTTCAGACAACCACGAGAATTATTATAGCGCGTATTCATATGTGGTGAAGGAAGACCCGGACTTCGTGCTGTCACCTAACCATCCAGACCTGTCCAATGCAAGCCCTCTCAAGACGACCAACGCCACGCGCAAAAGAAAAACGGTTGGACAACAAACGAGAACAAAAAGACGAAAACGACTGACAGCTTTTGATGTAGTTGGCATCATCCAAACCAAAAAAATTAAGAGCCGCCTAGAGCTTATGGCACTTGCAGCTAAATGGAAAGAGGAGGGTAAAACAGATTTAGCCGAGTTCGTGGCGAATCGGGGAGCTAAGGTCGTAAACGAGGCTTTAGAAACGGCAAAGGAGTTGAGTGAAGCTCAGCAGCGCCTGGAAAGGGCGAAGAAATCTTGAATAGATTTATTGGAGTAACATATAGACAAGCCATGTGCAGACGGTTGCCAAGGGGCGTCGTTATGTGCTGCAAAAGACATTTTGCAGTTGAATGGTATCGGTGCAGAGTCATTTTCTTCCGCAGTATATGAAGCATTAAAACGAGGTAGAGGAAAATACCGAACCATTTTTATATATGGTCCGGCTAATTGCGGAAAAACCTTCCTTCTTTCCCCACTAAAAACCATCTTCGAGTGTTTCCTCAACCCTGCTTCCGGTACTTTTTCCTGGCTTGGCATAGAGACGGCAGAAGTGGTGTTATTAAATTATTTTCGCTGGAAACCATCACTGATACCGTTATGTGAGCTCTTGCAAGTTCTTGAAGGAGATGTCGTTCATTTTCCGGCTCCGAAAAATGTAATGAATAGAGAGATTGTTCTGGAGAAAGATACCCCTTTCTTTGCCACAAGTGATGCACCTCTTGTCCTTATAAATGGCGGGTCTATTGACAGCGTTAACACCGAAATGATGCTAGTGAGATGGCGCGTGTTCAAGTTACACCGACAGATACCACAAGAGGAACACAAAGAGTTAAAACCATGTAATTCTTGCTTTTCAAAGCTCATTTTAACTGACAGTCAGCAGTAATATCGAAGGGAACAACACTACGTGCAGTAACTTTTTCCGGGTATGACGTAATCCTTCAAGGGTTGTCGCAATATTAAATACTCGCACGATGCTCACCACGGTGCTCACGTCCCAAAATCAAAATATACCACAACAGAGTAGTTGCTTTCCCGTTTTCTCATCTTTGGTAACTTACTTAATACGTTTGCCAATGTAACGAATATGATTAAACGACTCATGCGCTTGGGAAATTAGTTTGACAACGATTCTCGCTTTATGATCTAAAGAAACCTGATCTATTCTGGTTATTTATAGTTTGGGTGAGCACCGTGAGGCAATCATGTCTTGTTTCGGTTCATTTCAAATAAAAATTACGTAGAAAATAGAAAAGTTCCCTCCCCTTAATAGAATTAATAAGACTATTAACTTTTACTGACCAATTTCTTGCTAATATTACTGTAATGTGTGCATATTGCAATAAACGTGCGGTGAGCATCGGCGTGAGCATCGTGAGCATCGTTGTATGAACCGCGTGGAATGTTGTTAGCATTAATATTTCGTTCTAAATCCTTTACATTGTATGACCGCCTCAACGCGTTTTGGCATATACTTAATAAGAGATTGTCAATAAAAGTTACTGACGTTTGCATTACAGCTTTGCGTACTCTTATCTTGAATTGAGACCAAGTTTCGTTTATTATTCCTTCGGCGATAACCTGATTCGCAAGTTCTTTTTTAACTATGTGAAACAGGTTCTCGATTGGGTTTAGATCTGGAGAACGCGCTGGAATAGCAAATAGTTTAGCTCCTACATCATCAATCGCGCTCATCGCAGCCTTACTGGTTTGCGACGGGTCGTTGTCCATGGTAAACAACTTTTCTTTACGTCGATCAGAAAAGAGATTTGGGAAGTTTCTTTTGACAAAATCACTGAAGTATTTCCCACTCATATGCTCATATTATTCCACCAAGATAACTCCTTTACCGAATGCAATAGCAACAAGGAGGTATAAACGCTTTCCACCTGGAAAATTTTTTGATCCCTTACTTGTTAGTTGGAGCCCTTCACTTCTTATCCTCCATATTTTTCCCTTTGGGGCAACAGCATCCAGCATTGGTCTGCTCTTGTACACAAATGACACTCCATCGAAATAGAACGCGATATTTTTATGAAAAAAAATTGGCTTGCTCTTCAATATTTTTCTACATTTACGCGCAAATTGTTTCCGCTTAGTGCAATCACGGGAGGTGAGTACCCCCTTTTTTCGCGCTTGCAAAAAATGGTATCCCAGACACCTAATTTCCCTGTAGAATGTTCCATAGGACACACTGGAGGACTGAAGTCCGCTATAGATTAGCAATTCTTTCAATGTAAAATTTGCATTCTCCTTACGCAGTTGAAGTAGATCGCGAACCAAATGTCTGCAATCGCGCTCTGACAACTTTTTTGGTCGTCAAATTGTTGCGCATTTTCTTTCCTGCCTTTCCTCTCTGCGATTAGGGTCTTTAAACAATCGCGCTACTGTGGACATTGAAATACAAGTTTTGGCCGCAATTTCACGACATGAATATTTATTATCCATACCAAGGAGCATAACTAATGAGCGCGTTGTGCTCGATATTTTTCCGTGGAAAACCATTGTAAGAATTTACTACAATCCTGGACAAAAGTGCTTGGGACACTATGCGAAAATCGTCAAAATCGGCAAAGTGGCCCAACAGTTTTGTCCAGGATTGTCTGAAAATGGCGAGTTTATGATTTTTCAATAAAACGCAGCTTTTTAACTTTGTAACATTGCAAAATATATACAGTTTAATAAAAGAGCCCCCATCTCTGCTCCCCCTTACCCCCTCAATGGGGAAGGGATCACTGGAGCAGAGTCTCTGCAGAGTTCCCACCCGCACCGGTACCACCCGCACGAGAGCTCTATTTAATTTGCATATTCACCAAACCTTCTATACCCCACAAACAATTTGTTGTTCATGCATGTGGGAGCGTATTTATGTCATTTTCGAGCAAACTGCCCAGAATCGCCGCCCCCAAATTGTTTTTTTCTTCGATTTTGTTTAATTCGTCATTTTCAGAGTCTGAAAATGGCGAGTTTATGATTTTTCAATAAAACGCAGCTTTTTAACTTTGTAACATTGCAAAATATATACAGTTTAATAAAAGAGCCCCCATCTCTGCTCCCCCTTACCCCCTCAATGGGGAAGGGATCACTGGAGCAGAGTCTCTGCAGAGTTCCCACCCGCACCGGTACCACCCACACGAGAGCTCTATTTAATTTGCATATTCACCAAACCTTCTATACCCCACAAACAATTTGTTGTTCATGCATGTGGGAGCGTATTTATGTCATTTTCGAGCAAACTGCGCAGAATCGCCGCCCCCAAATTGTTTTTTTCTTCGATTTTGTTTAATTCGTCATTTTCAGACAATCCTGGACAAAAGTGCTTGGGACACTATGCGAAAATCGTCAAAATCGGCAAAGTGGCCCAACAGTTTTGTCCAGGATTGTAGGCTCTACGTGTGCTTGGCTAACTTTATACTACTTTGTTATCGTATTGCATTACAAAATCAGACGCATGCGATGTTTACAATTACGTTCAAAACACATGCCCTTTACGTCATCATGACTACATACGCTTAAAAGAGAATGTATCTCTCGTCTTAATGGGATATACCTTCGTGATTTTCAATGATATTCCCGATTTTTACGCATTTAGTCTTATATGCGTCAGCTTGAAACGCCCATTTTGCTCAGGAAATTAATGTATGATATTATTATATATCCCCCCCCCCCCCCCCCACCGCGCCATGTTTAAAGTATTTTTGAATTTGTGAAATAATTCTAGCCTGGAAGTAACTGTTCTGCCCTATGAACGTAATTTCACCCAATAATGGTGAATGTGAAGTTTTAAATAATTTTTTGATGTTAGAGCCTGGAATTTTGGAATTCGGACAATCAATTTCAAAAGTCGTTGGGACACCTGAGATTTTCTCACATATACTCCATATATATCGTCTATTTGGCAATGTGGCCACTTTCCCTCCCTCCCCCACCCCTTACAATGTTGTCTAGCGAAACAAGTCATCATTTCGACGAAATTCGCTGTAGACATGGCATACAACATTGAACAGGGGGCCGGGGGAGTCACAAAAATAGAAAATGACTCATAAACCTTGTGCGTGTCCCAACACTTTTGAAAATGATTGTCCGATGCACATAATCTTGTAATGAGTATAATAACAAGCTCACAAGTAATCTAACGCGTTTATTAAAAAGTATATCGAGTGTAGTTCCCTGTAAATACTAACAACTAGAAGAATTAACGCAGCTTTGAAGCACAATCATTTGTCTGCGGCAAAAAATAGGAATTTACTAAATATTACAAAAATTATTATTAAAAATATTCACATTATTTACATATCTTAGAATTGCGTTTATGTCCTCGTCACCTTGGTTTTGGGTGTTTGTGTTTCTTTTTAAAATATTGTCATAATATAAATATTGCAATACAGATTAACATAGAAAAAGGTTGAAATGTGATATCATAGACATTCTGTTTTTTTGATAACTATACCATGAATACAATAGAGGTTCCGGCTGTCACATAGCAGACGCGTGATGGCGCAGTCCCGAGCAAGGACAAGGAACAAACAAACTATAAAGCAACGTTTGATATATTTGATCACATACAGTCAGTGCGATGTATCCAAACTATCCAGGCAACAATTTGCAGAAATAATAGTCGACGCATGGAAATCTCAATCTCGGTCAACAGTCACTCAGTAGGTTGTTAGTTAGAGGATCATGCTAATGATGGGACGCATTTTCACATGGCTGTCAAGTTGAGCACCAAATCGCGTTGGTTGTCTATAAGAAATTTCGCCGATGAAAAATACGGAATCAAACTTAACGTTTCAGACAACCACGAGAATTATTATAGCGCGTATTCATATGTAGTGAAGGAAGACCCGGACTTCGTGCTGTCACCTAACCATCCAGACCTGTCCAATGCAAGCCCTCCCAAGACGACCAACGCCACGCGCAAAAGAAAAACGGTTGGACAACAAACGAGAACAAAAAGACGAAAACGACTGACAGCTTTTGATGTAGTTGGCATCATCCAAACCAAAAATGAATAGAGAGATTGTTCTGGAGAAAGATACCCCTTTCTTTGCCACAAGTGATGCACCTCTTGTCCTTATAAATGGCGGGTCTATTGACAGAGTTAACACCGAAATGATGCAAGTGAGATGGCGCGTGTTCAAGTTACACCGACAGATACCACAAGAGGAACAGAAAGAGTTAAAACCATGTAATTCTTGTTTTTCAAAGCTCATTTTAACTGACAGTCAGCAGTAATATCGAAGGGAACAACACTACGTGCAGTAACTTTTTCCGGGTATGACGTAATCCTTCAAGCGTTGTCGCAATATTAAATACTCGCACGATGCTCACCACGGTGCTCACGTCCCAAAATCAAAATATACCACAACAGAGTAGTTGCTTTCCCGTTTTCTCATCTTTGGTAACTTACTTAATACGTTTGCCAATGTAACGAATATGATTAAGCGACTCATGCGCTTGGGAAATGAGTTTGACAACGATTCTCGCTTTATGATCTAAAGAAACCTGATCTATTCTGGTTATTTATAGTTTGGGTGAGCACCGTGAGGCAATCATGTCTTGTTTCGGTTCATTTCAAATAAAAATTACGTAGAAAATAGAAAAGTTCCCTCCCCTTATTAGAATTAATAAGACTATTATCTTTTACTGACCAATTTCTTGCTAATATTACTGTAATGTGTGCATATTGCAATAAACGTGCGGTGAGCATCGGCGTGAGCATCGTGAGCATCGTTGGATGAACCGCGTGGAGTGTTGTTAGCATTAGTATTTCGTTATAAATCCATTACATTGTATGACCGCGTCAACGCGTTTTTGGCATATACTTAATAAGAGATTGTCAATAAACGTTACTGACGTTTGCATTACAGCTTTGCGTACTCTTATCTTGAATTGATACCAAGTTTCGTTTATTATTCCTTCGGCGATAACCTGATTCGCAAGTTCTTTTTTGACTATGTGAAACAGGTTCTCGATTGGGTTTAGATCTGGAGAACGCGCTGGAATAGCAAATAGTTTAGCTCCTACATCATTAATCGCGCTCATCGCAGCCTTACTGGTTTGCGACGGGTCGTTGTCCATGGTAAACAACTTTACGTCGTTTAGAAAAGAGATTTGGGATGTTTCTTTTGACAAAATCACTGAAGTATTTCCCACTCATATGCTCATATTATTGCACCAAGATAACTCCTTTACCGAATGCAATAGCAACAAGGAGGTATAAACGCTTTCCACCTGGCAATTATTTTGATCCCTTACTTGTTAGTTGGAGCCCTTCACTTCTTTTCCTCCATATTTTTCGCTTTGGGGCAACAGCATCCTGCATTGGTCTGCTCTTGTACACAAATGACACTCCATCCAAATAGAACGCGATATTTTTATGAAAAAAATTTGGCTTACTCTTCAATATTTTTCTACATTTACGCGCAAATTGTTTCCGCTTAGTGCAATCACGGGAGGTGAATACCCCCTTTTTTCGCGCTTGCAAAAAATGGAATCCCAGACACCTAATTTCCCTGTAGAATGTTCCATAGGACACACTGGTTGACTGAAGTCCGCTATAGATTAGCAATTCTTTCAATGAAAAATTTGCATTCTCCTTACGCAGTCGAAGTAGATCGCGAACCAAATGTCTGCGATCGCGCTCTGACAACTTTTTTGGTCGTCAAATTGTTGCGCATTTTCTTTCCTGCCTTTCCTCTCTGCGATTAGGGTCTTTCAACAATCGCGCTACTGTGGACATTGAAATACAAGTTTTGGCCGCAATTTCACGACATGAATATTTATTATCCATACCAAGGAGCATAACTAATGAGCGTGTTGTGCTCGATATTTTTCCGTGGAATACCATTGTAAGAATTTGCAAGGCTCTACGTGTGCTTGGCTAACTTTGTATTACTTTGTTATCGTATTGCATTACAAAATCAGACGCATGCGATGTTTACAATTACGTTCAAAACACATGCCCTTTACGTCATCATGACTACATACGCTTAAAAGAGAATGTATCTCTCGTCTTAATGAGATATACCTTCGTGATTTCCAATGATATTCCCGACTTTTACGCATTTAGTCTTATATGCGTCAGCTTGAAACGCCCATTTTGCTCAGGAAATTAATGTATGATATTATTACATATCCCCCCCACCGCGCCATGTTTAAAGTATTTTTGAATTTGTGAAATAATTCTAGCTTGGAAGTAATTGTTCTGCCCTATAAACGTAATTTCACCCAATAATGGTGAATGTGAAGTTTTATATAATTTTTTGATGTTAGAGCCTGGAATTTTGGAATTCGGACAATCAATTTCAAAAGTCGTTGGGACACCTGAGATTTTCTCACATATACTCCATATATATCGTCTATTTGGCAATGTGGCCACTTTCCCTCCCTCCCCCACCCATTACAATGTTGTCTAGCGAAACAAGTTATCATTTCGACGAAATTCGCTGTAGACATGGCATACAACATTGAACAGGGGGCCGGAGGAGTCACAAAAATAGAAAATGACTCATAAACCTTGTGCGTGTCCCAACACTTTTGAAAATGATTATCCGATGCACATAATCTTGTAATGAGTATAATAACAAGCTCACAAGTAATCTAACGCGTTTATTAAAAAGTATATCGAGTGTACTTCATTGTAAATACTAACAACTAGAAGAATTAACGCAGCTTTGAAGTACAATCATTTGTCTGCGGCAAAAAATAGGAATTTACTAATTATTACAGAAATTATTATTAAAAATATTCACATTATTTACATATCTTAGAATTGCGTTTATGTCCTCGTCACCTTGGTTTTTGGTGTTTGTGTTTCTTTTTAAAATATTGTCATAATATAAATATTGCAATACAGATTAACATAGAAAAAGGTTGAAATGTGATATCATAGACATTCTGTTTTTTTGATAACTATACCATGAATACAATAGAGGTTCCGGCTGTCACATAGCAGACGCGTGATGGCGCAGTCCCGAGCAAGGACAAGGAACAAACAAACTATAAAGCAACGTTTGATATATTTGATCACGTACAGTCAGTGCGATGTATCCAAACTATCCAGGCAACAATTTGCAGAAATAATAGTCGACGCATGGAAATCTCAATCTCGGTCAACAGTCACTCAGTAGGTTGTTAGTTTAGAGGATCATGCTAATGATGGGACGCATTTTCACATGGCTGTCAAGTTGAGCACCAAATCGCGTAGGTTGTCTGTCTATAAGAAATTTCGTCGAAGAAAAATACGGAATCAAACTTAACGTTTCAGACAACCACGAGAATTATTATAGCGCGTATTCATATGTAGTGAAGGAAGACCCGGACTTCGTGCTGTCACCTAACCATTCAGACCTGTCCAATGCAAGCCCTCCCAAGACGACCAACGCCACGCGCAAAAGAAAAACGGTTGGACAACAAACGAGAACAAAAAGACGAAAACGACTGACAGCTTTTGATGTAGTTGGCATCATCCAAACCCAAAAAAATAAGAGCCGTCTAGAGCTTATGGGACTTGCAGCTAAATGGCAAGAGGAGGGTAAAACAGATTTAGCCGAGTTCGTGGCGAATCGGGGAGGTAAGGTCGTAAACGAGGCTTTAGAAACGGCAAAGGAGTTGAGTGAAGCTCAGCAGCGCCTGGAAAGGGCGAAGAAATCTCGAATAGATTTATTGGAGTAACATATAGACCAGCCATGTGCAGACGGTTGCCAAGGGGCGTGGTTATGTGCTGCAAAAGAAATTTTGCAGTTGAATGGTATCGGTGCAGAGTCATTTTCTTCCGCAGTATATGAAGCATTAAAACGAGGAGGAGGAAAATACCGAACCATTTTTATATATGGTCCGGATAATTGCGGCAAAACCTTCCTTCTTTCCCCACTAAAAACCATCTTCGAGTGTTTCCTCAACCCTGCTTCCGGTACTTTTGCCTGGCTTGGCAAAGAGACGGCAGAAGTGGTGTTATTAAATTATTTTCGATGGAAACCATCACTGATACCGTGGTGTGAGCTCTTGCAAGCTCTTGAAGGAGATGTCGTTCATTTTCCGGCTCCGAAAAATGTAATGAATAGAGAGATTGTTCTGGAGAAAGATACCCCTTTCTTTGCCACAAGTGATGCACCTCTTGTCCTTATAAATGGCGGGTCTATTGACAGAGTTAACACCAACATGATGCAAGTGAGATGGCGCGTGTTCAAGTTACACCGACAGATACCACAAGAGGAACAGAAAGAGTTAAAACCATGTAATTCTTGTTTTTCAAAGCTCATTTTAACTGACAGTCAGCAGTAATATCGAAGGGAACAACACTACGTGCAGTAACTTTTTCTGGGTATGACGTAATCCTTCAAGCGTTGTCGCAATATTAAATACTCGCACGATGCTCACCACGGTGCTCACCTCCCAAAATCAAAATATACCACAACAGAGTAGTTGCTTTCCCGTTTTCTCATCTTTGGTAACTTACTTAATACGTTTGCCAATGTAACGAATATGATTAAACGACTCACGCGCTTGGGAAATTAGTTTGACAACGATTCTCGCTTTATGATCTAAAGAAACCTGATCTATTCTGGTTATTTATAGTTTGGGTGAGCACCGTGAGGCAATCATGTCTTGTTTCGGTTCATTTCAAATAAAAATTATGTAGAAAATAGAAAAGTTCCCTCCCCTTAATAGAATTAATAAGACTATTAACTTTTACTGACCAATTTCTTGCTAATATTACTGTAATGTGTGCATATTGCAATAAACGTGCGGTGAGCATCGGCGTGAGCATCGTGAGCATCGTTGTATGAACCGCGTGGAATGTTGTTAGCATTAATATTTCGTTCTAAATCCTTTACATTGTATGACCGCGTCAACGCGTTTTTGGCATATACTTAATAAGAGATTGTCAATAAAAGTTACTGACGTTTGCATTACAGCTTTGCGTACTCTTATCTTGAATTGAGACCAAGTTTCGTTTATTATTCCTTCGGCGATAACCTGATTCGCAAGTTCTTTTTTAACTATGTGAAACAGGTTCTCGATTGGGTTTAGATCTGGAGAACGCGCTGGAATAGCAAATAGTTTAGCTCCTACATCATCAATCGCGCTCATCGCAGCCTTACTGGTTTGCGACGGGTCGTTGTCCATGGTAAACAACTTTTCTTTACGTCGATCAGAAAAGAGATTTGGGAAGTTTCTTTTGACAAAATCACTGAAGTATTTCCCACTCATATGCTCATATTATTCCACCAAGATAACTCCTTTACCGAATGCAATAGCAACAAGGAGGTATAAACGCTTTCCACCTGGCAATTCTTTTGATCCCTTACTTGTTAGTTGGAGCCCTTCACTTCTTTCACCATATTTTTCCCTTTGGGGCAACAGCACCTGCATTGGTCTGCTCTTGTACACAAATGACACTCCATCCAAATAGAACGCGATATTTTTATGAAAAAAATTTGGCTTGCTCTTCAATATTTTTCTACATTTACGCGCAAATTGTTTCCGCTTAGTGCAATCACGGGAGGTGAGTACCCCCTTTTTTCGCGCTTGCAAAAAATGGAATCCCAGAAACCTAATTTCCCTGTAGAATGTTCCATAGGACACACTGGTTGACTGAAGTCCGCTATAGATTAGCAATTCTTTCAAATAAAAATTTGCATTCTCCTGACGCAGTCGAAGTAGATCGCGAACCAAATGTCTGCGATCGCGCTCAAACAACTTTTTTGGTCGTCAAATTGTTGCGCATTTTCTTTCCTGCCTTTCCTCTCTGCGATTAGGGTCTTTCAACAATCGCGCTACTGTGGACTTTGAAATACAAGTTTTGGCCGCAATTTCACGACATGAATATTTATTATCCATACCAAGGAGCATAACTAATGAGCGCGTTGTGCTCGATATTTTTCCGTGGAAAACCATTGTAAGAATTTACCAGGCTCTACGTGTGCTTGGCTAACTTTATATTACTTTGTTATCGTTTTGCATTACAAAATCAGACGCATGCGATGTTTACAATTACGTTCAAAACACATGCCCTTTACGTCATCATGACTACATACGCTTAAAAGAGAATGTATCTCTCGTCTTAATGAGATATACCTTCGTGATTTTCAATGATATTCCCGATTTTTACGCATTTAGTCTTATATGCGTCAGCTTCAAACGCCCATTTTACTCTGGAAATTAATGTATGATATTATTATATATCCCCAACCCCCCCAACACCACCAACGCGCCATGTTTAAAGTATTTTTGAATTTGTGAAATAATTCTAGCTTGGAAGTAATTGTTCTGCCCTATGAACGTAATTTCACCCAATAATGGTGAATGTGAAGTTTTATATAATTTGTTGATGTTAGAGCCTGGAATTTGGAATTCGGACAATCAATTTCAAAAGTCGTTGAGACACCTGAGATTTTCTCACATATACTCCATAGATATCGTCTATTTGGCAATGTGGCCACTTTCCCTCCCTCCCCCACCCCTTACAATGTTGTCTAGCGAAACAAGTTATCATTTTGACGAAATTCCCTGTAGACATGGCATACAACATTAAACAGGGGGCCGGGGGAGTCACAAAAATAGAAAATGACTCATAAACCTTGTGCGTGTCCCAACACTTTCGAAAATGATTGTAGAGCTGAACCCAATCCACACCTAAACCAAACTTTTATCCAAACTGTCATTCTAACCTTTTCCTAACCCTAAACCCCAACCCTTACTGGCGAGACATAAATCAAAACCAACGAATATTCGCCCCTAACATTTAATAGTTCGAGTGTTCAACCATTAGGTTCGACGTTTGAAACCAATGTTGAACTTTGTCGAATTTAATATGATTAGGTTCGACACATGATAAGTTCGACGTTTGAACTAGGCCTGATATATACAAAGTGATGAAATAGCCTATATATTAAATTGGTACCTTCTATCGGGTCTCGGTCCTCCCGTGTTGAAATCCAATTATAAGATGTTTGACCTTGCACCATTTGCCTCGACTATATAGACACAAATACGGAATTTGCTTTCCTTGTCATCTCCAGTAGAATAAAAGAACAAAATGTGCGAAGTTTCTCCATGGTAGTAAATCAGCTATCCAAGTGATCGGCAACAATGTACTCGATGATACACGTCCAGATTTATTTTCATCGATTCATTCTGATCGCCAGTGAGACGCTACGGAGTCTATAATTTGATATCAGTCAATTTACCCATGCATTTTTAACGAACAGGAAAAGTACCAGAAGTACGAAGGTGAAGCTTATGGCGCCCTATCGGCTTGTGTGTAATTATGCTACTATTCAAGCTTGTCATGTAATGTTAATTGAGACACTCAAGAATCTAAAGTACCGACTTTAAGACTACGCACAAGACAAACCCGAATACGAATTTTTATTATCCATTGCGGGCATTATGACCACATGCAGAATACGTGTTACAGGGGGATGAAGTGTATTTATTTATTTCTTTTTTGCAGGTTTTGTTTCTTGTAGGTTCAATTTGACGCGCCTATATAATTTCCTAAATTTCGTAGGTTCAATTTGATGCGCCTATAATTCCCTAAAATTCCTTTATTAAAGTGTTGGATTTCGGAACAGGAAACTCTCATCATAACAAGTGATATTATAGTCTCCGTAGCGTCTCACTGGCGATCAGAATGAATCGATGAAAATAAATCTGGACGTGTATCATCGAGTACATTGTTGCCGATCACTTGGATAGCTGAGTTACTACCATGGAGACACTTAGGACATTTTGTTATTTTATTTTACTGGAGATGGCAAGGAAAGCAAATCCCGTATTTGTGTCTATAGTCGAGGCAAATGGTGCAAGGTCAAACATCTTATAATTGGATTTCAACACCGGAGGACCGAGACCCGATAGAAGGTACCAATTTAATATATAGGCTATTTCATCACTTTGTATATATCAGCCCTTGTTCAAACGTCGAACTTATCATGTGCCGAACCTAATCATATTAAATTCGACAAAGTTCAACGTTGGTTTCAAACGTCGAACCTATAATGGTCGAACACTCGAACTATTAAATGCTAGGGGCGAACATTCGTTGGTTTTGATTTATGTATCGCAAGTAAGGGTGGGGGTTAAGGTTTAGGGTTAGGAAAGGGTTAGAAATTCGTAGGTTCAATTTGATGCGCCTATATAATTCCCTAAAATTCCTTTATTAAAGTGTTGAGCAGAACCACTTATCTCTTTCGGAACAGGAAACTCTCATCATAACAAGTGAAACCGTATAGCGTTAGCAACGGTAAAAATGTATAGGTCACTGAGACTGAGCTATACACCGACCCAAAAGAGTTAAGGATGTAGTTTTTAAATGCTTACTAAGTTTCGCCATGTCCCCACCTAACAAGTAAAATGCGTCCAAAAAAGTGTATAAACTATAAGCGTTTGTCCATTATGCCGTTCAAACGGTTGTTTGAAAGCGTTAAAACGCTTCCCCAAACCGTTCAAACAGCCGTAGATAATCGTTCAAACGGCTGGGGTAAACCGTTCAAACGGCTGTGGTAAACCGTTCAAATGGCTGCGGTAAACCGTTCAAACGGCTATGGTAAACCGTTCAAACGGCTGTCCAATTCCGTTCAAACGGTTCTTCAAAATCGTTCGAACGTTAGCCCAAAAGCTTTCAAACGGCCGCCTGAAACAGTTCGATTTTTTTGGAAAGCCGTTTAAACGCTTTTCAAGACCGTTCATCATCCGTTTGCTATCCGTTTTTTTTACCGTTCGAACGGAATATCGTTAACGTACGTTTTCCCGTGGAGGGTCACAAATGTCTTTCGCATCTCATCAATAAAAAAACATCAATAAGAACAAAATAGACTTTGAAACATAATAAATATAATAATATTTCAGGGAACTGCCCCTTCTTTAGAAATCTGAAGTGACATGCCACAAATACATGTTCTGATCATCATTTGTTATTCAACAAATGTTGTTGTTCAACAAATGTTTGGCAGTGTGTCACGCGGTAAAGATTGTGGGGCACTGGTGACTAAAAGAATATTTGCCAAGAGAAGGTGCTTCACAGGTGTGAAAAAAGTTCATCATTCATTACCATGGAAAAATAGCAACGAAAAAGGCGAAAAGCAGCAAAAATAGACGATGACTTGAAAGCGCTAAAAAAGGCCGAAAATTTTGCGATAAAGACAGAAAGCGACCTCAGCAAATTTGCTTTAATACTGCATTTTGGAAAGCGAAATGGTTTCGTTTAACAAAACGAAATGGAGCCGTCAATTTGTTATGCAATGTTAAATTTTACTTAACGCGGACGAAAACAACGAAAAGAAAAGGGAAAAAAAACAAGGTTGTTTAATACACATTTTAAAGAGCTAGAAGTTGAAAACCTGGAGAAATCAAACGTCAGCCGGTAAAAAGAAGGACTCGATCTGAAATAACACTGTTGATAGTCACTCAGTGGTCTCAAAATTACGTGAGCAGAGTAAAAGATAACGGCAGGAGATTTTTATCTATTTATTTCGCTGATTGGAATCCGCAATCGCCAATACCGGTTTCAATAAAACCTTTTTGGTCAATTATGAGTTTAACTTATATAGCAATTATTTAATATAAAGTTTTATACCCTGTGCTGTTTTCAAGTTCTTGCTTTACTTCGATGGTGCTTCACTTTTTGTGCCTTTGCTTTTGCTCAACCAAACCGTAAATTAAGAAGCTAAATTTATTACACTAACTTTATATGTGGAAGTGAAGTTTTTCATTTTGAGAAAACTTTTTATTGACATACTTTGCCTATAATATAAAGGTGTTACTCCGAGTGACGAACAATACCGGACAAGTAGAGACAACTCTGAGCTACATGTCTAGTTGGGTGGTGAAGGTCGAATGATAGTATTTAGGCTATTTGATATTTCGAAACAGTCTAGTTTATTCCAGTCCCGACTTGACCTGTAGCTCAGTTGGTAGTATATCGGACTAGTAAACCGAAGGTCACGGGTTCGAATCCCAGCCGGGCCAAGTATAATTTTCTGTACTTGTCCGGTGTGGTTCGTCACTCGGAGTAACACCTCAATATTATTCTAAACCCGAGTTCACTGTCCCACAATAATCATTATAATCGATAGGCTGTATTTCCAAATTTTCGACTGAAACGCTGTCTGTTTAATATTCTTACCGGCAATCCAATTCTACTGAATTGTTTTTATCTCAGACTCAATTAAACTTTTGTTTTTGGACTATTCATTTTATTACAGACGTTGGTTCTTTTTGCCATCAAACATATGGAAGCCATTTAAAGGCTTTCTAAACAAATATCTTTGTAAACCTTCTTTAAACAGAATATCTTTTACAACTGTAATCATGCTAATAACACCATGAATCTCTGTGATCCTGAAAATTACTGTTTGTTTGTGCTGTGTTTCACTGAAAAATCTAAAGAGAACTGCTGACATGCTCCTTCAGACTCTCTTTATTTCAGCTACTATTTCATATACTAATTTTCGACAGGAAATCTTTAAATTCTAGTGTTGCTCATCTTGACATTCTGATGACACTCTCTTTTTTATATCCGTTTTAATGACAGCAACTATAGCAAGAACAGCATTTTAATAGGAGGTATTACAAAATACACGTAAAATAGGGTTGTTGCGTTTGTGCCTTTCTAGCTTAGCTTATTAAAATTATTTAGTTATTGGTTAGTTGGTTACTTACTTAGTTGGTTAATTCGGAGTTTGGTTAATTGTTGAATTGGTTGGTTAGTTATGAAGTTTAGTTATTTGGTGATTGGTTAGTTGGTTGATTCGTTAGTTGCCTGGTTGATTAGTTGGAGAGTTGATTAGTTGTTTATTTGGTTGGAAAGTTGATGATTTGCTTAGTTGATGAGTTCGTAAGTTGGTAATTTGGTGAGTTGGTGTGTTGGTGAGTTGGTGCGTTGGCGAGTCATGAATTTCATAAATAATAAATCATATGATTTTGCTTGAGCAATTAAAGATTTACACTCCTTGTGATATTTGAAAATTTATCCAAATTGCACTCGCTAAACATTTGTTTAATTTTGGCTCAATTTTCAAAGATCACTCGTAGTCTAAATCCGTAATCTCTCTCGCTAGCATATGATTACTCAAGCTTTTGTATATGCGAACCAATACGTCAATATGTCCGGCTGTCCTCCATTTATCCAGGCATGCGCATGCATGCATGATAGCACCACTGATCGGAAAAATTAGACTGGATCGAGTTTTCTATTGTGTCTGATGAGCTGATTTTGAAGCCAGCATATTTGCACTGACCAGAGATCATTAGAAACTGCGATTGTGCAAGGAAATCAAACTGAGACACTAGCGAAATGGGTTTAGAGTCTGGCCAATATATTTACTTTGCCAACCATAAATGCACAAAAACCTGAAATTAATTTGACGCTTCACAGTTGGCTTTTCTCACCAGATAATTAGAGCCAACGGCGGCCATATTGGAGTGACCTCATTACAAATTCAATGGCTAACCTGAGAGGAAAAGCAAACTGACCGACATAAAATAACTGACCAACCAATATGACCCTTCACTAACATTAAACACAAAATGTCAGAATGCCCTCCAACATGTCTGTAACGCCACAGTAATTGTTAGGTGGTCATTCCAACATGGCCGCCGTTGGCTTCATTTTCAGCAATAGAAACTCGATCCAGTCCTATTTTTCAAAGCAGTGGATAGCATGCATTCATTTATTGATCTATCTCAATCTCATTAATAATTCATAAGGAAAACACAAAGGAAATCAGCACCGTGTCTGTGGTTTGGATATCGGAGGAAGAAATTACATAAATTAAGCAAACTTTCACCTTGATTTTCTCTTAAAATACTGACTTGTTTGAAATGCTATATCATACACTCCGAGGAGTGTTTCATCAGGAAATCCAAACACCTCGAAGTTTGTTAAAAAACCTCGGCTGTGCCTCGGTTTTCAACAAACGTCTCTGTGTTTGGATATCCTGATGAAACACTCCTCCTCGTGTATGATATATTACACCAATCTATCTATCTATCCAACACACAATTCAATTATCCACATATTATTTCATTCATCAATCATGTCATCTACCAACGGACCCATTGACCTGCTTAACCTTCCCCCTACCATTATTCCACCCAACTATACCTATCCATCCAAACGTCATACCAACAAACCATCTGGCTACCCACCCAAACAACCATCTACACATCAATCCACTCATCTATCTAACTAACCATGCATGCATGTACACATCCATCCATCTATCCACCCACCAGTAGGTCGGTGGATAGTATATTAAAAGTTTTTTAAAAATTTATTCTAAGAAAATACCAAAAACTTACAAAACTTTAAGGCCACCAAGTCCGCTGAAAACGTTACTCTCTATTTCCCACAAACGGTTTGAATCAAGATATCTGAAAGAAAGAATAACCAGAAACACTGAGAAAAATGTTCCTTGTTATTTAGAAAAACATTTTTCTGATGTTAAATTATAACTTTATTTTATTTATTACACAATTTCAAAACGTGAAATAATTCTTAATGCTGCATTTCCAATAGGAGATAAATCTTTAAAAAAATATAATAAAGTTACACGTTACAGTATTAACTATTAAAAACTCACAAGTATTGAAGATTTTGAAGATTCACGAACACGTTGTTTTGAAGAACTTTCAATCGATTAAGACGTAGACTCCTAAAACAATTCAAAACCGAGGTACATTTAACGAGGTTGGTTTATAATTTACAATTTAATAATTATTTTAATTGATAATAAACATCATAGAACACAATCATTGGACAAACGATGTAAATTGTCTAAAAATTAAAATCAATTATAGAAATTATCACTGAGATTATCAGTTTCTATAAATAATAGATGTAAATTCATTCGCATAGAATACAACCATATAAACATTCTTTATTTCGCTGACCTTTCGTGCTGTGATGCTCAGTACATCACCAGAAGTTGCAACTGGATTACAAAGATTGATGAAAAATCTGATTTATGACGTCATAATACTCTTATGTTAAATATTATTTAAATATTCTAATTGGTTTTAATTTTACAGAAACTTATGAGATTACATGATCAATAGGATGCGATAAAAAAAAATATTATAGAAAATATATTATAATATTTGCATGGTTGAGAATTTAGTATTCTTGGGAAATTTACGGTGCTTATGAATTCCTATTCATCGTTTTCACTCACGTGATCGGTTGCCTCATTGGGGTGGTGAAACAATACGATTTTTTTTTATAAGAATAGAGTTAAATTCCCATATGATAAAGATGGTACACCAGTATGGTCGACATTTCATTGTTTTGGTACACCAATATGACCGCCGTGACGGCACATGAAAACGATCTATTAATGATATAGATCATATATAATAATAGATGGGGCATTGGCGGGAAAATTTGGTAACCACAATGGCAGCCGCCATTACCTATGATATTTCAGTCAATTGGTTGGAAAATGTACTAGACCCAGTCCTTTGCCAACCAACGCGCCTAATGTTTGCCTCCAAAAAAATCCAATTAAATTGGTTACCCGCGGTTGACTGAAATTAAGATAGGATGCCCCCCCTAGTAGTATATATGATCTCTATGCTATTAATTAATAGCACGAGATAGCACCTAATACTACGAGAGAAGTAATTGCGTTCAGTATCAAATGAGAAAAGCTTGTTTCCAATGAACTTGGTGATCGATCAGTTACCCATATGTATTTGGCAACGGTAGATTTTTTGTGTGACCCTTTGATCAACAACAAAGTTGTTCTTTAATACAGACCATGAGATTTCGGTTGATTGATGATTGTGAGAGAATTCTTTCTACAGACAGAGATACAGCGCCAAGTAAGAAAGTTGAACGGATTATTTAGGTTGTTGTTCGGCAGGTCTGTATTGAGGTTGTGGAATGGTGATTGGATGTTCTTGGACGGATATCAGTTGTCTTCAAGACAGTTTGTACGTAATAGGCGCATTCTATAAAGCTCTTACAAATAGATGACTTCATTTTTGGGTGATGAAAGGAACTGTAAATTATACATAGCAATCGTCGTGAGAAATTTTTATGTAAACAGTGTGCGTAAGATTGCTGTTTTCTTTTTTTGTAAGTAGAATGTTCAAGAGAAATAGGGATTGATTTTTATCTCGTGCCTCCATGGGGTATACTATATTTAGGAAACGTTCACTTATTCATAAAAGGAACACCAGGTGATCAAACGATTTAGATATACCAAGGTATCATACTGCCACAGGTCAAAGAACATTCCACTACAGAGCGACCAACATTTGGAGCAACCTAAACAGTAGTTTAAAGACTATAAACAATATAGACTCTTTTAAACGTAGCATAAAAAACTGTTTATTAGATAAATATTTAGCTGAAAACTGATGTATTATTTTTACTTTAGATATTTGTAAATTACTGTTGAAGAAGCCTTTTGGGAAGTAGTAATTAAAATATGTATGTATGTATTTCATGGAAGAGCTTAAGCTGCATGTTAAGATAGTCAAGGAAAGAATGTAAAGATTCTTCTTCGTGAAGGAAGATGTTGAAGGTGCCGTGAACAAACTTCCGCTAAAAACTTCGTTTGAGACATGAAAATCCATGAAAAACTGTTCTTTCAAAATTTCCCATAAATAGTTTGGCCAAAACAGGAAAGAAAGGACATTCCGTTGCAGCCCTTTCTGTTGGCTCGTAAAATGGATCGCGCCATTTGAAAAATATAAAAAATTGAAACAGTTTTAAAAAAGGTGAAGATTTCACCAACAAGAAAGACCAGTTTGGTCGTTAGATTTGTTTTTCGCGTGATATATAAAATTATGGGGACTTCTGTGAGGGTTATCTGCCCCAATAACACACTTCCCAATCACACTAACACCAACACTACAATTTATTAACAAGTTAAGAATCTCGTCTAATATAAAAGCTTGATAAGTTAATAGAATATATCATTATTTAAGAAAATGGACTCTGTTAACGTGCAGCATTCAGGGAATTCCTAATGTGGACGGAGATGAATTGCGCTATAAATTAAGTTTTGGCAAGTAATAATATTTATATGTTAACCAGAGTAAAATTGTCTCTGGTTTAACAAGAGGAAAATACGCAGGTTAAAGATGTGTGTATAAACATGTCGTGCAGAAAGAGTGAATCCGAGGCTCATAGAATATTAAATTCTTTCACTTGCATAGTTTTGGCAGTAACTTGTGATATCTTCATGTTTGCATAGGATAGAAAAACTATAATAGAAACGGGTAAAGGAACACAGCTGTGGTCACGTTTCTACTCAATTCTCTTGACTTTTCTATTACGTTATTATACTTCATCAGGCATGTTTATCAAAAAAATCCTCTGCTTCAAACAATTCTTGGTTTTCGTCTGATGTCACGGCGGCCATATTGGTGCACAGAAACAATGAAATGGCGGCCATATTGGTGCACAATTCTTACGATTTGGGAATTTAAATCTATTGTTATTCAAACATTTCGTATTGTTTTACCTCCCCAACGGAAACGACCCATAAAGAAAAAAATGGCCGCCATTTCGTTTTTCTCGGAAATGAATAAGGCACGATATACCGTCAGTGAGAAGCCAATTAGATTACATGAAAATAGTTTTCTAAGTAGGTGCTAATTATGAATATATTGTTATTTCAGAAATTGAAATGAAAATTAAAAATCAATAACTTTAAACAGAACAATTTAATTATAACAGTAATTACAGAAATACTATTATAATTCTTTTTATTAAACTATAGTTTTGTGTCAAATGATTACTCTGTACTTACAACACTTTTATGTTATTTTTAGATGGAAACAGTCCAAGCTCCAACTCTTTGATAAAGTTCATACTGAGATCTCTTGATATGCAAATAAAAAAAAAAATTTAAATGTTTTATTAAGCTATATATAACAAATAGATAAATGTTCAAAAACTTTACTTCAATTTACTAAACTACCTAAGTTTAAAGTTGAATTGACATATTTAAATTTGAAACGCGGTAACAAAAATAAAAATCTAAAAAATTAATTAACATTTTGTTTTTCTTAAAGCGGCGCATTATTTTTTGAAAATTAAGTAGAAATGTGCATATTTCAATTGTTTATTTAATTTACGACCATTTTTATACTTGGTCAGCAAGCCGGAAGAACCTCTAAAACAGTGCAAGCGTTTTTACGTTTTTGATTGACTTTTGCTCGAGTCTATCAGAACGTTCGAAACGATCTGGAAGCGGAAAACTCTCACCGTTTCAGTGATGAGATTTATTCAAGCGAGATGATTTGTGGGATAATTTTTTTGTAATTTTAGCGTAATTTACATGTATGTTTGCTACTTGGTTTGTTAGACTGATGCTAGTATCAAATCACTCATCTGCAATCGAGAGCAAAATTGTTGATACAATTGGTTGTATTTCTCAATAGATTTCAACATTTACGAACAGATCTAAAAATACAGGTTTAATGCACACGTAGGGCTAGCATGTAGTGAAAAAGTGAATTTTAGAATTGGAATAAACATTGATGCGGGGGAGAGGGGGTTAATTCGATGTCCGTCGTCATCTAAAATTGGTAAATTCAAAGGTATATTAAGAGATTATTAACCGAGAACGAGGTCTGTACGGGAAAATATCAGACCGAGGTATTGACAGTACGGACCGAGCCGCAGGCGAGATTCGTACAAAAAAGACCGACGGCTGATATTTTCCCGTACAGACCGAGTGAGCGAGGTTAATAAAGCGTTTATTATATGGCTATTTCAAGTTTTTCGATAATTATTGTATCAAACTTAGTGTGAAAACCTTAGAAATTCACGCGAGCAAAATCAACATCCGGCGCAGCTGTCCGGAAAAGGAAAAAGACGGACCGTGGTCCGGATACGCATTTTTACGGACCGTGCGTTGACCAATCAGAACTCAGGATATTACAAAACCATATAATAAAAAAGCGTAACCCCAAATTTTGTTTAAATAGAATAATCAAGCGTTTACAAGCGAAAACTTCAGCATTCACACCAATCGTGACCTCTGTGAAATCACACCACATAAAAATTTAAAAATATTTGGAAAGCCGACAGTCAGTCGGTGTCTAGTTATAGAACATGGCCCGATTAAAACATTTACGCAATTATATTTCAGTAATTCTGCATCACTCGTTAATATCTCAGAAGGTATTTATGCTAAAGAAGTGAAACTTGGTAGGTTAATAGAACATTCAAAAATATTATAATTTTTGGTGGTGTCACTCCCCGTTTGACGACGTCATAGTTAAAAATACAACAAAGTGAAATACAGCTAAATAATAGACAAGGAAAACTCTTAAATATTTTTTTATTATTTTTATTACTGTAGTTAGAGCCGGTAGAAAGAAGACAAAACTATAAAACTTAAAAATTTAGGAAGAATTTGTTTTATTTTTTGGTTTATTGCCGTTGACTTCGTTGTTGTGATAAGAAGGTATATGTTATATTCATTAATCAAGCTTTATTGTTAATTCTATTTTCAATCTTTATACATTATCTGAAGTGTCCTATGAGCATCCGTAACTTTAAAAGGAATTTTCCGTAAAAATTAAATTGATGACGTCAATGTATGGCGTTATTGTTAGGCCATCTTGGATTCCGCCATATTGAATTTGCGACGTCATTAGATGAACTTAAATAACACAACATCCATGGAAATATATTAAAAATACTATTAAAAGTTAATCAATTACTAAAAAAAAATTCATGCAATTATATTAAAAATACTAAAGTTAATCAAATTCTCAAATAAAAAAAAAAGAAGCTAAATTAAACCAGAATTTCGAAATTTTTGCCAGAAACCTCATCAAAAACGTGGTTGCTATGGCAACACTAATCAGTGTAAAACATTTTTACACACGATAGTGTTCCGCAACACTAAGTATGAAAAGTCAAAATGTTTCGTGCACATGGCCAGAAATTTGCGACATCTGAGCCTCAGCTGGTCAGCAGCTATCCCTCGAAACACAAAACAGCTGCCATTGACATTTTATCAGCGGCCATAGATATTTTGACACGACACAGACACGGTAAACGACGAAGTTTTGTGGTATAAAGTCGTTCAACAGTTCAACATACGTTGGAGCGTCAGCCTGCGACTTTAGTTTAACCAGGTCTTTGAGGATTTCTTGAGGAATATCAATAATTTCTGACGAAACTCCTTGCTGTTTGGTGTAATTCAAACAAAGATTCGTCGAAAAACTTATAGACTTGTATTCATTTTATCCAAAATAGAGGGCATTGATGATATTTTAAACTGCAGTAAATATTGAAATATACCCATAGTATGATTAGTATTGTCGCATTGCCGCGATTTACTTTAATTTTGCCGCGAATGAACAAACAGGAAGTTAGGGATTTTGCTGGATATGTGTTGGTATTGTATGGGATAGGAAGGGTGATATTGTTTTAATCCCAGAGTACTTTGCACGGCTAGAAAGATTATTTTCTGAGCTTTCGAACGATACCAAAGATAATGAATTTTGCTGGAAACTCTTGTTGAAATTTCAGGACAACGCAGCGTTTTTTCTCAACGCAATTTTTCACTTCCGCTTTTATCTTCGAACGCGAATTACCGTAGAGCAACTACGGCAGAAGCACAGGAGAATTTAAGTGCTAATTATGGTACTGTCTGTTATATCCATGATGCGAACCCGACATTTTGCAAAATATTCGCCAATTCGCGTATACAAGGATTTTAAAAACTGCTCATGAGCAAGATTCACTATGAAAAACATTGGTTGTGTGGTGCTGCAAAGCAGATTTCGTCGCGTTTCAAAAGCAGAGCAACGTTACAGCGCTGATGCTTAAAGGTATGAAATTTACTGCATTATGTTGTTGAGAATTAATAGTGAACGCGACATTTTCCATTTAAAACATTTCCTTCGACATATTTAGACAAATATATACACTTCTCTATGTATTACATGTAAATTTTGGAGCAATTCTCTCGTTAAATTCGGGATACTGCTGACAGGCGCGTGGGTTCAGATGTCGCAAATTTTGGGCCATGCATTTATTTAAATACTCAAAAGTTACAAAGCTTTTATTTAGCCGCGGGCACTTTCCACCACTGCACAAAAAGTTAGATAAACACAAATAAACATACTGTAAAACTACTATAACGCCTCATAACAACAACACAGAACAACGCTGCTTTTATAACAGTATATCTTTAAAATTGCTTGAAAAAAAACAAGACATTTAATTTGGTTAAGTGTATTTAAGTAGGCATTGATTATACCCAGCCATTACATGACGTCGTTTTGACTTTTGCCGTCTAATTGTGGTCGAAGTCGTCTTGCGACGTCAATCTACAATCTACGTCGGCGTTTTATCAACCTAAAAAAAAACTGATGTTGTTTTGACGTTGAATCGACATCGATATTGCAAAGTTAACTTGCAAATGAAGACGGATAATCTTAAATCTTTGACATGGTTTTCTTCTTGTTCCCGATTTTATGTTCAAGGTTGAAAAAATAACTTTAATCAGTTACTAAATAGAGAACTAAAGAGTGTACAAGGCCATTAAAACAATGCCTGTTTGATTTTGGTTCATCGTTGTTACCGTCAAAAAAAGGTCCACAATCTAGCGTCGAAACGACGTCAATAATGAGCTTGTCTCCCTGACCTCTGCCTTATTGTGATTAGTCAATTAGCGTTTGATGGAAAAACATTTTGCCCTCAAACCATATAACTGACCAATCGCAGTAAGGAAGAGTTCAGCGTCACGTGGGGGGTGAGACAAGCCCATTGAACGTCGATCTAATTTCCATTTTCATATTTTGCATTTTCGACTTTCTTTAGGCTCCGTTCACACTATACCGGATAGGTTTTCGTGCCGGCACGAAAACCTATCCGGTATAATGTGAACAGACGGCATAATTATGTGCCGTTTCGTGCCGAATACGATATAACCCCGTGATCCAACCAATCACCACGCTCTATTCTATTAATATACTTCCTAAACGATTTCGATCTCCGTTCACACTGGAGCTGAAACGGCACAAAGAGCTATCCGATACAAGATGTACCTCTATCGAGATCGGAGCGGCGTGCCGGCACCGGAACAGGCGTTTTGTGTGTGAACAGAAGGCCTATCCGGTATCGTTTTCGTGCCGGCACAAAAGCTATCCGGCATAGTGTGAAAGGGGCCTTAGACGACGAATCGATGAGGTTTCGCTGGCTGAATTATTTTGTTCTTGCCAGCGCTACATAATAAATACACGAATACAAGACGCCTGGGTAAGGCGTTTACTAGGGCTACGTACTGGCAAGTGCAAGGAGGCTGAATCCAATGTCGTGCAAACTTCACAAATGTAAACATATTTAGGATCAAGAGAGTTGTCAGCCACATTACTGTTAATTAAACTACAAAGAGTCAGTCACTTTGGAAGAACACTTTGATCAAAAACGAAAGCTGTTCGACTTTTTGTCCAACTTACTTCAAGAGTGAAAGGAGAAAATAATTTACAATATGTCCCACGGCTTCTCTTAGTCACACGGCTAACAACTCACCGGAAGTAGGAGTAGTAACGAAAGTGAAAAGTCCAAAACTGCAAAATCGTGACACATAAAAAGCCCAAGCTGAAACCTAGACTCTACCTATACCACAGTAGCCTAGCTGAGTAATTAGCAGAAACAGGAAACTAATCCCTCGTATCAAGTAATATATAATGTAAACGTGTCGTTGTCGAGTTATGATTAACCCACGTTCAGTAAACAATCAAAGTGTATATTGTTGCTGACTAATTGAATTCTATAATGCAATATTAATTACTTACAGTACTTTAAGTGACCGAGTTTCATGAAACAGTTTTCTTGGAATGTTTTCAATACGGTTTTTAGACAAGCGACTACATCAAATTAAAGAAGAAATATTAATAACCCTCCATCTTTTATACATATTTACTTTGTTCATGCTACACTAGATTTATATAATCAGTAGACAGGTGTCGATTTGCATTATTCGCAACTGTCATGTCACTGACGGGCCTTTAAGTCCTATAAAAAAATTGTCAATATCACAATAATATATCTCTAACACTATTTTATTTGGCAACACATGAAAATGAGAGCAGAAGTGAAGTCTTGATATAGTGTTGTAACTCCAGTCCGCCTTTCACAGACAAATTTTACTCTCTAACAAGAGGGCACTAAGAGACTGCGTATATCTCCCCCAGTGGGTTATTATTAGATGTGTTTAAAAAGAGAACCAGCCTTCCTGTTAACCAGGATAGCTTAAGGCCATGGCTTTAACGAACGTTTTTAGACACTTGGATAAATAATGCGGAAAGGAATAAAACTAAATGTTATGCATAGTTAAGCAGTCTGACAATCAAAAACTGTTACCAAATAAATAGTAATCTATTCGCCTCTTGCTCCCATTGGCTCACAGACAGAGAGTTATGGGAAATGTGAGCCCGTGAGCCAGGGAACAAGGCAGTCGACTGTTATTGGGAGGGGAGGAGAAAAAACCCCCAAAAAACCCGATTAACACAACCATCCGATCTATGACATTTAACAATTATTCGCCGAAGGCGAAGTGAATATCGGTGAATAATAAGCGAGACGATCGCGAAGTCGAGGTTATTATTCACCGATATTCACTGAGCCTGAGGTGAATAATTGTTTTAGTATAAATACATAGGTGATTATTTGAAAAAAATAAAAATATGCACATGAATTTCAATGAACAGGATATTTTAATAAATTTAAAAGCGGCATGCGTGATAATGAAGGCGCACGCAGCCATCGATCACGTGAAGATCGAAGTCGAACAGTCGACATTTTTAATCACTCAACCAGATCAGTGCACTCAACTGTCAATTTCTTCGTAAACAATGCTAAACATGGGAATATTGAACGTTCAAACAGTCTACAAATGCAAAAAAATCAACGTCCATGGTTTACATTAATATTGAACGTGAAAGAACAGTTTTCAAATGTCCCTGATGGCAGAAGAGCTCCAGGATTACAGCCGTTTTCAATCAGAAAATTATCTTGTTGTGAACTGAGGTAGCTTTGGCCAGAAGAAGCTGAAACTAAGGCGTTTTGTGGTCTGGACAAAGTGGCAGCAGGAGGACTAATATTATCAAGCTGAGGCTGTGAGATTTCATCGCCTTCGACATAAGAAGAAAGGGCCTTCGACATATCTTTGAATTGGTTGAGTGTCGGCCGCTCACAATAGCTCTCAATGCTTGTGTCACTTCGATGGCCTGTAATCGCTTTGATTTTACGCGTCTCGATGTTATTTGACGACAGAACTGTTACGGTTGTAGCCCTCAGAGAGTGGTTTGTGAGATATGGAGAGATTTCTGCTCTGGTGGTGATGATTTTCAACATATTCTCGAGAGTGTTGTGACCAAGCTTTCGAGCACTATACCACACTATGCAGGTCTCGGGACTAAACTTGCTGGACAATTCTTTTGGTCTCTGGAAAAGAGCATCATTTTCTGGATTAAGATGCGAAAGATATGCCTTTATCAAAGCTACTGTGCAACGCGGTGAACCTGGCCTGGAAAAAATTTTGCCGTCTGAGTGATCTTCGGTAGCTTCAAGTCCTCCAGGATGGTTTTTGCTCGTGAGGATGGTTCCTGGCTCCTTCTTATTTAACTCGAAGTATTCTTCGCCATTGGCCGTCGTTACTAGACGAAGCATTGATTTCTTCATGAGAGCCTGGTTTTCTCTTCCTCTTTTGCCGAAATACAGCGAAATGAAAAACCATGCAGTTTGGAGCAAAGCGCGAGGGTCGTGTGTTGTTGCTTGTGCTAGTTCACCTTTCTCGTACAAGTTTTGAATTGTTTCACTTGTCAATGGCGTCTTGTGGATAGTCCCTGCAATTTTCCCAGTACTGCAAAGATGCTTAAGGTAAGAATTCAGTGTTTTGTTAGATTCACTGAACATGTTGTTGTCACAAATGCTGAATTTCTTGTTGTATGGCGGCGACTTCAGGTGCCTATCCAGAGCAGCTCTTATCGACAACAACGTTGCTTTTTTATAATAATTCCCGTCATTTTTTCTTATGGAGACGTAGAATTTGGACAAGCACTTATTCATTTCTGCAACATTCATCTCTTCGAACTCAGTAGTAAATTCTGACTGTTGTTGAAACCACTCTTTTGTGAAAAAGATATTTTTGACAATTGTAAACAATGTGTAGACGATTGTAGCGTATTTGACTTTTCGCGTTGATAAAATGATGTTTTTAAACAAAATAAAGTTCACCAGCATTCTGCAACGTAGTTACTTACCTTGAAACAATTTTAGACCAAATTTCGTTGCTTCTTTCGTGCTTTTTGGTATAGCATTTTCTTTGAAATTGTTTATTTCTTCATCTGTTACCTCTACAAAACGGCTTGCCGCCATTTTTAAAAAACGCTGTAGGTGATTATCGCGAAATAATCCGAGGTAGCTCGACCAATCAGCATGCGCAATTTTCAATAATCACCTATGTATTTATACTAAACTAATTTGTTATACCAATTCAATATTATATTCACCAAACATCCCCCCATAATTATAAGGACTTCCCTTCCGAGCCTATCGAGTCACGTGTGAGAAATCTTGCAATGCTATAATAACACTACTATAGCTGCAGGTCTTCCTAACTAAACCCTCACGGGATCGCGTTGAACAAACTGACCCTGCCTAATTTGAATCTCAGTACTTATATAGGCAATGTTCCGCATGATTGCACTAGGAATTGTAATCTATTCCAACTGCCCTCTTGCTCCCATTGGCTCACAGACAGAGAGTTATGGGAAATGTGAGCCCTGTCGCCGGAGTAGTCACCTCCCAATCGCTAGTTCCCAATACCCCGGGTCTTATCCTACCACCTCACTACCCGTAACTCAAACCCTTACCTTACCACCTCACTACCCGTAACTCAAACCCTTACCCTACCACGTCACTACCCGTAACTCAAACCCATACCCAAAACTCATTCCGTTTCCCCACTCTAAGCCTATGTACGAGGCGGTAAAGAAAGGTTTTAAACCGACTAAGTTGTTACATTGATGGAAATATTAATGACCCCGTACGTGCTCGTTCTTTGATAGTAACATCAACGAAATCCTTGAATTTTCCACAGGATGGGCTGTTTGGGAATTCTCTAGGAGGGGAAAAAGGTGACGCGTAGTTCTGACCAGCGTAGGTGCCCTTATAGGGCCGAAGATACGCCCGTACATCTACGCCGTTTTTGATGAAGGACGGAACGTCAGCCGCTTCTCCCCGAGGAGCGACTTTTCCCATTCATCATAAAGATTATGTAATTCCCCTGGTACAAAAGATGACGGATCACGGAATATGACATCTGTTGAACTGGCTAAAACCTGGCCATCTGACACCATACCCAGAGAGGGCCTGGGATCGACAATCCTTGGGGCGAACCTTGCCAATTACACCATGGAATACTAGGTTTAGGGTGTTTCCTGCTGTAAATGGACCGAGAGCCCTGAATCTTCTGTCGTTTGCAAAGAGGAGTATCCTAAAAGAACCGAAGTGAGTGAAAAGAATACCCGAAACGCCCTACCAGTCGCCCACACCATCGCCGGTCCCAGGCAACCCCGAGGGGCATAAAAGGCATAAGTCGCCCGCACCTGTTTCCAACAATGGTTGGGTCTGGGTTGTTCTACTAAGAATAATAACCATGTGGGAAAAACCCACGGGCACGTTTAAGACATAAATTTATGATCAGATATAATCACAGAACCTCACACAACCAAATTAGGGCCATAAAGTACAGTGAGGCGTTGTTCGTACCGTCGGATAAGATAAACTAACCTTGAGTTAGTTTAGTTTAACATTCCCAGTTCTGTGCAGCAAATAATCTCTCCGGCTGCTACCGAGCAATTTGTAAGAGATAAACCATGGCAGCTGCTTGGCCCCGAACCAACGTAGCTGTAAACATAACACAGGGAAATAATCTCCTCGGCTACTAGCGGATCGTTTATAAGTCTTAACTCATAACGATAGAGTAAAACAGTAGTCTATTGGCCCCAAATCGGATTAGCTGTTAAACCGACTGCGTCTATACAAGCAAAATAAACGTCTCGGCCGCTACCGATTCATTTGTAAAGCACACACGATAAGTAAATATTCTCCTTGGCCCCTACCAAGTCATTTGTAAGGCATACGCCATAAATCAACAATCTTCTCGGGCGCTACTGAGTCATTTGTAAGGTATACACGATAAGTAAATAATGCTAGGTCGCTACCAAGTCATTTGTAAGGCATATGCCATAAGTAAATAACCTCCTCGGCCGCTACCGAGTGACGAGTCATTGGTAAGGCGGAAACGCTAATGATAAAGTAGCGAATAGTGTTGTATAAACGAACCGCACCTCATATCAAGATAATTTTTATGTAAAGTGGTTGACGGTGAATTTACTATTCAAAGCGAACAAAACGTGCTTCCTCTTGACCACAAACAAACTCACGAATAACGAAAGCTCAAATTATAAACGATATATATAACGACTAATAAACGTCTTCGTCTCAAACGATGCGAGACAATACGGCTGGCTACCACTAGAATCTGTGGGATGTGAATTTTCAAAACCCGTTAAATTAAACAACTCGCATAAGCCGGCCCACGTTGTAACACGCCACCCGGCTGTAGTTAACCCTTTTAAAATGTAATAAGATGACAAACTGTTCGGCCCCGACCAAACAAACGAAGGGTTTTAAAAGACCACAAAATTACCAACTTCTCATATATAGAACAAATACATACGTCCACCCGGGGAGCTTGCCGTTGTGGTTGAACTACTCCTTGAGGCGGAACGTCTACTGGAAGTTGAACGTGTTCATGAACTGGAGGGTCGACTTGCGGCGGCAAGACGACTGGTACATCTTGTGGTAGTTGGGCTTCAGCTTCAGCCATGACGGAACTGTTCCTTTCGGGTAAAGCGTTGAACAAACTGACCCTGACTAATTTGAATCTCAGTACTTATATAGCCAATGTTCCGCATGATTGCACTAGGAATAGCAACAGCTTTTGCTATGGCAACAATGACGTTTCAAAATGGCTTCCAATTACACTTCAAACCAATTAAATTCGAAAAAAACTTTGGTGACCACCATTTTTATTTCATTAAAGCTTTTCTTGAAGTATGAGTAATCAATAGGCCGATTTGAAAAAAATTCTGTAGAACAAATACATTTTTTTTCCGGAAAAATCATGTTTGTTAGTTTTTAAAAAACTTGGACATACAGAATTTTTTTTAAATCGGGCCATTGATTACTCATACAACAAAACTTTTAATGGAAAAATATATTTGGGTCACCAAAGTTTTTTTCGAATTAAATTAGTTTGAAGGGTAATTGGCAGCCATTTTGAAACGTCATTGTTGCCATAGCAACAACTGCTGCTATTTATTTGGTAACAGTTTTTGTTTGTCAGATTTTTAAACTATGCATAACATTTGGTTTTATTATTTTCCCGAATTGTTTATAGTTGCAATCTTGCCGAATCGCTTCTTTCGGCACTTTTCGTCGCGCCGGTTATACGGGCAAAGACTGAAGTGTCAATGGATTTTAGTGCGAGAGAAAGCGGTCTGGCTCTCGGAAACCAATTTCGTCTTGAACTTTGTGAAATTTTGCAATCTTTTTTCACATGGCCTGCAGATTAAACGAGGAAGAGCATCGTCGCGAAGTCTTTGGCGGTAAAACATTTCGGCCGAATATTAATAAAGCAGTTCAAAATTTGCCTTGTTGTACACAATTTTTAAGATACTTCACATCACCAACACTGCGACAAAGTCTAGACATGACGAGTATTCGAAGGTGCATTTATAGTCGGTTGCTAAATCTTCTTCGGGCCGTCGGGGTTTCTTTAACTTTTGGATTCGATATGATCTTTGACAACGTACACCACAGAAGAAAGCACGAGATATGTTTTGCTATAAACACTGAGTATACGTTTGTTTTTTGTTGGTTTCATTCGAACAGATATTTTGCGATCAGACAGCCTGGCGCCAGTCTGACGATGCCAGACCTAATATATTATTTGTATAAACAAAGGCGAAAACTTGTTATTGTGCCTTTAATAGAATAGAATAGAATAAAACTTTATTTCACGAGGGAAAAGACGTATTAACCAAAAAGGTTATCTAACATACGGCCCTCAAAATATAACAATAATTACAAAATGATATACTAAACAGAATACATTATATATACATACAGGGAAAAAATAATACTATAGTTAGGTAGAAATACATTTACAATTCAATAGAAATTTACAGTTTAAGCAAAACAAATCTTCTAGATGGTCAATACAAGTAAGTTTATCAAGAAAGTAATAACGGAGTTTGTTTTTAGTGGTAGTTATTCTTAATATTATAGGAATATCAGTAGTACTTGCTGATGACATGGCGAGTTGCTTATATTTATTGTCTAAGGAGTTAAAAAGAATCGAAGCACTGTAGAGAAATGTGCGCTTACCAAAATCAGTACGTGGGTAAGGCAGCTTAAGATCATATAAACAGGCTCTAGTACGAGCATGTTGTTTATTGGCAGATAAAAAATTAAACATAAGTTTAAAGGAAGTTGGAGCATCAGGGTTAAGTAATATATTGAATAGTAGAAGAAGCTTCCTTAATTTAATTAGATCAAAAACTGGAATCCATTTAAGCTTGGAGAAAAGAAGAACAGAAGAGGTGGAATAGTCGGCTTCTAAAATAATACGAGCTGCACGCTTTTGAAGACGAAGAATTCGGAGCAGAATTGATTTAGAACAATTACCCCAGGTAACAGAGCAGTAAATAATATTAGCATGGATGCAAGAGTTATAAAAACGAAGAGCACATTCTTGAGTTAAAAAAGGTTTAATCCTACGCAGCAATGCTAGCCTACTATTGACAAGAGAACATAAGCTGTCAATGTGACTGGCCCAAGTTAAATGGCTGTCTAAATTGACACCAAGTATTTTAGCATGCTGGACTTGTTCGATTTCTTTGTTGTCTAATTTGACCAAAAGAGATTGATCCGAGATAAACCTTAACTTCTGAGAAGAATGTATGAGCATAGCTTTGGTCTTTGATGTGTTTACTACCATCCTGTTTTGCTTGGCCCAAGCTGAGAGATCATTAGTGACAAGATTAAGATTTAGATGTAATTCACTAACAGAAGAACCCTTAGTTAGTATAGTGGTGTCGTCTGCAAACATTGTAGAATTTGAATGTGATAGTTGAGATGGAAGATCGTTAATAAATAGCAGAAAAAGAAGAGGCCCGAGGATGCTTCCTTGAGGAACGCCAACTGTAATAGGAACCATATCAGACAATGTACCCTTAAACGAAGTGCGTTGGTACCGGTCGCTAAGATAAGAAGTAAACCAATTTAATGCCATGGAAGAAGAGCCATATATCTTAAGCTTGCGAAGTAAGATATGGTGGTCAACAAGATCAAAAGCCTTTTTAAAGTCAATAAGAAGAAGTCCATTCATTAGTTTATTATCTATGTTAGTTAAAATCTTATCAGTGAGATCAGTGATTGCCAGCTCACATGAGCGAGAGGTTCTAAAACCAAATTGATTATCAACAAGAAGATTGTAGCTTGTTAGAAAATTATAAAGTGACACATGAACATGACGTTCCAGAATCTTTGAAATTATAGCTAAAACAGAGATAGGACGAAAGTTAGAGCGGTCAGAAAGCGAGCCAGCTTTAAATAGGGGAGAAACTTTAGCAATTTTCCATAAGTTAGGGAAAACGGCTGACGTAATGCTCAGATTATAAATATTTGTTAGAATGGGCGAGATAGATGGTGCAGCTATTTTAAGAAAATATCCACTAACATCGTCTAACCCAGCAGCTTTAGTTACAGACAAATGGTTTAGCAGACTGAGTACAAAATCTTCTGAAACTGGAGGAATAGTAAACGTGGTATTTGGTGATAGTTTAGAAGAAACAAAATTAGTAAGGTAGTCCCAGTTAGAGTTGCTAGAATCATCAAGCTTAACGGCGTCCCTAATATGTGCAAAGTGATCATTAAACAAATTAGCAATATCTTTAGGATCTGTAAAGGTTTTATCATCTATGGTTAAGTGGTTAGGCAAATTACAACACTTCGAGGGTGCAATGTTACGGATTATTTTCCAAAGATGTTTTGGGTTATCAAGATTAGCATTTATAGACTTGCGATAGAAGGTGCGCTTTGCATCTCTAATCAAATGTACCACTCGATTACGTGCCGACCTATAATCTCGCCAGTAAATAGTAGTATTATTTAAAATGGCAAGTTTGTGTAGATTGTTGCGCTTCTTAATTGCATGACTAATCTCTTCAGTGAACCATTCAGGTTGGTGAAGCCTTTTGACTCGCTTTTTCTTCAAGGGCGCGTGATTGTCAAGTACATAATTAAACAGAGCATACCAATGTTCAAGAGCTTCATTAATGTCCGTAAACATTTCTATGGTGTTCCATGGTGTATTATTTAAATCAGCTACAAAACGATCAGCAGAAAAATCTTTAAGCGAGCGATAGAAAATAGACTTATGACTGTAGGACTTTGAGAAATTACCTCGGGTTAGCCACGTAACGAAAATGGGCAAATGGTCACTTAATGAAATAGGTAAAGTACCAGATTTAAAAACATTGTCCTTATGGGTAACGTAAATATGATCAATAAGCGATCCAGAAATAGGTCTTGTCGGTGTGGTTATTAGTTGGTGAAGATCAAAAGAACTGAATAAGTTTTTAAATCGCTTACTGCATGACTGAGATAAAAGATCTACGTTAAAGTCGCCAAGTATAATTGTTTGGTTATCCTCAGTGTCGGCTTTAGCTAGCATGCTATCCAAACTATCCAAGTAAGAGGAATCAGCGGAAGGAGGACGATAAACAAAAGAGACCAATATTGGCTTCGATCGAGGAAAACTGATTTCAATCCATAGGCATTCGACACTGTTTATTTCCAGATCAAGGCGCCTTTTAAATACAATATGATCAGGCACGTAAAGCAGTAATCCACCACCTTTCTTGCCTTGTCTGTCAGCTCGAACGAGAGTGTAATTGTCAACTGCTAAGACAGCATTATCCCACGAGTTGTCTAAGAATGTCTCAGAGAGGCCAAGAAGCAAGTTTGGTTTCTTTCTGTTTAGGGGTTTAATTTGACTTGAAAGTAACAGTTTGATTTCATCTAACTTGTTAGTTAACGAACAGACATTTATGTGGCAGAAGTTCAAACCATTCAAAGGTAACAGCAAGTCATTGTAAACAGTCGGTTTTGTTGGAGAAATTGTTGCTGGACTAGTAGGTTTAGTAGTGTTAGCTGTAGAGAACGACACGTTACACGTAGGCGAAGAATAATTTGATGGACCAGGGTTAAGTTCAATATCATGCATGAGCTTGATGATAGGATGGAATGAAGCTGTAGTGTTGCTGTTAAATAACACTCTTGCTGATGAACGACGACAGCTCACAATGGATATCAGAAATCTTGAATTCCATCTCCAAAAAGTTGTTTCTGGTTTGACAGTTAGGTTACTGGTAAAAGTAGGACTGACTGTTGAGTAAAACAGGAGCAATAAAGTACACAATGTGAATATACGTTGCTGTACCTTCATGAATGATCAAGATCAATAACAATGTCAAGGGAAAACCCGGAACTTGTAACGTTGTAGCAGGTAAGTGGAGACCAAGTCTCAAGTTTCGGAGGTCAGAGTTCAAACTAACACGAACTGAAGAAAAAACCCAACGGCCAAATATAAAATCATGAATAATTCAAAATTCACGGTAAATATACAAATGTAATTTGGATAAGATGATAAGAACACCAAAACCAATCAAATTATGAAGTTTTGTCAAGCGTGCTGAACGGAGAGCGTAGAAAAGTCAATAAAACAATTTCTTCGAATTTAAAGGCCAAGCGTTCAGAAGACGGTTATATAACCAACGGTCAAATATATAATATTGGATAATTCAAAATTCACGACAGACTTGGAAATGAAACTTTAACAGGAAAACAGGAACACCAAGTCCAAGTAAATGATGGAGTTGTTGCTCACCAACTGTACAAATTATGAAGAAATAACGTGAAGACAAAACCACGGAATAATGCGACGAGACAGGCCAAACGGACAAATAGACACAATCCAAATTATTCTACGAGAAATAATAAACCACTCCAAAAAAAGTAACACAGGGTGATCACAACACTTTTAACAATAAAATAATCCAAGATTGACACAAAAGTTCCTACTGGAAAGAGTTGTTAGAGAAGGCCAAAGTTGAGTTACCAAAATATACGTGTAGGACCCCCGAGGGTAAAAAAGGCCTTTGTCACTCCTCCCTGAGTATTTTTGAAACCGTTAATTAACCCCCCCCCTCCCCCCCCCCCCCAATTTTTAGGGGGCACGTGACCAGCCACAACCAGGGTCTTTTCGCTGCGGTGGGCGGAGCAGCGGAGATAAGAACCTGGGTACGAGGTTGCCATGTTTGCGGACTACGGACGAATTGATACTTCAAGAGAAAATAGGTGTCGTATATGTTGTGAATAGTTATTTAGGAGGAATCCTTTCGCAAGCTATACATTAGTTTACTGCTTCTGATTTAAAGGAGCACTAACATTTTACTATAATCTTCTCGTTTTTTTTTAAATATCTTCATTTGCTTAGGCTATTACTAAAAAACTATTAATTACAAGTTGATTAATTGAGTTACTTACATAGTTTGTAAAGACCTTGAATTATAGAACGTCTCTTCTTCTATCTCCAGTATTTTATTTCCCCTCAAACTTCTAAACATCACAAACAATAAATACAATTATTAATAATTTAAAGATTAGTTGCTTACTGTAAAAATATAGCCAATAACATACAAGGATAGTGAAAATTTCTCGTCAAAATTTTATCTTACAATTGATAAAGTTGCGTTCGTGGTTAAATAAGGGCTTTTAGCATCATATTTTTAGTTATAATTACAAGCCGCTATTGCACTACCTCGTTTTTCGTATATAAAACAATGGGCCAGGGTGAGACCTAGAATTATTTTGAATTAACTGAGAAAAACTCAAATACATCGCCGTTCTTTTCTTAATATATACATGCAACAGCTTTTCTATGAAAAATACTTTTTGACCGTTTTATAAACGTGTCAATTTGAAATTAAGGGAGGATTTCATACAATAATAACACCAAAATTGTTATTGCCCCAACCGGGAATCGAATACAAGGACTTGGAATCAACGCAACGGCGCTCTGACCACTGAAGTATTGAGAAACGGTCGGGACAGAGTCAGCATTAAGGCCTGAGAAAGAGGCAGTTGATAAAACAACTTTAAAGAAATATAACATTTTACTTACAAGTATTCTAATTGCGTTAACTTTTTGAAATCAAGTTTGGTCAACTTCACAAGAAGATTTGTGTCAAAATGGCTAAACACAAAATAAACAACAACTATTAAAGCAATAAGTAAACGGCCAAAATGTCACCTTTAATTAAAAATTATGTTTTTGATGGTCAGATAGCAAAACTAAACTTTTGAAACGTTACAATAAGGGACAAAAAAAATATGTTTTTGAATAACTTACATTGCAGACGTCCTCTCTGGGAAATACAAAGGCATATATAACAAATCTTTAGCAGAAATAAAGATCTTTGTATTGTCTGATTTCAAACGATTACAATGTACGTTTGGTGGACAGTCTAAAGAAAATATAGAAACACTTGTCAAAATTGTTTCTTTTTTAACATAAAAATTACAAGGAAATAAACATCAATTAAAGCAATGACCAATACAAAATAGAGTATTTGAAAATCTAGTAACAACAACGAAAGCTGTGAACACTATAAATCATCAAACGTCTACAACAAACAAGAAAAAGATATGACCACCACCAGCAGCAATAGCCTCCCCGCAGTCATTCGGCTTAGGGAGGCGGTAAACTCTCTCCCACTAACGCCTGCTTGTCGGAGAGCAATATTGTGTTCTCTTTGTGTACCGCGAACCAATCAAATCAATACTAATGTACTGTGACAAATATAGATCAGTCAATCACAAGGAGATTATAACCGTCTATTATTTATTACTATTCGTGAAAATTTTCCATTTTTCATGCACATTTGATGAATCATTCTTTACTCGTGAAAGTTAGTGATATTACACAGTTTAATTCATTAAAATGTATTATTAGTTCGTTGTTTGCCATTGTCTGGCGACTTGACAGCTCAGTGGTACGCTGTAGCTTGAGTACAAAATTTCTTTCCAATCTTTTTATCATCACTCAGACTTGTAATATCTAGAAACTGGCGTATATCTGATCTTTGATAACTCGTTACGTCGCGTTGTCGTTATAGACGACTCTATTATATTTTTACCTTGAACGACTATGCCAGACAATTTTATTCGACCGTGCCGTCTGAGACGACTCGACAAGCGACACATGAATCAAGGGACATCCATACTGTTAATTAACACTTAACGCTGCGTTCGTTGTTGTCGTTCGAGTTAGACGAATTTATTTACGCCAGATTATTTTTAATACTCTTGCTAATACCCGTGGCCGTGACAAATAAAATTGTCTGGTAGACGGTCTGCCAAGGTGAAGGTCAGTTTCCCGATTCTAGAAAGTTAAATTTGATTGGTCCATCGCTTAGAACACAATATTGCTCTCAAGTAGGCGTTAGTGGGATTGGGTTTACCGTCCCCCTAAGAACAACTGGCGGAGGAGGCTATATCAGCAATTGAATGAAAACAAATACAAACGACAACACCAGTAACAACATCTACACCAACACGATCACATCCGTCGATAATTATAATATCAACAACAGATACTACATCAAGTATTATAAACTACTATTACTATTATTTTCTACAATATAAATCAAAAGGACAACAACAGTAATGCACCATGTTTACCACCATCAGCACTGCTAGTGTGACCGCGACTGATAGAACTAGTATGACTGTAACAACATCGACAAGGCAATCACAGCGACAACTACAACAACGATAACGATGAAAATAACGAGGACAATAACAACGAGAACAACAACAAAAACAGTGAAAAATTAAAATATTTTGTTGTAATTATATAACGCAAATTGAATCACTTACTTAAAATATTTTCATTGCCACAATGGTTGGGAACTAAATCACACGGCAGCACAGAAAGAAAGAAAAAGAAAGAGTATTGGCACGATCTTGCACATAGTTAATGTACAAATACTTCCAGCATTGCAAAGAAAGATGTAACAATTACTCGAAAAATTCCTTTTAAAATTATAAATAAAATGAACATTTTATATAGCGACGATTGCCATACTTTTTAGTATGGCAATCGTCACTAAATGAAAAGTTAATTTTTTCAGCATTACGTTAAAAATAATTATACTAATTTGATCGTCTGAGTATTTGGAAATAAACAGTGCTGAAAACTAAATGCGATATGCGGTTGTAGTAACTTAATGTTTATAAAAAAGAAAAAGCAAACAACAAAAACTGAAGAACACTAATTTCGCATGTCAAGAATAAGCCAAAATTCAATGCAATTTGTGAAGACGGCAAGACTTCACTCTTCTAAAAAAATTGCAAAACCAATTAAAATTATTTCATGCAAGAAAATTTTAGCGATATTTGCTAAACAATATATAATTTTAGTCTGGAACGACACTGAATTTTCCAGTCGAAGCAAAATGTTAACCGAAGATACGTGCACTTGTAGTTGTACGGTATTTACAATGGTGAAAACTATGGGACATTGCAATAAATATAATATTTACAACAATATATAAAACGAAAAGACATACATCCGATTGGAGTATGACATTAAAATACAGACAATTGAGATCCTAAGTAAACTCGAAACAAACCTATTAAAAAACCTAAAACCTAAATCTAACACCTAAATTAAACGAAAACTTAAACCAAACTAAAACCTACGGAGAAATCCCAACGAGAGACTATATTGCAAAGCTTGATGTGCGTGTTTAGTTTCAAACTTTGAGAAAGAAACAAGACAAGCAGTCCTCGACACTTTAATAAACCGGTAGTTAGAAATTCGTTTCCAGCACCTTGAGAATAGATGATTCTCTTTTTTTTCTCTTTTCTTCACATTTGGTGATAGATTGACGTCATTCAAAATAGGTCTAGCAGCCCTCCGTTTTAAAGTTTAAGGACTTTGCCAATTGATTGTCGATCACAGCAGGACCAAATGATGCTAAAGTAGTCAATTATTGGACTCGTCATGTAGTTGTAAAACAAAATCCTTTGATTAAACCGAAAACTGCATCTTTTTTTTAAGTATACATGTCTATACGCTGAGAAACATTTTTTAAAAAGGTTATCAAATGCGCTTTTAACGTGAGTTCCTGAACTATCTCGAGGCATATTGAATTGGAACATGAAACATAGGAGAGCTGGTTTTCCTTTAACTTTAACTTTAAAACAAAAACACATCTACAGTTTAACTTAGACTCGAGGTGCTTTTCTGTAGGAAACGTGGTCTTAATCTCTCCTTTTTTAAGTGGAAGCTTGTTTCCCGTAGCCCCCTCAACCTCAGTGAAACCATTGTTTTAAACATTGAATTGTTCATCGCCATGTTTAAATGTAGCCGGAAGATATGCCTATGATCGTACTAGCTGCGCACATGTCTATCGGGGAACATGTCACATTGAGTGGCAGATGAATATGATGAACAATAAATGGCCGAGAATAACACCCTGCCGTGTCCTATGGGTAACAGCAACCAGACCCGTACCCTTTCTTCGTGACAATTTTTCTTGTATTTGTAAAATCAAACTTGAAGTCAGAGCGGCATCATTTACATGCGCCGTAGGCTTTTAGTTATTCCAACAAAATAGATGATCAACCATGTCAACATCCACAGACACTATATTCTTGTCGAGATATTATAATAGTTCGATCATCCACAATTTTATTAATGCCGTCTCAACACTACATATAATCCACACACCCTTAAATGCATTAAGGCGTTTTCGCTTAAATAATTGTATAGCGGTTCTTGTTCATCAAGACTGGAAACTAATCATTGTCACATAAAGCCAGTGGCTGAATTGCAAAAGTTGCACATGCATCCACGTGGCTGAGTCGAAGGCATATAAAAACGTTTCATGCAGCGGTCATGCGACACACGTCTGACCATGGCCAACAGCTAAGATTTAGGTGTTGATTTTACCGAGGGGTAAAAACCGGAGAACCCTGCGAAAAAACTTGAAGCACAGGAGAGATGAACTAACAACTCTACTCACATGACTCCTAAGCTCGACAACAGGTGTCATTCCCAGGCGATCAACCATATAAGTACTAAATCCGTCTAACCTTGGCTTAACTGCAGTGGTAAGAAGCAGCGCGCGCCACCCGTACTCTCCTTTTCTCTTTTGTAACACGGACAGAACTGGGATATATAGCGATAGTTTGAGACGTTCTCTATGTCACTAGTCTAGCTTGAGAAGGGGCTTGTTCTTTTTTGATTTTTCAATGCCGAAGGAGTACGTTAATAAGAAAAGACAAAAGAAGCAATTACTGGCGCAGCAATACTCAGAACACGGGCGCTGATCTTCTCAACTCATGTTGGTTGATAAAAATTAATTTCCTGATGGATTGTAATGGCATTGGCCTCGCTAAGTGATGATATAAAAAAAGAACTTCCGCGTTCTTTCTTAATTTGAAAAAGTTTATTTATTTGTTTATTCAGACAAATATCCATTAAATTTATTTTCCATTCCTGTATCATCCTCTATAACACTCTTTCCATCGTTTAACCGTTAATAACCATTTCCCTCCTTTGCTTACCCAGTTAAAGATCCAATTCTTTCCCGGATACTTCCTGCATTGTTTTGCTCATTTTCAAACGTTTTATACAATCTTCCAGTGTTAGCCAACGTAAAATACATAAGACAAATTAGACGGATGCAACCCGGAAAAAGTTAAAAGCTAGATCTGACTCACAAGTCCTATGTATTTTACTCTGTTAAACGTCAGTCGGGGTGTTGGTGGCACAGTGGTTGGCGCACGTGCCTTTCATCTGCTCAGTTCAGTTATCGGATTGAAAATTTGCCTTGGCCGGATGTGAGAAGAGTGCTTCCAGTTTGACTCTACCAAACACCGCATGTTTCCTCTGGGTACTCCGGTTTTCTCCTGTATTAACACTGGATCAACAAGGGGTGGCCCTTACTGAACCTCTCGGGAGAACTCTTAGCTATAACTGATAAAGCAAACTAGCATAAATAAGATTATTTTTGTTTAGTCTTAGTTTAATTAAGTCCAGTCTATCTTAGGTGTCAGAAGGAAAATTTGCGACAGAAAAAAGGTAAGGTGATTTTAAGCACGCATTTATTGATGTAGCAGCTTTATGGCAGATTTGGTCATGCAAGAAATGAAATCTGTTCCACTTTTAAAACACGGTTATCGCGCCATGGACAAATATATTCAATTAACGACATCATTAAATAATTATTTAAAAAAACAACTAACATGTCATCAACCTTATCAATTCAGAAAAACAGGAGCCCAAGAAAGTCGTCTAAGCTCTTCTTTGATCAATAATTGTTTGTTTTCTGACCGAACTTTGTAATAGTTAATTAACATTTCAGTGCCCAATACGAAAGCATTTTTCTCAAAGCCAAGTCAGAGACTGTTAGGTGATCTCGTTTATTCCTGCTACAAGGGTTTCATTCGTCAATACTAAGACGCAACTTGATTGTATCGTTGGCATCTAGATAGAGTCTCAAAATTACAAACTATAGACTTTTAAATAGATGAATCATTAGCTTTTCCTGTTTGAGAATAGGATTCATTGATTCTCCTGGCCTTGACCGTCTTGAACTCGTTGAGAATTTGTAGGTTTGTTAGGAACCCTCAACGGTAGTGTAATTTGAAAAAAAAATGTTTAGTCAGCCTTTAATGGAGAACTGTCACGAGTTGCGCATGTACAAACATTTTGTTAAAAGACAATCTTTTCAAGTTTTATTTGTGTTTTAGGGCACCAGAACAATGTTGACAAGTCAAGGAACTGTTCACGTCCACAGGACGAAAAATTCCAGGCATAAAAAGGTATTTAACACAAAAAAGGCGTACTCTGCGAAACGGAATCTAAGGGCGCTTTCCAATTGACAAGGTTAGACCGGTCAGTCCGGCCAGAATGGACTTCCTTTTGATTAGGACCATATTTTCCAGTCTGACCATCCTAGGTCTCAAACGAATCGTGTTCCATTTAACCGGACTGACTGGTCTAACCGTGTAAATGGAAAGCCCCATATGTGTCGTGAATAGAGGCTAGGCAATAAATACCGCAACAAATAATTATCATTAAAGAAAGCGAAAAAGCGGTTCGACACTTTTATGACAACAAGACTGACAAAATTATACAATTGAATTAAAAAGAAATATTATGCGATACTTCACTTCACTGTTCAAGTGCGATAGAAGTTGTAACTGCTTCAGTTGTGATATAATTATACATGACTGGGCAGTGCCGTTCTACTGGGGGATGCCGTTTGATTATGTATTTGTTCATACTGTATTATAGAATACAAAGGCCAATTAATTTACTTTTTCTTTCCCTTTATCTCGATGCTTTGCCACGTCTTGGTCTGGCAAAATTATAAAAAAGTGGTGAAGTCAAAAGTCCCTGCACAGAGGCATATCGCCGTGATAGATTTGCGTAAGATGTATCAAGATGTATCTTCTATTTACGTGAATGAGTTTTGTAACTGGCTTATCGTGGCGTTCTTCTTATTTATGGTTTTAGTTTTGCAAAACGTCTCAAGACTACAAACCAATATTATCTGGAAGGATATTTCATAAGCGGATTTGATATCGACGGCAATAATGATAAGAAAAAAAAAAGTATACACAATTCAATCAAGAATATTGCTAAAACTAGAAAATGTAGAACAACTATTGCCCCTGAACCAAACATTCATTTACATATCTACCACGTGAAATTTCTTGTTTATATTTCCGCTATTCCTATTGTCACTACAGAGTCCAACTATTTTGTTATTTAATATAGTAATTACTTTGATGCAGCATTTGGTCCCTCTGTTTACAACCTGTAGATAACTCTCTAAATCAGATATTGTTTAACATTGATTTGGCTTAAATGTTTTCGAACGTAGCTTACAAGTTACTTTTCATGAACCAACGGTTCGACACACACCGACCTACTGTAGTGTCGAAATGTTGCTCAAATGTTGAAACTATGATTCTTCACCTTCTGCTACGGAGATTTATTTGTGAAACTTCTCAATGTATTATTCTACTGCTACCATTATTTTCTACTCATGCTTAGCACACACTGCATTCCTGTGTTAACGCCTGGAATTTTTTCTATGGCCAACACGAACACTTCATGGTCCTTTGCCAACACAACTCTGATTACGCTGGATACGTTAAAATCGAAAAGGTGCGTCCGAAACTCTTTGAATTTGACTAAAAAAAACACGCTTATGCGCATGTTGTGACAGCGCCCCTTTAACTGCAGCACGGAAATACAAATATAGGTGAAAATAGATTACCTTCAACTGCTTCATAACGAATCTTAAATCCTGTGAAAATATATTTTTCATTCGACAAAAATCTGACCCTCAAAATGTTTGATGTAGAAATGATATCCGGTGGAAGAATATTCCCACAATAACGCGCAATGTCTCTTGATGTAATACCATCTTGAATTAGGATATAATCTCGATTGCAGTTGTCGTCTATCTCCAAATTGAAAATCACGAAACTAAACTTAATCCGCCGATCTTTAGGTACTCTGATTTCCCATAGTCGTGTCATGTTGTTCAGGTACTTTAAGGGATAGTAAGGGGAAGTAAGGTACCCGGAAGAACTGTCGGATATGTACGTGTCAAATCCTATATAATAAGAAAAATATAATGACAATTATTGAAATAACAATAGATACAACTGAAAAGTCTATGTAACCAACATGCATAATTTCTCTGCGTAAAACTTATAAACAATAATAAACGGTGCTGCAGTGCTGTCAGTTTCGAGCGTGAACGGGATTCGTGTCTATGCAATTAAATTGCAAAGCTGCACAATGTGAGCACAGTCGAGCTGTACCCCTCGTTGTCTATCTCAAAATAGACAAGTGTGTGTTGCCATAAAAAGTGAACAATTTTTAAAACTCTCAGAAAATAACGACTTTTCTCATCCCGTTCAGAAAGGGTTTTGCAATACCCGCGAGAAAATAAGTTGCGGAGCAATATTTCGACAACATTGAGCCGTAACTCGTGAAAGTTTATTTTTACTTCGTGAATAATGTTGTGACACAACCTATAAATAAAGTGCCACACGTCGTTGGCAATGAGGTACGGCCATTAACGATTTTGCGCTTCACCACCTAAACAAAGTTTTGCTGCATGCTGTGATTAATAACAAGCGTTATGATTATGAAATCGATTCAAACATTTATTAAATCTAAATTAAGTGTAGCGATAATGTCTTGTTAATAGTTAGCACAATTTTATAATCCGAGAGCACAGTTTGAAATAGATTCGTGTTTTTCTGTGGCCACATAAAACGAGAACGCAGCCTGACGCAATACTCGGATAATTACAGTAACATTTTCTGTTAAAGGTTTTTGTTTCTCGTTCATATATTCTACTTACCAATTCCAATCTATTACCTATTTTTAGAGTTTGGTCATATTTAACCCTATCCGGGCCGGGGGGAGGATACCCTCCACTTACATTTTTAAGATAACTTCTCATCCGTTTAAAATAATGACACCAAATTTTGGGACTTTTCGTCAAATTTTTTACGCAACATTTTGATGCTATACACCATACCTATCAACGTGTTGCCAAGGCATCTCCGTGTTAAAATATTACATTTACGTTTTAAAAAAAGCGTAATAACTGGATAAATAGCTTCACAATCTTATAATTTCATCTTTTTTTGTCCTATAAATTGTCACAGAGTCTTTACGTTCTACACATGTCTGTTTTGTCAGTTGGTTATTTTACTCTTTCCTGCCGCAATGCATTTTCCGTATATTCTTGTATTAAAATATAACCGTATTAGGCATGTTTATGTAGCAAAAGTTGTTTTTTTAAGTCAGCTTTGTTTAATAGTATTAAGTAAACAAATCTGTGAAATTTCGCGTCACAAATGTAAAAAACAAAGAGATAAACGAATTTTTGTAGTTACCATGGTAACAAAGATTTCATTATTTTTAATTTTCAGCTATTTATAATGACTAAATTGCAGAAACAATCTCTAAGCACAAGTTTAAACTTATTTGTGTATAGCTACAACCAGTAGCGTCGAGAAGGGCGGTTAAGCGGGGTAATTACCCCGGGGCACGGGACAAATAGGGGCCCATGACATTTTATAAAATGTTAGTGCAAGAAATTTATTATTAAATTTAGCTTCAAAACGGTTAAACTACAGAAACGTACTCATCTGTTTTTGTCCTTTTAATATGTTTATAAGGGCGGTACGAGTATGACCATTGTAAATATTTTAGCTTGACTGACGTTTCTGATGTAAGAATACTCTTAGAATACTTGATATATTGATGGTATTAAAACATTGATTTCGGTGGTTGGGGGGGGGGGGGGGGGGTCTCCAACGTTTCACAAAGGGCCCATCCCAGCTCTCGACGGCCCTGGCTACAACTACAAATTAAAATTCTGATGGTTTTAAAGACTTATGTGCGGAGCAAGGCATTCTGGGAAATCCAATATGGCGGCCTCCCCGAATACACGTATTTTTACTAGTTTTCTGGGGGGGGATTCCATTTTTTTCCCTTTAAATGTGTATTTCAATATCCTTATCAAGAAAACTTGCAAATAATAAAAAAAGTGAATTTAAAAAATGTCTGTAATGCAAAACAATTAACTAGTAAAACTTAATATATAAATTAGATGCTGTTGACGTCATTGCGACGTTATAATACAAAGCAAAGTTCGATTATTTTATGAGTGATACATTCAAACATTTTAGTACTGATTACCTTTCTTTATGGCTTTTTTATATCAAAAGGTACAATAATATTATTACGAAGCTTTATTAAATTAGGTTTAATAAGTGATAATGGGAGGGCCGATTCGGCCGCCTGGCCATCATGACTACAAAAAACGCCTGGCCCGGATAGGGTTATGAAATAGTAAATGTCCCGTAGTGTTCGTTCAAACACAAGAGCGGGACAGCTAGGGAGATGTATAGCTTTGAAAAATTACAGTGACTTTATGAGCCTGAGCAGTATGCAAAGGTTCTCAAAAGTACTTTCAAATTTCGACACACTTACTGGAGTAGTCGCTAGTGTTTGTATCAAATTATATAAAGATACACATTTTCTATCTCTTTCATAAAATAAGTTAAGGAAAAAGCCTTGGTGTTGTAAATGTGTTCCTTTAGCGTTATAACTACCAAGTAACAGCACCAGTAACAAGTACGCGATTTACAATACGTTAACTAGGAAAAACATGGTTGACAAAATTTTTTACAACACTTTACTGACATTTAAAATAGTTTAAAACAGTTGATAATTAGAGCTTACCTTGGGCATAGGTTGGTAAGGGATTACATATAATTTCGTCTGCCGTGTAAGAAACAGTATCGATGTTAGCTTCACTGTTGTCCGTTTTCAATGTCGCGGTAATAAGAACCTAGAAAAACACGTAAAATTGTTTCCTTTTTTTAATGGAAGAAAGAAGAATACGATTAGTAATATTTTAACTATGGAATTACCGTGTGAAAACCATTCCACAAGTTTTTTTACGACTCTTTACGAGCAATGTTTTGACTGCCTATAAACTTTTTTTAACAAAACATTGCGTTATATAAAACAAAATGGTTTGCATGCAGGTACAGTCGTTGCACATGCATTCGCATTGAAGCGAACTAGCATGACTGCATGCTTTAAGTACGGGTTTGGAATACCGATGGTGCATTGTTTGCCAGAAAAGGCCAGTTGGGATAACAGATTATTATAGCACAGTGAACGTGTTTGTATTTTCATAATGTTTTTATGCTAAATTTACGGTTTTCAGCATCTTAAATTATATATGTCAGGGGCGGATCTAGGAGAAAATCTGACTGTATCGTATTTGTGATGACACCAAAGTTAGGGTGGTCGGGGGGATAACCCCCCGGAAAATTTTGAAAATTAAGACACCGTAAATGCGATTTCCTGCAATCTGAGGGAATGTTTAGACAAAATACAGCGGCACGCGCAACTTAAATTTTTCATGAATATAAATAACCAAAAACGACAAATTAAAGTTAACTTGTATTATAAAAAAGTTTAGTAATAAATATTGTCAACAACTAAAACTGTTTATGTTACTGTAGATTATTTAATACTCAATATACAGGTCAGCCTACCTATATCGGCAAGCTATCATACTTTATAAATTAATTAGGCTATAATAATCCCAGACATCTACTTTTATATTCCCATTCTAAATGCATGGGTTACCTGGACATTGTAACATTACTAGCAAATAATTATACTCAGAATTGCACATTCTAAATGTGTTAATGCCATTGTGATCAAAACGATGATGACACAGACACTAGTACACAGAGAGGTTCATGATGTTTTAAAATTAACGACAACATTTAATACAACTAAATTAATGATATTTTCAAAAGCATATCAGAACAGCAACTATCACTCAGTACTTTGTTTTACGCCGACTCGAGTAAGTCTTCATTTTAATGTATATCAATACACACAAGTCAAGGACAGTCTCAGTCACTCTCATTAGCATACTCCAAATTTAGTGCATAATATTAGTAGCTAAAATATTTATTATTCATGAACTTTATACCTCACTGGGTGCTGATTTGAAGAGTGCGATTCGTAGCTGCGAGGGAACTGTAGCTTCACAAAATTAGACACAGCAAATTCGGCTGTAAGACACTTCTCACAATACGCTTACGAGGGAGTAATCTTCTCGCATTTTCCTCCGGAGAATAACTTCCATTATCCAAGACACGCAACAGCTGTTGTAGAACACTGTTGGACGCCATGGTGCATAAAACTAAATCACATCACGCCGTAATCATATTTAGATCGTCGGAGACTGCTCCGATACAGTCAACTGTATCGGAAGTGTGGAAACTGCAGCAAAACGTGACCAAAATCAAGCATTTTGATTGGTTTGATACAGTCAATGACGACTCAACTGTATCAGATACAGTCGCTACAGTTACTATATTTAGCACAACTGTATCAATCGTAACCTAATCGGGAACACATCGCCAATAAAGAATCGAGACGAGAGCGCCTTTTGCGCGATGCTTCACTGGCAAGGAAACGCAGGCTGGTGGGGATGCGCTTACGGGCAATTTTTGCGGGCTACCGAGAATTTCCTACAGAAAAGTGCGAGTTCGTCTCGCTGGTCGTAGAACAGAACTTATTTTAAGCTTTGAAAAATTGCGCACATTAACATCAAAGAATTTGAAAATGATGTTGCTGAACTTTGAAAAACCAACTTGTGAAATGTAATTATTCGAATTTTAATTTATTTTAATTTAATTAAATTATTAAGTGAAAATCTGACTGTATCATACGATACATTTGATACAGTCTAGATCCGCCCCTGTACGTTTGTTAACCGGAATGAATAATGTTGCGCCGCCAACCATGATGAATGAGTATTTGTTTCCCACGAGCATCTGTTGCATTGTGCATGGATATAGAAAGGTATATTTTGACAGTTTTTGAAGAACTACTTATATAGAAGCTATCACACTACTTTTTAGAGACGAGGTCAGAGAAAAATCTAGTATAAAAACATATTTATATACACATAGGACATAACGTTTTTCCCGGTTACTACATATTTCACCGTACTATTAAAGTCTATTTTATTGTTTATTCTCTATCGTAACGTGGTTTAAACAGTAACATTTAACAAGAAGTACATTAATGCGAACCCCCTCGTGTTCGTTGTTTATTATTATTGCACTGCCATCAATCCCATGGATGGGATTACATCAATCAAGACAATGAGGCTAGTACCATTTATCTCTATGCAATAGTTAAAGTGCCCCTAGCCTCGATAATTTTTATTGTCTTATTTGGAAGAACTTTTAAAATAATAAAGTAATTCTATATATATATATATATATATATATATATATATATATATATATATATATATATATATAACCCAAATGAATTATAATTCCCAAATTCATAGGGTCCCTGCCACAACTATCTCGAGTGGAGTACGCCGGTAGCGCTCCCAAACGAGAAGCAGAAGAAGGTTTTACCTATCTCAAGTAAGGATGCTGGTAAAACGAACGCCCTCATACAAGAGACAACCGATTTTTTTTTTTCTTCAAAAATGGTTGGTTTAGTCAGGACTTTATATATAATTACACCGACCGTTGAACATAAAATTTGGGATTGATACTGAATCAATGCGCATGCCTAAGGAACCCAGAATTATTTATACTGATTGTTCATGCTAATCATTCAAACAATTTCACACCTATATGAATATATAGGTATTCTTCTCCCTTGGGGCTTCTTTCAGGAAACCTCTTTAAATCGTGTTTTAAGTGGTTGGATTCGGCTTTAAGCCTGATAAATCCCGAGGGCCGAAAAACATAATTCCTAGACAATTACAGTTGTAGCTTCCCAGTAGTCTGAATTAATAAAGACGTTACGGCCGGCGTACGGCAATACGGCACGAACACTTGGTAATAAAATAAAGAAGACTCTCAATACACAATACACATGGTCATGGAAATCTAAGTCGCCAGCTCTATAAAGAATCGCTGAAGATCACGATAACCAGCGAGGTGTAGACGAGTTCTCTTTATAGTGTCTTTATCAACCTTTTCCAAGTGTTGTCATTTTTAACTCACCGATAAAGTCTTCATATTGTAAGACGAAATCTTTCTGAGTAACGGATTGTCGGATTTGGACGAACTTCCAATGTCCCAGTCTGATATAGTTTGTCGTCCGGCTTTCTTGTTTTAACGACGGGAAAATAGACGGACGAATTGAAGATGGAAAACTCATCGCTTACCGGATTTTAAAACACCTGACAACTGACGAGTTTCTCGTCTACTAATATATAAACTCGACTGAATTATTGCCGAGGAAAACATGTGTCATCAGTCCGGTTCTTACACAGCAAAAAATCGTTTTCTTAACTAAGAAAAAAAATTCTTGCTATAGGAAAAAACTTCTTGACTTAGAAAAAATTTTCTTGCCACAAGAAAAAAAAATATTATGAGATAAAAATTTCTTAACATAAGAAAAAAAAATTATGTAAAGAAAATTGTGTTACTGTTTGATCGTTTTCACCTGACATGCTTTATTTATGATATCAAATATAAGATAAGTATTTTTGGCCACAAAAATGGAATCTATTTGCATTATGGCCCCCAGTTAATTCTAGTATGTAAGCATTATATTTGTATCATAAAACGAACCAAAGAAAGCTGTGGGGAGCCGCGCGAGGCTAACGCGAGTATCTCGTGCTAACACGTGAAACTGACCAAAGGGAACGCGGGCTAACGAGGTTCAAACTTCAAAATCGTCCATTGACCCTTTGGAGCTTCGCGTTTAACTGATCAATAGTGGAATTTGTGGCTTGTATTTTATGATGTATTGCAAAGGAACTCGTTGTTTTTATCATTGTCTACTGTAGACGAGAAATATGTCAGATTGTAGAAGGTAAGTCATCTTCAATACACAATTTAAATGTAGTGAATTTACTTATTAATATTTTTCAAGCTGATACAATCTTCTTAGTTCTTACTAGTAAAACAGTAAAAATCCGCTAACAAGAACGTACGTTTTACCAAATCAGCCTGGGATAGGTTCTTATATTCTTATATAAATAAATTCTTAATTTCAGCCTGAGGTTCTTATAGTTGAAGGTTCTTGTTAGCGGGTTTTTACTGTATTCAATCTTAAACTTTAAGCTTATATTCAAATGTTAATTACTGTACTCCAATGATTCCTAATCAAGGGATTTGAAAGTCTCTAGTATTCCTGATGATGAATAAATCCTAGTCGAATCGTCCAAGCTATTAAAATTCTTTAAAATTTACCGTGTATATTCTTTATATCACTGTATATTCTTTCACTGTATACAGTATATCATTAATTTAATATTAAGCTGGTTTGGCTGGTTGGTTTAATTATTTAATACCATGTGTTTTGATATCTTCAACTCAACATCACATTTAACAGTAAGCTTGTTATATAGTATTTGCAGTTACAGTGTAAACACTATAAAAAATATCTTACAAAAATATCAAAAATATCTTACAAAAATATCAAAAAAACTATCAATTTCTGCTTCTTGTGTTTTTGTTCCGGGGAAGAACTCAGGGGTTACTGACTACATGTAAAGATAATTGTTGAGTCCCCTGTATATGATGTTATAAAGTTCAACATCAGGTAAGTGATGATCAGTTATTGGGCTATATTTTTTATATACTGAACAGGCTTAACCCTTTCACTACTGTTGGGGCCTTTTAGTTTTTACTCTGGCTAACGCCAGACGATTTTACTCATTGAGAGAAGAAGTCTAGTAGTGAAAGAGTCAAAACCTATCTCATTAACCCTTTTACTACTGTTGGGGCCTTCTAGTAAGTCTAGTAGTGAAAGGGTTAAGGCTGGGTTTTTTTCTCAGGTAGTGAACAGGAGTGACTAGATGAGGTGAGGTGACCAGCTCACTGGGCTAGCCCACCGAAGAATGTGAAATTACAGTATGTGAAGTCAATTGCCCACCTCTGGGCTGCATGCAATGCTACTGCTCATTGTTTGTAAGTTACACTATCTGTAGCCTTGTGCCCATGGCCCTCATTATTTAAAACAGCCAATCGTGTGCTCACCAGGCAAGCAACCAAACAATTGTTGTGAGGTTATGTGATTTGAGGTCAATTGTATGAAATGCACCTTCGTATATCAGAAGCCCTGTATGTGTGTGTATATATATACATACAGGGATTCTGATATTATGCGAAGGTGCATTTCATATATATATATATATATATATATATATATATATGTACTATTTACAGAATGAGTGGCCGTTCTGTATCGGGGTATACAGACACGAGGCGAAGCCGAGTGCCTGTATCCCGATACAGAACGGACACGAATTCTGTAAATGACTTCTAAAACGATCCGATGTAGTTAGTTCATTGGCGTAGTAATTTTTGTAAAAAAACGTTGTCTAAGTCGAGAAAATCAAAGCTAAAGTTGATGTAAATCAAGAGGAATCTGTATCACGTATACAGACACTCATTAAACATGGATTTTCTTTGTGTTTTCCTCATGAATTATTAATGAGTTTTAGAAATATACATATATATATATATATATATATATATATATATATATATATATATATATGTAATATTTATAAACCGCGCAGGAGGGCTTTATCGGATATAAAACACGAGGCAATAGCCGAGTGTTTTAGAGCCGATAAAGCCCGTACTGCAAGGTTTTTAAATGGCTTCTAAAAAGAATCACTTCATACGTTCATTGGCGTAGTAATTTTGAAAATTAACCATATCTCAGCCGTTAAAAACCAGCGAGAAACTTAGAGCGAGTCTATATCACATATATAGATCCGATACGCTCATGATTTTTCTTTGTGTTTTCCTCATGAATTATTAATGAATTTTAGAAGTATATATATATAGTATATGTAGGTGCATGATAATGCCAATGAAGTGTAATATTTGGTATGTACACTCGTTATCAGTTTTCTTAGAACCTTTGAATAAATTTTTCTTATTATTTTATGAGTGTATACTACAGCACTGAATTACATTAAAATCCTGTCCATTAGTTTTATTTTTGTAGTTGTTTTACTAACTGGGATATTGTTTGTTATTTTATCTTTTACAGGCACAAAAATTGTACATCTCCTTCAACATGTGTCAACAATTTTTGCAAGACTCAAATCTACCCAAAAAACAATTGAGTTGATTCATGAACTGAAGGTAATGGTGTATTTTCCCTAAACCAAGAGGGTATATAGAGGCCCAGCCATTTTTTGGCCAGTTTGGGATAAGAGTTAACTCGTTCCTGTCTGAATTGGTATTTAGTATTTTATTCTGGCTAACACCAGATGATTTTATTCATCTCTGGGGAAGCCCTCAGACAGGAATGAGTTCTAAACTATCTCTCTAACTCTTTCCTGTCCGAATTGGTCTTTAGTATTTTATTCTGGCTAATGCCAGATGATTTTATTCATCTCAGGGGAAGTCGTCAGACAGGAATGAGTTAAACAAATCTTTTTCTTTCCTATTTTGAGGAATCATGAGGATGCAACTTCATTGATGGTGTACAACCAAGATTTTTGCTATGTCATTGTGGGAAAGCAACTAATATTCAAGACGGAAGCAGGGAAGTTTTTAGAAGCTGTTGTATCATTTTTGTCATCAGTGATTCACTTTATCTGTTGGATTTTGATTATCCTATACAAAATGAAATTGGGATGACCATTTTGCAGATTTATATTTTCAATGACAATTGCATACCAAAGGACATTGCGATTCTTGTTAATGCGATGTTAAAAGCATACAGGAAGTGTAAAGTGGACTCATGTTAAAGAACTGATGTGACTTAAACTTTTTTTATATATTACATAACTTCTATGGTATAGTTTTCTGCACAGCCATATTGTAAGTGCAGTGAATGTTATGTTATTTCACCTGCTTGTGGTTTTTAATTAATTTATGAAGCCTTTGGAAGTCACAAAAGCATCACATGACATTCGAATACGGAATATCATTGGTATTATAATGTACAGTATATACAGTGAAGAACACCACCTTACAACTGCCCAGTTAGTATTACTTTGCTATCACACAACATTTTTACCTTGAACAAAAGCACACTACAGTCTTTCTTATATGATAACCATGTTGATTTAAGCAATGTACATGTTTATTCGACCAGATTTTTTGGCAACACACTGTTAATAAATTTATATATATATATATATATATATATATATATATATATATATATATATATATATATATATATATATATCAGTGGGATTCCACTGCATGCAGAATGCAGGTATATCTGTCATGCTTTTGCAACTTAAAAAAGCTTTATACACTTCATGCTAGACTGATGACATTTCCATGTTATTTTGTTTGTTTTAAAAAATTATAAGTAATTTTAGTTATAATATAAATGTAATGTGCATGCAGTTTCCTATTTTTCTTACCATGTCAGCATGTAAATTATTTTCTTGCTATTTTTCTTATTTTTCAATAAAAAAATAATCTTATAACAATTTGGTTTATTTTCTCAAAATAAGAAAATTTTGTTCTTATTTCAAGAAATATTTTTTTGTTAAGAAAAAAAACTGAATTTTATTCTTATTTTAAGAAAAAATTTCTTGCTATTCTCCCAAATAAGAAATTTCTTATTTTAAGAAAAAAATATCTTGAAATAAGTTGTTTTTTTCTTGGATTAAGATTTCTTTTTCTTAAAACAAGAAAATAATTTTCTTATTTTATGAAATAATTTTCTTAGATTTTCTTAGTAAGAAAAAATTTCTTGCTATTCTCCCAAATAAGAAATTTCTTATTTTAAGAAAAAATTTCTTAAAACAAGTTTTTTTTCTTCTTAAAACAAGAAAGTGATTTTTTGCTGTGTAGGTATCGGTCAGTGACCTTCACCATTAGCAAAATGACCCATAAATGCCGCTATTTGAGAACGGTTTTGAGGACACTTTGGCTAACTCAAAGGTAATAGGAGCACACAGTCCAGTTATATATAGGTTAGTGGTGTGGACGGACCATGCACGGTTAAGATTGTGGGGCACCGGAAATAATATAGTTCTTGACAAAAAAGGTTTGAACTATATAAACAACATAATACATTCTTGACAAAAAGATTTGAGAAAGGAGTTTTTGGGATACGTTCATCCCTTTAAAAATAACAGAAACAAATCAACGTTTACGTTATTAAAGTACAACATCATCTTGACTAAAAGGAAACTCGTCAAACCGAAACTCGAAGGAAGTAAAAAGCAAGAGTCAAAACTGAAAACCAACGAAAATAAAGGCAGAAAAGTTAATAAGGGACCGTTAATTATTTATGCTTGGGATTGGTACCGAAGAGAAACAAATCTTAAGGGGAAAAAAAGCATCACCCAACCCTTTGGATGATGGATTTTTTCCCTACCCAACCATCGCCTGCTGAGGCTTTTTTTACCCAACCCATATTCTAACCTATGTTTATGCACAAATACATAATTATACATATACATTAATGCACATACATATACAACATATAAATATGTATATGTACATGTATATGTACTGTATATATTAAACAAATAGAAATATCTTATATAAATCTTACATGATGTACAAACTGAATATAAATGCAGTCATGCCAGATTGTAATCCCCGCGCATTTTTTCAAATTTGAACCGCATTCGCGCAAAATGGGTTAAATATATCCGCATCCGCGCAAAATGAGTTAAATATATGATATCTGCATCCGCGCAAAATTTGCAAATATATCTTGAGTCATTCGCGTATTTCGCATGACCATTGACCGCATCCAATATGTGTCGCATGTTTTTTGCACGATGACGTTATAAATCGTCGAATCTAAATCTATGAGATAACCAGAATGCCTTGCAAATCAGCAAATGAAGGAATGACCGGCCCTGCGGAGTGCGGGCCCACTTACCGCGCCCCGCAGCAACATGCTTCTATAATTCTATTTGTGCACTTTGTCGTGAGTTTTCAAAGGAAAAGATTTTGAAATTTGGTCAGTATTTTATTGTTTGGACTTTGGAGAACAGGTAAACGGGGAACTTTCTCACCCAAGTTTCCTTGTCAGTCTCAACGGCTCGCGTAGCCCCACGCCGGGCATAAAAGGCGCGAAAATCGCCAGACATTTCCGTGGCTGTGCGCCATATTGGCCGCGTCAAAAGTGGGAGATTGAGCACGAATTAATGATCGAGCTTAATCGGGTAGCTTTCGGATGATCTAGCGAAGATCGGAAACAGTCGACTAACAACTGATCAAGATAAAGTGATAGAGCTCTGCATGAGCTTTATTTTGGTACCAAACTTGCCCAATGTTTCGGTGATACTGCTTCGTTTTGACCTTGTACATCTTTCCAATTTTTTCCCCATTGTATAGTTGCCAAGGAAAAGGCAGTTTTAAGCATTATTTTATCTTTGAGATGTTTCGTTGATTTTGGCGAATTACAGCTGCAAGGGGTGCTTTGAACCTTCGTGCACGTCGTCTTCTTTTTTGTTTTGCGATTCTTTTCATGGAATGTTGTTAAATTACATCGTTTGCAATTGGCGTAACTAACGGTGATACGATGTCGCGATTTAGCGTGGGTGAGTTTATGAAAAAGAGAAAAGAGATGCGTGCGAAGGTCGTAATGAGTAATCGACGTTAACAGGAGATTCAGACGGAGGTGTTTCAACTGGAAGGTCACATGACAAAGAAGAGAAAGTTGTTGCGTGGTTTAGAAGAAAAACTGAGGAGGATTGATAGAAAGGTAGCGTGTTTATTTACTTAAACTGCTCGTGCAGTGCGCGCACATTTCTTCTTTGTTATGGTTAACAAATTTTTCAGGCCATACTACACAATGGGTACTTTAATATATATACCATATATAAAATTTGTACTTGTAACCTTTGTCAAGGACAAACATTTCTTTGAGATAATATATTCCTAAAAATATGAAAATTTTTTAAATCTGTAATAGGTAAGTCGTTGATGGTAAGTGAAAAAGCCCATCAAACTGTGCTTGGGCTTTTGATAGTTCTTTTACAGTTCTGGCATATTTACTGTAGGTTGAGATGGTAGTCAGCGATATAGTCCACCAAAGATATCGAACATGAGATAGTGCAGTCATTGTCACAGGGAGGTAGTGGCCAGCGTAATTGTTTGTCAGAAAAGGCGATAGAGAGTAGAAAGAGATTTCCCACCTCTTTTGAGAATGGAAAAGCAGTATTAAGCCAGGCCGCTGCTAGGAAGAGAAGAAAAGAAACCTTTAAAGTAGCTCAGGAGATCCATGGTGGCAGTGCTGAATCTACAGTGCCAGGTGCTATTGGTTTTATTGATACAGCATTAAAGAAGTGAGACAAAAATTTGTTAGTTGATGTTATATCTGCTGACAACAAGTTCAACAACTCTATAATGCCCACAATCTATAAGAGTAATTTAAGTAAGTTTGAGTCTTCAGATGAGAATATGATGCGAAGTATTTTTGTCTTTTATAATGGTGGTATTCTTGGTAAACAAAAGTACCGTAAGATTTATAAGAATAGCTGCTATAGGAAAAACACAGGTAACAGCAACAGAAGTGTGCCCCTGTCCATCCATAATTGCCCTATCCCTAGGTTTGTTCCGTATAATAAGCTTATGCCCTTTATTAAATCCATACCTTCGGGTAGTATCTATAGTGTTTATGATACTCTTTGTGATGGTCTTAGTGAAGATGAAAAAGTGCGTGGATGTTATCGTAGCTTGACGGAGCTGTTGGTCAAACTTGCTGAGTTTTACCTATCAGGTTATAGTGGACACAATTTGACATGGTTTGGGGAGCAGTATACTTTTCTTATATCACTAGGTGGAGATGGGGCACCCTTTGGTAAGGACGATACGGCATGTGCTTGGCTGGTTGGGGTTTTGAATATTGGGAGAGGTATTTTGAGCAGTAACGAGAACTATTTGCTTTTTGGAGCAAACTGTGCTGGAAATTGTATACCAGTGCAGAGATATATCAAAATGCTTTTGTCTGATATCCAAAGTATTGAACAGAATGCCTTCCCTTGCACATATAATGGGCCTAGTGGAAAAGTTACTATTAATGCAAAATTTCAAATTGCAGAACTTCCAAATGATATGAAAATGATAGCATTTTTAAGTGGAGAACTAAGCAATAGCGCCAAGTTCTTCTCTTCATTTGCGAATGTTTCTGATGAGAATGCTACGGACATCCACGGAACATTTGGAAAGAGTGTTAGCAATACTGACAGCCATGGAAGTATTCTTCCAGGTTAACTGTCGTCAAAGGTGTTGAAGAACTGAAGAAAAAACTTTCCACGCAAAAATTGGCAGATTCTACTAAGCGATCTAAAATCACATCTTTCATTTCACAAAAGAAAAGCAGGCAAGAGTTTGTTCCTCCCTTAGGTTCCATCATTGATAGAACGCATGTTATCCATTGCATTTGAAAAATAATGCGTGCGCTCTTGCACATCGTTACCTTTTGAATGAGGTAATTTCAGTTTCGCATTTATCAGATTAAGTTAAATCCTTTTCTCCTTTGGGTCAATATGTGGCTTCAATGAAAACTAAATGTCACCTTTCCAGACTTGCTAACAAAACTGTGCGTTGGTTTAACGAAACACAGGCTAATGGGAAACATTTTGACTATCGGTTTACTGGAAAAGACTCCAGGTTTTTTTTACACAATTTTATGTATCTTGTTGCTGCTGTAGAACCCTTAGTACAGCAAGGTACTAAATCACATTTTTCTCTACATGTACTTACCTATCTTTGCCTGACCTTGCGAAATTGTGTTTCCTTGTTCAGTAGAATTGAAATAAGCGATGAACAACTGGTTGAACTTGAGTGTAACTGCAAAACATATTTTGTTATAAATTGTCTTTTCTTCTCACACCACCCCACATCCAAGAAAACAAAATGAACCTTGGACCTAATGGACCTTGACCTTTAAAACTAATGGACCTTGGGTAATATAATACCTGCCCACACCAAGGATATGAAGCAGAAGTATGGTATGGGTCTTGGTTTAAATTCAATGGAGGGCAGGGAGGCAAAGCACATTGCTATTGCCAGATATTGTAACAACACTGCATATCAGACCCCGTGGGAACAGGTATTTCGCCATGAGTATGTATCGTTGCTTTGGTTAAAGGATGAGTGTCAGGGTCATGCATTGCGCGCTTGTGTTATTGTTTACATACGGGGACTTTGTTGTTGATTTGCCAAAAATAGCCGCATTCTATTTTGTTGGACGTGGAGCGCTATGATCCCGAAGACAATTTGAACGTCTATGGATCACCGATTCATGAATCTTCGTCCCACGAACTTGTTGGCGCTGAACAAGCAGAGCCAATTATTAGCGTAGAAGAAGCTGGGCCATCAAGTCGTCAAATATGTGACCGAACTCAAGTAAGATCACGGTTCTTTACTAAATTGTTGTGCAAGTTTTGCCAAGTTATATTCCCCCGTGCCTAACTTGTTGCGCGTTTGTTTCTATTTTAGTTTTGCAGTTGTAAGAACACATGCAGCAAAGCCAGTGGTAGGAAGAAGCGTGGCTGTCCTTGCCGTGATAAAGGATTGCGCTGTGCTAAAGAGTGCACGTGTGGCACCAAGAAGTCGTCCTGCCGAAATATAGATTCGACGACGACAACCGCCTCTGTGAATGTTAACGCCGGACGAAATGCATTTGAACGTCACCATGCAGACTGCTGTTGAGGAGACTAAACAACAAATTACGGTATGTACATGTTACCTAATAACAAATTATGCAAGTGTGTCATGCATGGAAACATTTACAATATGACTATATCTGGAGTATTTCTTTATAATTTTTAATGATTTTTTTTCTTCTTATTTGTTTTGGAAGTTTGCGCAAATTATTGCATGCATGAAAATTCGCTTCTGTTTGTCTTTTTGTGTTGTCAATGTCATTGCATGTCATTGTATATTATGACATTGCATCGCCATGCACTCATAAATAATTAGCAGTTGGTGTTGTAATAAATTTTGACACAGCATTGACATTTTAGTTCTTTCATAAATTTTCTACATTGTAATTTCGTCTCTAGAAGCAATGATATGTTCCAAAGAAATATGAAAAATTATCATTTCCTTTTAGGTATTTATTGGTACTCTGAATGAAGGACAGAAGGACAACATTCTGTTGGAACTACTGTTGAATGGTAAAGGCAGTCTCGACTATGCCAAAAATATTATACAGTTTGGAGTACTTCCACCAGTATACTACCTCCAACAAAGCCCTCCTGGTGTACTTGTGGAGTGTGTAGACCAATGGCTAGTGAAGAGGAAAATAAATGCTGCAAGAAAATTAGATGTGTCACCTCGTTTGTGACCTTTCAGAACGTGTGTACTGACAGGGATGTCCTTATTATGGCAATAAGAGCAAGGGGTGACATCAGAGCTGAAGACCCAGATTATTCAACTAACAGTTTTCGAAAAGCTGCATACCGCCAGTATATTTTGTGGTGGTATAAAAAATTAGGAAGAGGAAACAGAAAGGTGTATCCTTCTTGTGTGGTACTTGCAATAAGACATATTTATCCAGCTGAAGATGGTACTACATGGGGTTCCGGAGAGCCTGAGCTATACAACTATTTTACAGACTAAAGAATTTTATTGGGTGGAATAGTGAGTACGTATTAGAAAACAATGTCAGAATAGATCACAGCTGTGGTTTGAAAGTCTTCTATTTATATAATATTCTTATACCAAGTATTATGGACCAAGTGCATAAATACAATGATGTAGCACACACAACCACAATTTCATTTTCTTAATTCTATAATTCAAGAAAGACAAAAACTCAAAATGAGTAATACTTTATAAATGAAAAGAATGGTGGTGATGGTATGCATTTATACACTGTAACAATGTTTTGTGTTATTTATGCGAATGGTCTATAGTTGATTATGTACATGTATGTATATAGATGTCACAAGCTGTTTATAAACAATTTAATATTACAACATGGAGTAAATGAATGTTGGGTTATCAATGTCAGTTTTGTTGTAACCAGGGATACAGTATACAGAAAGAGGGCTTGTTGCACCTCTCACTCAGCATTTCCAAATCTAGACAGTGACTGTTTGACTAGGTCATCTGTCTTGGGGATTGGCTTTAATGCAATAGATGGGGATATTATAATCGGGTGTTCAGCAGGGATTTCAACTTTGAGGTGAATGCTGTGACCATCCTTAACCCTCTTCTGTAGCATTCTACAAGCAAGACTGTGCCAGTAGTCATATGTCTTTTCGTCCATGACATGTGAAACCTTCCAATTCTTTGACCTCTTGCTATAGGTTTTACTGTACTTTTTCTTTTGTTTTTTGGTGAGAGCTGGTTTTCTAAATATATGGCTGTTGTGGTCTATGACTGCCAACAACGTTCTTGCCATAAATGCCTCATTCCTAAAATATAACAAAAAAACAAATAAAATGTCAGACAAACTGGGCTATTGATTAACCCATTCCTGCATGGCATGATTTCATGGCTGAGATGATTTCAATCAGGGGAAAGTAATGGGCTGTCTAATGTCAGGCTGGAATGAGTTAACCCTTTCATTTATACTAGACTTCTTCCCTTGACAAGTAAAATCGTCTGGTGTTAACCAGAGTAAAATACTAAAAGGTCACCACAGTAGTGAAATAGTTAATGCTCGTGTTTCAGAATGTCTGTTGTTGCTGGACACATCCCATAATTAGAAAAAGGATTTACTTACTGGAAACCAACACTTCTTGGTGTATACTTCAATAACAGGCGTGGAATGTATCTGGTAGTCCAATACTATAAATAATTACATGCAGTAAATTTAAAATATTAAATAATGGCATGCAGACACACGCAGTATGAAGTACTCCATAGACGTTTGAAGCACTCACCTGATTCAGAGGATTGTTGCATTTGTTGGTCTGTCGGTTCTTCACACATATCCAGTAAATAATCCGCAAATTGACTATGCGCCTTATGTGTAAATCCAAGCGAGTCTTTTTTCACCAACCAACGGTCAAACACGTCAGGTCTCAGCCTGATTGGCTTGGTTTCAGCTTCAAAATTCGGCCTTCGTTGGTGTAGCACTTGTGGAAGCCGACATATTTGAACAATATTTTTTACATTCGTAATCAAGTTTGCAACAAATAGCTATATAAATATTCAGTTAAGTATATTCTCTCATTGGAAAATCACAAAGTACCAGATTTACTTAAAGGATTGCCAAGATATTGTCGGATTATATAACGAACTCGCTAGTCGGCACATAAAATGGCCGCGGCGAGCGCGCAATGCATGACCCTGACACTCATCCTTTAAGAGAAAGGGGTTATAATGTTGCTAAGCCAGCATCTACAGTCGAACGTTATATCCCTAAGCGTGCCACAGAAGATTCTAATTATTGCTATTGTGGGATGGAAAAGGCTTTGGACTGTATTGAGTGCAAATTTTGTTGTTGTGAATTGCGAGAAACTATTGTTGACATGACAAGAAGCCCCCCGTGCGAATGTGTAATTGTGGCCCCATTGTATTTTGGGATGTAAACCCCACGGCCAGTGGGTAACTGTCCCATAATCCCTTGCGAGTTGTGACCAGTTCTGCTTGATGTCTTGTTATTAAAAAAGAAGTGCTAAGTGCTTCACCTACAATTTCCAACAGCATTTAGTTTGTACAGGTAAAAAAATCCACAGGAATAGACTCAGCGACTGGAGATGGATAAACTGGGATAGGCTCAGTGAGTGAAGATGAATTTAAACAGACGTTTTAATATGCACGGCATCTTCTTTCTCAATTTTCCTGGCCAAGCTTCTTCGTGGACATGGTTCCTGTTTATCTTAACGTTTCTGGTATGCTTGTTCTATAATTTAAACGATAAGTCGGAAATACGAAAGGCAGGTAAAATAACCTCGTGGAACTGGCCTGTGTCTTTAGACGACTACGAAACCAATGAAGGAAAACTCTTCTTCTTAACCGACGAAGCGATTTCACTGCTTGGACTTAAACAAGAGATATCTCACCGAGGATACACTCGAATCGATAAATTCTTGGCAGGACAAGGTATGTCCATTACTTTCGACTAGTAATTCAGTAATTTAGTATTTATTAAAAAGGTGTATTTTTTCTATGTCGTGTAATATGCCCTTGAAACTGTAGGCTACTGATCATACCTACATAATATGGAAAATGTTTGTCTTTCGATGCCTCTGATTTCTCTGAACCCCCAAAGGCGCTTCAACAATATGTTGACTATATTTGTCTATATAAGCTAGATAAAAATGTAGAAGGAAATAGGTTTGGAGTGGCACGCCAAAAGAAAATGTTTGAAGTTGTGCCATGTTGCATTGATTGCAAAATGACTTCAACACTTCTGCATTATAACTACATTCATAACTACAGAAAATGTTTGTCTTTGGGTATGATCTCAACCCCTAAATGCATTTAAAAAGTATGTTGATTGTATAGTTATAGAGCCAGAGGATTTATGACTTTTATTTGGTGAATGGAATAGCCCTACTGTTTCAAAGCCCAATAGTTGTCAAGCGAGAAAAACAGAATGTCTAAGGGGGTCTTTATGTGCCTGGTAAGTGGGATAGCTTGGTAAGCAATATCTCACTGTGTAGTTATTTCCCTGTTAAAAATTCCTCTGCATTTATATGGGCAAACGGGCTAGCCCGGTTAACGAGATCTCACTCGAAAGATGTGAGATCTCGGTAAGTGGAATGAAAATTTTCTAATAACAATTGCCAACCAGGCTGGCTCGCTTACCAGGATGATTTTTCAAAGGGAAGCCAATGCCATCTATTGTTTTGACTTTTCGTTGTTGTAAAATCATCCCAGGAGGGATGAAATTCATTTAGAAATGTGAGCCAGAAATTATCTCACTTACTGGGCTATCCCGCTAACTGGGCTGGCTCACCTTTCATATAAACAGCCCCTAATTAGCAGATATTTTAAGACCCTGACTGAAACCACAATATAGCTATAAGCTAAACAATGCTAAAATAAAGAGGTTTGGAGTGATATGCTGAAAAGTTCTAAGTTTTAAGAGCTTTTCACCAAAAATATGACATAGAAAAAATGTTCCTCTTGATCCATTCCTGTCTGAGGCAGCATTTATTATTTTATTCTGGCTAGCATCAGGCAATTTTATTCAGCAGAGAGAAAGGGCTGGTTGAGGCTGGCCTAGGTAGGAATCTCAATGCAAGAGGTAGAGAGGTCCAGGGTTGCACCGGATTTAGTATCTGGAGAGATAGTGAATTGTTTCACTATCCAGTATCCAGCTAAGGAATTAACAATTATTTAATGAGGTTGAGCATGATATCAAGAATTATCAAGCCTGAGGTTTGATTTATCTGACAAAGTCTGAGGCATAGAACGCAAACCTCTGCCTTGATAATTCTTGATATGTGATAACTGAATCCTATAATTGTTTTGTTATGCATAGTCTGAGCAATTTGTCACCAAAAATAACTAAAAACATTAGTTGATACTCAATAGAAAAAATGCAGAAAATGGTGTTTTATAATGTCAACAATGTTTCAATATGAAAGTACAGTAAACCTAAAAATGGATAAATGTGACATGTCCGTTATTAAACTCCTTGATGACTGAGGTAAACATTGGGTGATATGGGAACTAGTTTCATGATTTTCTTACACAATGTTGATTCAAGTGGGATTTGAAGCTTGCACCTTCCGGATACCACTCCGCCACTCTATCTGCTGAGCTATCAAGCATTTTTTTTTTTAAATTAAGAAATTTCCTCTTCATGTTTTCTCTGAGGATGATTCTGTAATGGAACTAGGGTCTAGTGCCTTTTTCATTCATGTTCCATGCTTAAAAAAATATGTTCAGCCATTTTATCTCCAGTTTACAGTAGATTTTGCACTTTTTTGCATAATTATGATTAACCAGTACACTGCTGCAGTATGTGAACCACCACCGACCATTACCAATATAACTAAATACCATGAATAACAAAAACAATACTGGACCAGGTATATCACCAAGCTTTTAATAGACTGAGGGTTCTCCCCTTGACAAGTAAAATTTAGCATTTGGATAGGTTAAATCTGATTTTAGGGCTTTCTGCTTGCATTTCACTCATTTCATGACTTTAATTCACCTACAATTACTCAGATATTTTGTAGAAATGTTTCTGTTAGATCACTGTTGTTTATCGTTGTTGCTGATTACGAAAATAAGCCAAAAACCCAATTAGCCAATCATATGCGAGTAATTTTGCCCTCTATATTATTGGACTGGAAATTCCCTGTGATTTAAGATAATTATTGTGCCGCGCCTGCATTAATTGTCCCAAGAGGGAATAAGCATTCGTAGAATTGACTGGCACATACAGTAATTAAAGTGTGTTGCTGTTTAATTTGGTTTAGGAGTTTCACATTCATTTGTGTGTGATGGCGTGAAGAGAAAAATGCTTGGATATGAAGCTTTTATGAGTTTGATGATGGGATTTTGTGGACATAGAACAAAACTGGACCAGCCTACTGAGGAAATCATACTCAAAATTCGTCAATGTGCATTTAGCAGGATGCATGTGACTGAGCAAAAGAAACTGTTGAAAACTGTTTCCCCCAAAAAGCATTACATGTCTACAGTTGTCCAAACTACATCAAAGAAATATTCACCAAACACAACTCAAACCTCTCCATATCAAAAACAAGGATCTGAAACTGAGAAAGGAACAAATCAGTCTACTTCTTTTTTGATTAACAAGGAAAACCTTAGACAACTCCAACAGAAAAACAATGGTAATGGTGGACGACTATTCAAATCTAGACCTCTTGCAAAACGTTGTAAAGCACAAGAAACATCGAATAAGGAAATAGCTGAGTCTATTCACCATGGTTCCAAGGAGGATTTTATTTTAGGATTTGCCAAAGCCGCATCGGGTAACAAAACACAAAGTGTGTCAACTGAATGGGATGGAAAATTATCTGTCCAAGACGTTATTGATATTACCAAAAATGCCCACTGCCCAACGACCAAGAAAACTGCTTATGACATTTTGACTTGTGATCATTCGGTCAAACGATTTCATTTAGATAAAACTTACATTCTAAATGTTCAGGACAATATGAATTCTGCTCAGTTTGCTGGTGATTTGAGACGAAAAATTCCTGGTCTGTTGGACAGTGCATATTCTGTTGACCAGTTAAAAAAGCTGCAAAATAAAGAATTTACAGAGGTACTTCAACCCAAACGAACTGCGACAGGTTGGAGAATAAATCCTGACCGTCTTCATCAGTGTTTGAAGTTTGTCTATCCGTGGATCCCAGCACAAGAGTACTGGCGTGTTTATGGCGATGCACGGACATACGGAAAGCAAAAAAGTGTCCTTTTAGCAACTGGAAATTTAAACAATGAACAGTTGCTAAACAATGTCCAAATCCAAAGTCCAAAAGAAATATGGCCACTTTCTATTTTTTATTTTGCGGATTCAAGGTTAAATCTAGAACTGAATCTATCAAGTGAAGAATCAGTTGGGTACAGTTCAGGGTGGTTAAATCAATGGTTCGGGAGGATGAAAGATAATGGTCAGAAGATGTATCTGACTGGTGACTCTATGTTTTTAGATGCTGTAGCTGACCGTAAACTGGATCCAAAGAGTGAAACTGGTATAAGCATTTACAATTATGAAACTACTGCTACAAAGGGAGAAGTTTGTACAACAACTGGACTGAGGTCTGGATTGACACGTTCAATCACCAGAGAACTGCCAGACTCTCTTTTGCCTGCCCTTTCCACATCTGATTATCTTTTATGTTGTGACCACATGTTTACCAGAATCACAGAAACTTTATTAACTTTAAGTTTGAAATCAATATTCAGCTTGGAGGCTGAATCAGTCATTTCCAGAAAGGACAGAGACTGTGCCCTCAAGCATTTGGAAAGTAACATAAATATACGTGGAGTTAGAAGTGGTCATTTTAAATTTTACTTTGAGGCTGGGAAGAACAAACTTGCCCCAGTATCACTAAATATAACATGTTCCCAGTTGATTTCTGCTCCTCCTAATTATTTCCAAAATACTAAATACCCACATGTTTTAGACAATGTTGCTCCTAAGATTAGATGTCCTGGTGAACTAAGCAGAAGTCTTCAGCAAGCAATGAGCTGGCAATCTAAACGCATCACTGAGTATGATTGTGAGGTATTAATATGGGCTAATCATTTTAGGATGCATGAGATATGTCGCCTTGATCCTGCACCACAGCTGAAACAAGATCGGCCAATTGATTTAGTTGATGTGAATGATTACACTTTTGGTGTAGGAGAGGAGCTTATAGATGAATATGTGAAATGTGCCGACATCTTTCATGGTCTCATGAAGTTCCGTTATGACAAAGATAAAATGACACCTTACATGATTAAAGCCATTGATATAGCTCCTGTCTTACTGAGGTGTCTGCCATTCCATTCTTTAATGCGTGTGTCTGCTGAGGATGGAGAGCATCTTCATTACCAACACCAACAGCACTTCTTCCAACATACACCTCGTAGTGGTGGACACACATTTCACGACCCAATACTCGCAATATTTGAGCATATGTATCGACAGATTAAGCGACTTGTTGATGAGAGATCTGAAGCAGTTCAACAAAGTTTCAACCAGTTTGTTAATAATTGTGTTGCATCTGATCAGATGCAACCAGAATGTGTTACTCCGGCAACTACAACACCTACTGCAACATGTGACCGTGCAGACACCACAATACCTGATGAAGGACAAACATTAGTAACTGAAGCAGGCATAACTATTCCACAAGAGGCCGGTTGCCTCACTGGATGTCGTTTTGTAATAGCTGGTTCTCTGTAGTCATACAAGTTGACTCAAGAAAAGTTAACAGAATCAGTCAAAAGTAATGGTGGGCAGGTTTTGAAGGTGGACAACATACCAGATGGACTACCAGTGAAAATCATTTTAATCACCACACAGAAAGAATGCGATAAACAAGACAAAATCAATACATCAGTTGCTGTTGCATTCCAAAGAAAGTGGAAAATTGTTTCTCCTAAATTTATTACAGATGCAATCAAACATAATTCTATGCCTTCAACTGAAGCTTATGAGCTCAAGCTGGACAAGATAAAGAATGCCCCGCAGACATCTTCCATTCATCTTGTTTCTCGAAACGTTGATGAGACTCATTTTAAACGAACTGGAGCTTTCTCAGACCTAAAGAAAACCCTTAAAGCTAATGCAAAAGGAGAAAAGAGAGCGTCCAGTGCAACAAATTTGGTTGATGTTAAAAAGAGCCACAAGAAGAAGAAAAAAGAACCTGTGAAAAAACCACTAAACAGTTATATGATGTTTGTAAAAGAGCATTTTGAGACAGTAAAACAGCAGTTGGAGCTAGTCAGCAGAGATGTCACTTTTGATCATGTCAACAATGAACTAAGAAAGCAATGGCACAGTACATCAACTGAGGTCAAGCATTCCTACAAGACAAAAGGGCTTTTGACTTGGTCAGTTTAATAACATTTTTAATAACAGAAAATAAACACTCTTTCAAAACTATTTTAACACTTATTTAACTATTTAAAAGAACAAATATTTAACTATTTAACAATATTGATTCACAGTTACAGTACATACATTTATTAAAGGAAGTTATACAGCTCGTTTTATATTATGGGCTCTTGCCACAGCATGTTGCCTGTGACCCCAGTATAATGGCAGTTATTACAGTTGAACCTGCAGTCAAACATTGTTGTGTTTCTAAAATTATGCGAACAAGAGAAATGGGTCAATATGTTGAAATGACCCAATTGCCTCGTTTGCATGCCAAACCACTGGTATGTGTAATAAGAACTACTACTCGAATCAGTAGAGCAAGACATCGACGATGTTTTCATCACTTCTGAAGCAACAGTTTTGTTAACCGAAGGTCAATTTCAAAACAATGCCAATCACGAGGTGTATTCTTATGTACCATGTGATAGCTTGTTTACAAGTTAACAATTGGATGTTTATCACGTGGTACATGTATGTACATGAAAATACACGTCGTGATTGCTTTCACATTGATCCGCGGTTAATAATATGATCCGCGGTTAATAATATTGACATTTCGGAAGTGATAAAAAAATCATCCATGTTTCGCTCTACTGATTTGAATAGTATTACATTCTGAATGAAATGAATTGTTAAAATGTTAATTTTGATCCAAGATGCTTTTCGTAATTATCATTCAACATATGTGTCAGAAATAACACTCATCCTCGTTCCCATGGCCTCTCGGTAAACTTGAAATCATAGGCCCTGGTAAAAAAACCTGGATGTCTGACATTAACATTAGGCTCTGGGATCAGAGGCACTGTTTGCTGTGAGATTGGTTAGTTTTATAACATGTTGTGAAATAATGAGTTATGCAACATACCTTTAAATAAATTTTTTTAAAAACATAATACGTTTACAGTGTTTTGAAATTTGTCCAGGTTTGTTTACCTAATGCTTATCAACATTAGCCATCTCCTGCTTTTTTTCAAGTATAACATCTTTACATATTTTTCTGTAGTCATCACAGAATAAGAATTTAGCTTCACTAAATTTTACATTAACATACAACACAACATCAGTGTTTCTTGTAACTTCAACTACAGTTGCAAATTTAAAAAAACTATCTGCATCCTTGCCAAGTTTTATATCCCATTTCCCACCCATTATGGAGTCTAAAATGGCAAAGTCTCCATCCTCAATTAGTGAAAACTTTCTGGAAGACTTCGTACCAAACCCAAAAATCTTACCATCACAAAATACATCGAAAGGTCCCAAAGAAAACCTAGTTGAATTTAAATTAGAAAAACCAGAGTGGACATTATCTCTTAAAACCTTCCCAAGTAGGACTGTTCGATAGCATACTCTTAATGCAGGACAGTCGTTACACTTCAAAAATGAAAAGAACTCAGTGGAAGCTATGTTATACACCTTGTCACATACAGTTTTGGACTTAAGCTTCTCTCCATCCCACAAAGAAATATATTTAACATCACACTGTATATAAAAATCATTAAGAATTGCATTAGCAACAATATCAAATGGGGAGAGCATTGCTAATATTTCATTACATTTCTGCCACAACTCAATAATCATGAGAGGGGCAATATAATATTCTGCCTTTACTATATTCCCTATCTGAAGCTTAAGGCCATCTGTAGGCCGTAAAACAAATAGGTGAGGGATTTCTTCCATGTGATACTCAACAAATGAGGCTTCGAGTGGTGTATCTTCCTTTACTGAAGGTGTAACTTCAAGCTGCATTTCATTGGTTGATCTTGGCTTGACCCGATTCTGCTGCCTTTCCTGATTCTGCCGGTTAGGTTTTTTCAGTTCAGGGGTTGGAGGATCACATAGAGCAAGTGCAGAAATAAGCTGCTTTTCTCCATCAGGTAAATGAAAAAAAAATACAACAAGTAAATTAGATTGTTATCCAGCTGGGTTTTCAATTGATAACACTTTATTAAAAGTTATAAGCAATGCAGTTTGGTTAATAACTTTATCCTACGTTTAAATGTAATTTCAAACATAATAATATACAGGAAAAAATTTCTCAATTCTGATAGGCTGAGAGCAGTGCAGTTTTGAGTAAATACAGTGGAGAGAAAAGGAAATACAGTGCAAATTTTTTTTAACTTTGTACAAAAATCATTTTGACTAGAAAAAAAGCTCTTCCAGTTAAATTTTGTCATGTATATTATTAATAAGTAATAGCATGATTTCTTGTGCAATTTGAAAAAAACATGCACTCAAAACCATGCTATTGCCTATACTAATAGTAAATTATCAATGATCTGAGATCTTGCGAAACCAGGGCATCCTGGCATGCTTGTTTCATATCAACAGAACTAAGGTTTGGTAGCTCAACAGGGGCAAAATAAGCATTTATTTGGTAAATGATGACACTCTTGGCCTTGGGAAAACAATACGGTTTCCCTAGGGATCGGTTATGAAAAAACAAAAAAACTTAATGACCAGCAGTCATGTCCCAGGGTCTTTTAACAAAGTGACTATATGACCGGCAAATGACTGGCAGTCTTGTCCCAGGGTCCATTCGCTTCACCGCAACTGGCAGTCTATTTTATAAGGCTCAAATCCTCACAATAACCTTAAACAAAGATTATAAAAATATTAGCCCTAGCCATAAAGCTAACGCATTGTATCCTAACTCTAAACCTAAATTCCTAAAACAAGAAAAGCTTAGAGGAAAAAAATAAAGGCACACCTAAAAGTAAAAGGAACTCCGTGGGACTCGGAATGTCGAACCTTAGTGATTTGCTTTGAAACACACATTGTTAACCACTATGAAAAAAACTTATTTATTGTTGTAGGGTGTAGATTCCCGGCCATATAACATTTGATCAGCATTTGACTGCAATTTTCAATGCATGGATGTTTCTTTCCTAGAGCTTGTATTCCTGTTACCAACTGGCTCTCTAATGTAAATCATGCTGGTTAAAACCCCACAGCAATAAGGCTTGTTTAGTTTTCACCATGTTAATTTGTTTTTCCCTAGATTTATCTTGTTTTTTAGGGTAAAAAGTAGAGTTAGAGCAAGTGATAGCCTGTTTATAGGATAAGTATTTTGGTTTTAGGTTTATTGCACCTTGCCAGTCACAGAGGAGCAAATATAATAGCCTGGGTCGAGACTGCCAATCATTTATTTTTTTCATAACTGTGACCGGCTGCTGGTCATAGTCACTTCGTTATTTTAACCCATTCCTGTTGAGGCCAGCCTGTGGCTTATATAACTACACAAGATTACTGTAGTCTTCATACAACTTATCTCATTGAAAACTTGCTATATATAATATGAAAATTTGTCTTATTCTAACACATACCTCGATCTGCAACTGCATCATAAAATGATCAATGATACACACTGAAGCTTTCACTGCAATGGCAGAAATGTCTTCGTCACGTTTAAACCAAACAGTATCACCGTTCTCCAAACGACGCATAATGCTTTTTGCCTTAAGTAACTTTAAATAAGAATGAAGGGAAAAAAATTAATCCCTATCAACAATCATGACACGTGCATGAAGCTTATAAATGGCAAAATTGTCTATTCGTAAACTAAAAGATTTGAACAAACACAAACAGATCAAAATTTATGCATGGTTTAAATACCTTATGGTCTTGGTTTCGTTTTCGTTTTAACGGACTGAATGCCGATGGTGTGGGTGCCCTTATTTCAAACTGGTTATCAATCACACGATCGTAGCGATGACTGTAGACATCAAACTTGACAAGGAAAGCACCATCGACATTTCTTTCTGCAACGATTCCACCACACAAAATTCCACAACTATCTACAGCCTCGACAGAACTTCCAATATCAAAATCCATTTCTATTCAGACAAACAGACCTTTCGCGAAGCTAAAGGATACGTTGTTTTTGTATCCAAATATAAAATCCAATGGTGAAGGCAGAAGTGCCGTTCAGAATCGGTCTCCCGTGGCAACGTCATAAATTGAGTAATACGCGTGCCTACCATGAATGCCGCCCACATCAATTAATGCAGGCTCAATTACACACTCACACGGGGGTAAAATCGTAATGTAAGGTCAGGAAGGCTGGTGAAAAAAGGTTGTGATTTTATTTGGTTGACTTGCCGGTAGTCACATTGGTGGATTGGCTCCACACAGTTTCTTTAAAAATGGAAAATACAAGTTTGTGAGTCCAAAATACGTGATTAAACAATTCGGAAAAAGAATAAAACTAAATGTTATGCATAGTTAAACAGTCTGAAATACCAAATAAATAGCAACAGTTGTTGCTATGGCAACAATGACTTTTCAAAATGGCTGACAATTACCCTTCAAATTCGAAAAAAACTTTGGTGACCCAAAATGTTTTAAAAATTAACAAACATGATTTTTCTGGGAAAAAAAATATTCGTTCTACATCATTCATTTAAAATCGGCCAATTGATCACTCATACTTCAAGAAAAGTTTTAATGAAAAAATAATTGGGGTCACCAAATTTTTTTTCGAATTAAATTAGTTTGAAGGGTAATTGGCAGCCATTTTGAAACGTCATTGTTGTCATAGCAACAACTGTTGCTATTTATTTGGTAACAGTTTTTTTATTGTCAGACTGTTTAACTATATGCATAACATTTAGTTTTATTCTTTTCCCGAATTGTTTAATCACGTGTTTTGGACTCTCAAACTTGTATTTTCCATTTTTCAATAAACTGTATGGAGCCACCTTAATTGCAGGTATTACCCACACCATTTTCATGTGTCTACGAAAAAAAAGATAAGTTTTAATGCGAAAGGGATTTTGCCGCACATTTTAAAATCTTCTTATATCTTCCTTGTCCTAAACACATTTCACCCAGGGAAAATCACCTCAGTGATATGTACTGTAGTTACAATGGCTTGCATATACATGTATTAAATGTTACAGTATTTATGTACTGTACCGCAAGGAAAATTATGCATGGAATTAGGGTATAGTTGTTTGTTTGCTGGTGCTGAATTAATTTTATTAGGGCCTGTTCATATGAAATACTGGTGTACCGAGAGGTCCATAATAATACTAATACTAATAATTACAGTCAGAATTTTGTCCAAATGGTTAGGTCTAGAGACAAAACACTGAATAAAAGTGAAATAACTTCTAACATAATAGAATTAGGGTGAGTTTTTTATTTTTTGCCCCATTTCCTTAAATTCCCGTGCTTTGTTTACTCCATATAAACTCAGGATGACATTTATCCTGTGCAACCGGGACATCCCGGTACACCAGGATCATACAAACAGGCCCTTATTACATTAGGTAATCATATGATAGTGAGTTCAATTAAGGATTTACACTACGAGTGATATTTGAAAATTGTGCCAAAATTGAAGTTACTCTATTAGTCGAGTGCAATTTGGCACAATTTTCAAATAACACGAGTAGTGTAAATCCTTAATTGTACGAGCAATATCATATGATTATTTATTTATTATATGCATGCAGTGATCATCTTCAGAGATTTTAGTGGTGATTTTTGTTATCTTTCTTAGGACCAGCACTACCTGAGCAATCAACTTCAAACATGTACTGTCATGCCCAGGCTCAAACCATTCAGTTTAAACCATTGAAGTATGTTTGAGCTACAGTATGACTATGTGTCATATGAATGTGTGTATTTGATAAACATGCACTATTAACACTACTGCAGTTTGTTATTAGACAAACAGCAAATTAATTTGTAGGCCAAGATTTCACAACTAAAAAATTTTACCTTTTATTGCTCAAAAATTGTTTCCTTAATATTTTATCCTGCAGGCCTTAAATGTCTCAGGCTATTCTAATAGTTTATTTTTAACAACAAGTGGTATTTTAGGCTGCGTTCAGACTGAGTGCCCGGGCACGAGCAACAATGCAACAGTGTTCAGATAAGTTTCAAAACCTCAATGCTTTTGGTGGTTCTTGGCGCTATAATTTCCGGTGATGTGTCCACGCTGTCTATTCTTGTTAAGAATTTACAGTATGTTTTGTATGTTGCCCACCATTTTTTATACTCGGGCACCATGAAAATTCTGTTCAGATTAGTGCTTGTGCCCAGCACAGTGCCAGGGTACTACCACCTACCACCTCTTGAGGTGGTGCCTGTGCTTGTCACCATGCCATGTTTTTAGCACGGACACTCAGTCTGAACGTAGCCTTAAAATTTCTTAGGAACATTACAGAATCTTTGTAAGTTGTATCTGGTCTAAAGCAAATTAATGGTAATACAGTAGATTTTGGTATAGTTTGTTTGATATTGTACTTTTGTGAACATCGGTGTACATATACAGTAACAATATATATTGCCTAGCAACTTGCTCATGTAAGCGGTCACTTACCAAAAATAGCAATTTCTTCTACTAAGGTAATGTTAATCATACGTGTATCATTATTACATGTAGTTTTTAAAAAAATTATTTAAAATCTTAGTTTGCAAATAGCAAACAAGTTGATAATATAAGTCAGGGTTTTCAAGTCATTTATTTATTTGATCTGTTCAGCTAATTTATTGAAACCTGCAAATACATGTTTTAAAATTCTCAGATTGCAACTTATTTAATTGTCTACAACATGAAATGGTATAGGAGAAATGTGCAAACAAAGTACTGTTCTCTTTACAGTATATCTACATCAAATTAAACAGCTGTGCTGAGGAAACCCATAGGAATTCCACTCTCCATAATGAAAGGAAACAGTTAGTTGTCCCTTGCCAAAGCTATAAACAAGACCAAAATCCTTTGAAGGAGAGACCAATAATTTAGATTCGTGACCTTTGCGACGGCCACTTAGTGACCTTTCAACGTAACTAGTAACCTCTTTTACAGTCTTATCAGACAGCCAACCGAGAAACTTTTTTAAGATAGGAAGAGACGTAATAGATATTACTTGGCCTTTCTTGTTACCTGAGACATAGCAGTTGGGTTCTCTGAAGCCAGGGATTGCTGAATTTTTTATTGCCCGGGTCAAAACATTGAAGATTTCAGCTGGTATATCTCGCCGTATTTCGGCATAATATGGCCTTCGGATGCTTGTTCTCCCAGCCAACCTTCGACGAATCCCCTGAAGCCATAACTGAGACCCAGACTTCATTATTGCAGCTGCGTTGACAGTAGAAGAGATCAAAATGTCAGAGATATCTGGACCTCTCACATCTTTTGCTCTTTGCTGGCATAATGTAACCAGTGGCAACAACATATCTTTTGACATTTTTTCGAATAAGATTTTATTGAAACCTTTGCCGCCTTCAAAAGTTCGTAACAACTCTGTTAATCTTCCCCTGTAATCTATTTCTGCATCTTCCATTTCCTCGCAACTATCATCTGCACTTTTTCCCTCGTATTCATCGCTAAACAGTTTCTCAATAACTTCTTTGACATTCAACTTCGCCGCCATTTCTTCCTGAGTGATTTGGGAGCTCTGCTGACCAAAAGTAATGTCACACATGGCGAAATTTGCCTCATTTATGCCCGGCGTGCCCGTGCCTAATGGATCGTGAAGACTGATAGAGATTTAAAGATGTCTTAATTCGAGCGTGAAAGTGAAACTGGTATGTATATTGTAATATTGTATTTATTGTATTATCATATTCTAATGTATGTTCATAATTCATATCGTATCGTTTGTAATTTTGTATGATTATATTATTATGTTGTCCTCAATCCTCATTGTGGATAATTTTCTCAATATTCTGGCTTATTCATTATTGTGATTTGATGCCTAAATTGTTTATTGTTAAACATTTATAAACTTATTCAAAATTATGTTATACCTAGTTTTAGCATCTAGCTATGTTATCACTTATATGTACTCTACAATAGGAATGTTTTATCCTTTTTACCTTTTACAATTAAATATTATAAATATTTATTTTTGCTCTAATTTTATCAGTCTGCATATATTATATACAATTGCAATTTTCTAATTCTATTATTTTTTTTATTTTTCATTTACAATTACTCCCTTGGTCCTGGTTCACTGGCTGTGCTTATAAATGACTCAATCATTTTACCATTCTTTAGTATACTGTCAGGTTTGCAAAAATTAAACTGGTGGAGCACATCACTGCATGCATTGTTTAAAACCAGTCCATGCAGCGATTTGTTCACGGTAACTTGATGAAGAGGAAGGCTATGGCAGTAGAGTAATATGCTTCATTTGTGCTGAAAAAGGTAACATTTTGTTAATTGTTTGGGTTAGGGTTGTAATGCCAACTTTCTTCAAACTGAAATTTTAGTAATAGCCTAATTTTTAAATAAATGCACCTGAATACAGTTGATGCAACCACAATATTTTTCCTTCAGATACTGATCCTGGCAATGCATTACAGGACACCTATAATGCCTCACAGGTTTCTCTTAAAACCAAAACTGGAGTAGTGGAAAAACAACCAACCAGCGTGAATGGTATGTTATGTACACTATGTACTGTATACTATATAACAGTACATACTATGAGTATGTTATATAGTTCACCAGTTCGGTACTGGTACTACAAGTGTAAGACTGTATTACATATGGTATAATATACTCTATTTTTTATGTAATATGTAAAGGCCGACAATGAGGACTAGACCGGATTTTCAAGTACGAGGAATTCGTTCCTGTCCTCGGCTTCGCCTCGAACTGGAACGAATTCCTCGTACTTGAAAACCCGGTCTAGTCCGAATTGGAGGCCTTTACATGACTTCTCAAAATCACTTAGTGTATTCCCAAAATGAATTAGTGCATTAGTAATTAGTGTATGGATGAATAACCGATTGTGTGAATGAATTTGTGTTATTCATGTACCTTTTGTGAGTTTGTTGATGATTTCATCTGAATTGCAAAGCGTATTTTGTTCACTCGTATACATCGTGAAACGAATTTTAAGGTGAATTGTCGACATGGCGGACGAGGAAGAGGACTTCGAGCCGTTGTGCAAACGCTTTCGAAGTGCTCGGAATGCAGGGGAAGAACGAGACTTGTTAGAGAAAGCCATTCCAATATCGACACGCTACAAAAACGCATGGGCCGTTAAATTATTTGATGAGTGGAAATATGCAAGAAAGAATAAGTCGGCAGGTTCAGAAGTGACAAGTCTGACCGGAGTTAACCTGGATTACGTCCAGAGTCTTGACTGTAAGTTGGTGTTATTGTTGTCTAATGTGTGCTTTTAATGTAGTTTTAGTGGTCTGCGTAGACTCTCGGACGCTGAAATGAAAGATGTACAATCTGAAGGCATTACGAACACGAAGCAAGAACGAAAAGCATTTTCTGATACCGAAGAAGAGAAGATGTGGGAACAAGGACTTCTTGGCACGAAATCAGCCAAGACTTTGATGCATGCGTTATATTTTTATAACGGAAAACTATTTGATCTCAGGGCTAGTGAGCATAAGTTGGTAAGACTTAAAGATTTTGAACTCGGAGATAACGTCATTAAGTATACTGAGAACATTTGTAAAACCTATCACGGTGGCATAAAGGAGCTGAAAAAAAAGCGCAAAGTGGTTACACATATCTGTCATAAATCAGGAGACGATCACGGTCGTTGTTTAGTCAAAATGTATAAGATGTATTTTGAGCTTGTACGTTAATTGAGTGTAAGCGCTACCGCTTTTTATTTTCAACCATTTAAAAGTAAATTCGGTTATAGTAATACCGTTGTAGGAGTTCATAGCTTGGCCAAAATAGTGCCGACTCTGTGTGAAGCAATTGGAGTTGAAAAGAAAACAAGTCATATTTTACGTATTACATGTGCTACAAAACTGTTTCAAGAGGATGTCGAAGAAAAGCTTATCCGTAGTCGTACTGGTCATATTTCTAGTGTACTTTTCGACTATCAAAAAGTCAGTGAAGAGCAGGAGCAGGTTGTTTCTCAGGTACTAGGCCCAGTTGAAGGGAAATTTGATACTAGTGAAAATAATAAGAAGAGTGAATCGTCAACTTTTAGTGCAGATCAGCGATCAGAATTTTAAATCGACGGGTATCGGGCAATAAATATAAGTGGCGCTTGCAATGTAACTATTCATAATTACAAGTAAAACATGTCATAGAGGGTTGTGAATTAAATTGAGTGATAAATTAAAGGAAGTGTGTGAACAATTGATTTGTTTTATTTATTCAAATGGTTCTTGACGTAATATTTCAAGTCCTTGGACTGGAAATAATATTTCAAGTCCTCTGCGCAGTACTTCCCTGGTATTTCAAGTCCCTTCACGTGGTGCAATTCAGCGCTTCTGATTGATTGATTATCTCATGAATTATTAATGAGTTTGAGAAATTATTTGCAGCATTCCAGCGCATGATGTCGAATAGGACCTTGGAAGATAGTCAAGACACCAGCCTGTCCAGAAAAAGAGTTAAGGATGGCCATCAGAAAATGCGGGTGGCAAGTTCTCTCGACTGCTTTGAATGTTTCAAAACCAACCCAAAAAATAAATTTTGGCTGACTCGATTCAATAATTCTACTGTGAAATCCCATATAAATTCTGTCCATGGAGGGAACAAATCTCGGGTCTATGTTGAGGATGATGCTCGAGTTGCTGATGCATTGGTGGCATATAAAAAAATGTAGGGAAAAGTTTTCTCACTTATATGGTGTTGATATGTTGTATGTCATGGGCTAAATTAGTAGTTTTTATAAAACAGGTTGCATCTTACGCATTCTGTGATTGGTCAGTTACCGTGTTTATATCAGGCTATGCCTATGCAAACACATTTGTGACAGCGTGTTACATTTCTTAGTCTTATTTCATAAAAGAAATAGAACATGGATGCCCTGTGTTAATATATAACCTAATGCAAACACTCGAATGAGTTTGGGAGAAACTTTGTCTACAGTTCGAGTTCACATAAACTTTCAAATTCTCCCAACAGACCCAACTCACTTTCGTGTTTGCATCAGGCTACACACACTGTATAACACAGACGGTCATTTTCTATATCTTCAAACGTGTTCACTGTCTATGAATTATATTAATATACGTACAGAGAGGATATTACATTGTGGTGAGAAGATAAGGGTTTTATGTTCAAGTGGCAAGAACGATATCTCAGGAGTGAGCTGTGAGCGCAGCGACAAGTGAGATATTACTCATGATGCGAGACATAAAACCCATATCATTGAGCTGCCATGTAATGTTCTTTGTATTATACGAACAATATATATAATTATGTCGGATAATATATATATATATATATATATATATATATATATGTAATATTTATAAACCGCGCAGGAGGGCTTTATCGGATATAAAACACGAGGCGATAGCCGAGTGTTTTAGAGCCGATAAAGCCCGTACTGCAAGGTTTTTAAATGGCTTCTAAAAAGAATCACTTCATACGTTCATTGGCGTAGTAATTTTGAAAATTAAGCTTATCTCAGCCGTTAAAAACCAGCGAGAAACTTAGATCACATATATAGATCCGATACGCTCATGATTTTTCTTTGTGTTTTCCTCCTGAATTATTAATGAATTTTAGAAATATATATACAGTGTGTATCAAAAAAATTCGAACCCTTAGAAAATGAATTAGCATTCTTTTCAAACAACCTATTGTAGTAGTTTGAAAGCCCTAAGCACTTCGCTGAACCCACAGATGCGTAAAACACACGGTGTTATACACCTGGGAAATTAATATAACTTGAAGTGTATGCATGGTGAAAGTATTTAAAAGCTTTTTCGCTTCGTTTAACTTATGTGCTGATTAATTTATAACGCAACGCTTTTAGGGCTTTCAAACTACTACAATAGGTTGTTTGAAAAGAATGCTAATTCATTTTCTAAGGGTTCGAATTTTTTTGATACACACTGTATATATATATATATATATATAATACGTTTCATGCTTGGATTGCTTTTAGTATCACAGTGGTCAGATGCAGCAAATTTCTCCCACTAGCGCGGGCTCGTTTTGTCAGTGGATTTCCGCATGAAAATTAAAAGCGCTGTGTCATTGCGCTTCGTATGTAGACTTCATAATAGTACTCGTTTAGTTCGAAATTATGGCTGCTTCAACTTCATCTTTGGATTTGAAATCTTCGAATCATAATACAGACCGTGGGAATAAATTCTGGAACTCGTCAACTGTAGCGATGAAGTTATCTGTTCAACAAGAGTGGTTGAAAGAAGTGCGAGGCGCAAAGGGCAAACCGAACTATGGCATGGGAAACATGGATGGCTTACTCGAAGAAGTTGTAGGCAACAAGTTGGAGATGGTTGGCCCTCTTGTTGATTAATTCCTGAAGCAGATTGGCTTAGGAATGAAGAACAAGTTGTGCCACTCGAAGGCCACTGGGTTGATGAACCCTATAACAACGTTTGTTCCGTGGTCTGTATATCGCCATATTCTGACAATAATCAGAGGCTACGGTGGGGATATACAGAGCAAGAATAATGGCATAGCACATTATTCGACAATTTCAAAGATGTATAGTGCTTCCAAGCTCTTTTCCCTGGCGAGATTTTCTGGGGAAAGCTATTTAGCTGACCGGCATTTCAAGCGAGTGCCATCAACATTACCCGGAAGCAGGATGGTTTCTGTTTACAATGGCAAAAGCTTATTTGTTGTAACAGGTATTACACCACTGTGCCTAGATTATAACACTGTGAAGGAAATTGTAACTCTCAGTTTTTATGTTCAGCGTTACACTGCTGATGATTTTGTGATAGATTCAAGCTTACAAGCCTTAATGAACAGTTAATTTTTGTAAATTTATTCATAATCTTGGTAGCACTGGTCTAGATGTGGTCCAAATTTCTTAAAGGCTGGTTTCCACTCAGGAAAGTTTTCTGCCTTAAGAGTTCTCCGTCAGAACTGATGACTGACACAAACTAAACTTTCCACTGCGGAAAATTATCCTGAGTGGAAGCCAGCCTTTAACTTACAGGATTGAAATTGGATTATGTCCACAACAAGTCAAATTGCCATTGGCTTATTGCATTTGAAACCGTACATCTCTTGTTGAGGACCTTTGAAATTCCAAGTGGGGTTACAAGTTTTAATCTAAAGAAATTCCAATGAGGGTATCATATTCCAGGGGGTGGTTTGCCAAAAATGACCCAGAATTCTAGGGAGCCCAATAAAATAATAGAATATTTAGCATTTCCAGGGGTATTTTGGTGGCATGTGGAAAACCAGGTGAGGGTCAACAATTTCTGAATTGCAAGGTCCTCAACAAGGGGGTGTATGGTTTTAAAAAGCAATAAGCTATTCATAAACATACATAGGCCAAAAAATATGGAATCACATTCATTTCCGAACAGCTAGTCCTTTCACGAACCAAGTGCTCCATAGGTCCACCGCTTATCACTGGTTAAGCAGGTGAGAGTCAACGAGTCCCCTGGACGGGACACTAAGTCAACAGGAAAATAGCACAACGGAGAACCGACCTTAACTGTGTATGTTAAGGCTGGTTCTCTCTTGTGCTATTTCCCATTCGACTTAGTGTCCCGTCCAGGGGGAGTCGTTGACTCTCTCCTGCTTAACTTGTCATACTTGATCTACAAACAAACTCAGACATAATTCGTTCAACACATGTTTAAATTGTTTGCAATAACTAACTACATTTTTTAACTTGTATTACTTCTATATTTTTTGCAATTATACATTGAATTGCATTCAAAATTAGCCACTTCTTGACAAATGCTAGGGTTTACTTTGACAAGTGCAGTTTGAGTGTTTAAATCAAAGAAAATCAATTTACAAATTTATTGTAAGTAATACCATGACATAAGAGAAATTAGTGATTAAATGTTCCTGAAAGCCGAGGGAGGATTTGTGGACATTTAATCACTAATTTCCCTCACTAATTTTCCTCCCTCGGCTTTCGGTACATTTAATCACTAATTTCCCTCATGTCATGGTATTAGTTTGTAATAAATACCATGATCACCGAGCCAATATAATTAACTCAATGCATTCCTTTGTTGTGTATAAGAGTATTGTTTTGATGTTTGGTCATGCATGCTATGAGGAAAAAATTAGAAATTTGCATTAAATTGCCCTGTTAGAGGGCAAAATTAGAAATCTGTTTGAGTGAAAATTAGAGATTACAGTATATTCCCAGTGAGAACAAAAGATACTGAGATGATCACGGTATTACATAGCTAGCTTAATTTAGTGTACTATCTTATATAATTATTTTGTATAATTATTTACAAATTTCACTATTAAAATTTTAATAATTTTTACTGGAATGTTTAAATACTTTACTATACCAAACTATACTAAATAATACCACACGGGAAACCATACCAAACTAAACAACACACTAAACTGCACTAAAGCATATAACGCTAAACTATATACAATATAATACGGTATAGCATGTGTAGTTTTGTCTTGGCTAACATTAGTCAATTTTATTCAGCAAAGGAAAGGAATTGCTAAGATGCATCATTAAAATTTCAGAGGTCCAAATTTCAAAAAATTTCCAGGGGGGACATGCCCCGGACCCTCTAGGAATGGTTTGACTAAGGCTAAAACAATCTGCCCCTGCAGCACCACCCCTACCAGATCAAGCTGGATCCATCACTGCATCATTTCCTGTCAGTTTATAGTTAACAAGAATACTTTTACTTACCACTCTACCGATCTACTGAAATTCAACAGCTAAAGCACCAGAGAGTCGCTTAACAAGATGTTCTTCCCCCCCCCCCCAGTAGAACATAAGCCTCGTTTTTTCAACTCTCCTCGTAACTGTTTAACAAACAGCTTTCTTGGATCAAAGTTAGTTGAATGTACAGTCTGGGAACCATGTACTGTCTTAACATGAGCATTACAAGAAATAGTGTCTGGAAATCTGTCTTCACACGAAAGACACAGATTGGGTTTTAAGATGATTAGCACTGATTCACTTAGCTCCCCCATTTGTGCACATTGCATGATAGTAGCACAACTTTGGCAGAAACAACATTCCAGGTGGTCAACATCCTTTTCTCTTGCACACTCACAACTTGAAGGATGTTTTAAATGTGAAGGGTGTCTGGATTCATAGTGAGAAACATATGTGGAAGGCAATGGATGATGTTTTGGTAAGTAAAAGGCTCGAACATAATTTGCCCTCATCACTTGCCACCACTTACCCAATGACCCTGTATCTTTTGATCTATTAGTTAGTGCAAGGTCATTTTTTATACCAGCATGTTTCGACTCTTTGGCTTGAAGTGAAATGATCCCATAACCAATTTTATATTGGTCATAAAGAAGAGAAGCATGATGTGGTAAGGCATATCCCATAGTCCAAACAGTTACATTAACTAACTGAGGGGAAAATAATGACAAAAGGTTGAAATAAATAGTTAAGTATCTTTCAGTTGAGCTACCTCAACTTCGTTTGAATTTACTTTGTTAAAAAGTGTACCAGCATTTCTGAGGCATTGCACTATTTTCCCTATGGCTTGCCTTTTAAGTTTCTCAGCTGGAGATTCATTGGCAATCTGCAAACAGTCAACAAGCCTGTAGCCATACTTGGCAAGAGAAATAGCTTGTCGCCCAATAAGCCTAGTAGAGAGGTTATTGCTCCTGCTGGATGAGTCTTCATAGTGCTCCTTTATATAATTAGCAACAAAAGAAAGACCACAACCTGAGGGACACACAACATTTGCTTCAATAAAAGAAGCAGGAGAACTTAAAATCTTTAGAAAGCTTTCCATTACTCCCCTCTCTAATGCTTGTTTATAAATTAGATTTAGAAAATGTTGCCAAGCATTAATTTCGCAATGAAGAGGCTCTGGTCTCTGACGATCAGCAAAAAGACCAATACGTAGGGGTCCTAATTGACGCATACCATTGTTGCCCATAAATTCAAGTTCACGTTTGTGAACTTGGTCTTGGGTAAGAGTTTTAGGTAGACTACTTCTAAAATGATGGAGCCTCTCAATGTCCTCTGCACGTTTCTTAGAGGTGGGAGGTTTCCAGGTGTCAGTGTCAGAAAACCCAATTGTCTGCCCTATTTTATGCAAATCACCTTTATGGACATTAGCATAAGGGGAAGGGTATGTAGCAGCTTGGTTGAGCTCATTATTAGCCCAGCTTTGCCAAGACTGATCTGCACTTGGTTGGAATTCTACAGTACACTGATGGCCACATATGTTAATGAGATTGCCTTCAAGCATCTGCATTTCATCAGTGTGCTGCTTCCAAAGATCTTCCATCACAGGGTCCTTTTCTGATACACTTAAACAGTGTAGCAAGTAATGGCAATCTCTACTCCTCACCATCCCCCCAAAATTCCAACAAGTAAGAGAACCAATAGACATTCCTAACTCACGTGTTTCTGGGGCACCATCAACAGAGAATTGCACAATGAAATGGTCCTTATTTTCATTGAACCATATTAGCTTATCACAGAGGCGGGAAGACTCTAAATATAAATCCAACAAAATATAAAGTAAGCCAGTAACACTACGAGGAACACCAGAGCAACTAGCCAATGGTGAAACAATACCAATATCAAGAGACTTAACAAACTTGTCAACTTTAGAATCACTTATGATTCTAGGTAGTGATATTTCTGCATCAAGACATTTGATGCTCCTGGGAAGCCAAATCTCTCTATCTGCATAAAACACAAAACTCTGTGTCTTACAAATTAACTTAAATTTCGTTCTAGAAAGGAAATTTTGGTATTTCAGTGCAACAGCTTGCTTTAATGACTCTTCAGATTTACTAAATTCTTCAACTGCTTTTCCACCTCTTATAGTTACCCATAAGTTGGTCAATAACTTCCTTTGAAGTTGCAGAAGCAACAAAATCCCATGCACCTAGAATGGCCCCATCATCACCACCATGGATATACCTCAAGATATCTGCTGTTTCCTTGCGGCGCCTATACCTAGTGCTATTCTGAACATCAGAAATCATTTGAAGGGTAGTAGCATTCTTGGCACGTTTACCCCGTGCTGTTTCGGTTTCCTGCAGCAAGATTTTAACTTTGTCAAATTCCTGCCTTAACTGCGTAAGCTTTTTCTCTTCAAACTCAAGCTGCTCCCGAGCTTGCCGAAGGAACATTTCTAGAAATAAAGACAGAAATATATTAGTTAGGTAAAATTAATAGCACAGAAAATGTTTCTATATTGCTGTATCATCAATTTCAGGCAATCACCCTCTTCATGACCTTGTTTTTTTACAAGTTATGATAGTTTGCTTGATGTTTACGTCAAACTAAATGTCTTCATCTTTTCAGCTCATTTAAACCATTACCTTGTAGCCATCCTTTAATTTTAGCTTTATTAGTTGCTCATACTTCACACAGAAAGCCATTTGTTGTTTCCATGTGTTAATCAGCTAATAGCATTCTTTACTAGTAACCGCAAATAGCATTAAATTTTGAAGTACGAGTATAAATAAAATAACAGAAATATAAATATATATATATATATATATATATATATATATATATATATATACCGAGAATTGATTGTAACAGAGTGGTTACAGGACTTGTCAATGGCTTTAGAGCGCTCAATACCATTACCGGTAGAGCGGATAATATTTATTTATTCGGTAGACTTGCTTTGCTACTCGGAGTTTCATGCAGTAAAGCGATCGTCAGGCAACTGACAGATCTGGTGAAGGTACTCTCTATTTACAGTGTGATATTAGGTATCGTGTTTCATGTCTGCACTTGGTGAATAGTTCGGATCGTTTGTTCAATAGTGAATTGTTCTTGTTTTTCATAATTGTCAGTTTTTCCTCGAGGCAAAGGTTGCACCTTCTGGAACCAGCTTTGTAGGCAGGAACATTCTTAAGAAGCGACCATATGATGGAAAATGGTTTCTTTGCTGCTTTCAATTTCCATACGTGTTTAGACAGTTCCGTTTCCGTTGAGTATTTGTTGTTAGCGAATGATTTGGCGTGGTTTCTATATCTCGTTTTGAAGTCGTCGGCGGTAACTCCAATGTACTTTGCTGGTTCGTTGTTGTCTGTCGAAACTTCGGCTTGGTATACTACACTTTTTGTAAGGCATTTACCTTCGGTCGGGCATCTGTCGGGTTGTCTGCAGTTGCACTGTCGCGTGTCGTCTGTGTTGTTTGTGTTCGTATGTCTCGTGTGTTTGTTTAGTATTTTCCTGTTGTGTCTGTTTATGAATGAGTTCATGTTGTCAAGGCAGCTGTAGCTAATTCGTACGTTGTGTCGGTTGAAGATTTTGTGTAGTTTGTTAGAAGGTGGAAAGTGTTTGTCAATCAGTTGAAGGAACCGTTGTCCGATGTTTGATTTTACGTTCTTGCTGTAAGGGGGGTTGTACCATATAGTGTTGCGTTGTCTGTTTCGTCTTTGTGTTCGGTTGCTGTCACTGTTGTTTTCGTCACTTGTGGGTTGTTCGTAGGTTAGAGTTGCGTCAAAGTTGCTTTGTCTTAAAGCGTCGTTGTACAGTTGGGATGAAGCGTCAAATGTTTGTTTGTTACATGAGAGTTTGTTGATGCGTTTGTTAATGGATGAAGGTAGTTGGTAATGGATGAAGGTAGTTGGTGAACTTCTTAGACGTAACACTTGACTTGACTGACGGCACATACAAACCGTACAGAAAACCGAACGACGACCGCCTCTACATCAATCGCCTATCTAACCACCCACCCGATATCGTAAACCAACTACCTTCATCCATTAACAAACGCATCAACAAACTCTCATGTAACAAACAAACATTTGACGCTTCATCCCAACTGTACAACGACGCTTTAAGACAAAGCAACTTTGACGCAACTCTAACCTACGAACAACCCACAAGTGACGAAAACAACAGTGACAGCAACCGAATACAAAGACGAAACAGACAACGCAACACTATATGGTACAACCCCCCTTACAGCAAGAACGTAAAATCAAACATCGGACAACGGTTCCTTCAACTGATTGACAAACACTTTCCACCTTCTAACAAACTACACAAAATCTTCAACCGACACAACGTACGAATTAGCTACAGCTGCCTTGACAACATGAACTCATTCATAAACAGACACAACAGGAAAATACTAAACAAACACACGAGACATACGAACACAAACAACACAGACGACACGCGACAGTGCAACTGCAGACAACCCGACAGATGCCCGACCGAAGGTAAATGCCTTACAAAAAGTGTAGTATACCAAGCCGAAGTTTCGACAGACAACAACGAACCAGCAAAGTACATTGGAGTTACCGCCGACGACTTCAAAACGAGATATAGAAACCACGCCAAATCATTCGCTAACAAAAAATACTCAACGGAAACGGAACTGTCTAAACACGTATGGAAATTGAAAGCAGCAAAGAAACCATTTTCCATCATATGGTCGCTTCTTAAGAATGTTCCTGCCTACAAAGCTGGTTCCAGAAGGTGCAACCTTTGCCTCGAGGAAAAACTGACAATTATGAAAAACAAGAACAATTCACTATTGAACAAACGATCCGAACTATTCACCAAGTGCAGACATGAAACACGATACCTAATATCACACTGTAAATAGAGAGTAGCTTCACCAGATCTGTCAGTTGCCTGACGATCGCTTTACTGCATGAAACTCCGAGTAGCACAGCAAGTCTACCGAATAAATATATATATATATATATATATAAATATAATAAATTATGAGCTATATGGAACTAATTGTATGAACAAAATTCTTTGTTCAACATACTAACTTAACTTGCATTTAGTGAATGTCGCCTTCAGAGTTTGATCTTGGTATAGGCTTTGTGATATTAGTATTAAATAATACATGACTAAGCAATTCTTTGAATGTATACTTACCCGAGTCATTATTTCGTTGGGCAATTTCAGACTCCTTAGTCAACACCCGCTGCTCCCTATCCTCAACATCACCTACTCTTGCTAATTTAGCTTCATATTCAGTGACAATTTTACTGGACTCTTCCTCACACTCCCTCTTGAGAGAGTGTTTGATACAAGCAGTTGACTTAGACCAAAAGTTGTGAAATTTTCTTTGAGTATCATGTTGCCCTAGGTGGTTGTCTGGCTTAGAACACCGTCTGTTCTTTGAACAGAGTTTCACTTCCCTGAAATTTGTGAGATTATATAAAATTAATTCCCAACTTTTACTGCACTATTACGAGGGACATTAATATTCAAGTAAAATGTTTTATAGTCTTGTGGTCATATTTGTCATTGACACTACAACAGTCAAAGGATTGTGGGTTATACTATGGTTAGAAAGCGACACCAATTGATACCGCATTTCACAGTTATTTTGTCGACTTATAGAAGATAAATTTATGCCACAATAGTCGCATCTTTGAACTTGTGTATTATGATTTATGACTAAAGTACAGTGCGTGTGAATTACAAACAGCCAGCGACAGGGAAAGTAGAAATCTGATCTTAAGTTAACTACAGATATGTAAAGATGGCGGACAGCATCAAAATCACTATATAAAAGGTATATTTAAACGAATTCTACTTACACTTTCTCGCCTTCTCCTGCACCACTTGTTGAAGCCATGAATCCAAACTCAAATCTGAATTGCTGAGTCACTATCTCAAACGCCATATAGAGGAAATATTTGGCAAAAACTTCCCAAGTACGGGTCCCTACGCAAACATTTTTGATTTAAAAAAAAACTATGCAGAAAATATATAGACATAGCAATTCATTTTGGGTCAAACTTTATTCTGATCAATAATATAGCAAAATTAACTTCCAAAAGCTTTCTAGATTGCTGTTTAAACCCAGATGTAGGGAAAAAGGCGGCCAAGAAAAATGCTTGTAAGTAGGCAACACTTGCTATCAGGGACCCCGTCCTAACATATTTTGACGGCCGAGTGCCTTGTCTTGATATTGAATGGGGCTGAGTACAGAAAACGTGCATAGTTTATGTAAATTTCACTATTAATCATGCGCTAATTTTGCACTTCTTCGCCATTAACAATTTTGTCACGTGACACCACTTCCATATGCAGCGCTAAGTGGGAGGAAATTTGCGTAATATGACCATCGTGTATCTCCAAGGAAACTGACAGTTCTCCTGCTAAACGTTCCAAATCCAAAACATCCAAGCCAACTTTATTTGATACCACTTCAAAATCACAACAGACACCGCTGACTACAATGCCTAGCATCGATTTTTCAGATTCAGATTCTGAGGCCGAAAGTTTTTCCTCATTTGAAAGTGGAATGACACCTACACTTGCAAGCTCAGTGGAAAGTTTTTCACATTCCCAAGAAAGTGGGAGTTTACGAAATCCTTCACGTCAGGCTGCAATAGACATATTTACTACTGTCAAAAAGAGCTCGGCAACAGAAGATGATCAAATGGACGCACTTGCTCGTAAAGTTGCAGATCGTGTCGTGAAGACATCAAAATCTGAGTCACCTAACTCACCCTTAACTTCAATTTCAAAAGCAACCAATGGGAGTACAAGTAATGGGGAGACATTGTTTTCTTCTTTCGCTAATGTGAATGAGTTAATGAAACTCTGTGACGATTTCGTGCTTCTGGGAGAACATGGTACCAGAATTCTTAGCTGCGAGGTTTGCCACGAATATCTTAGCACACCAGCAGGTCTGGCAGCAGTAGGCATCGGAAACAGAAGGCCAACAGGTGGAGCTACTGGAGCATTATCTCTCGGCTTGCATCTGAGAGATGGTGACTATCAGATGTACGTTGACGGACACAATGACAAGTGGTATAGACTGAAGAAACCCATGGTAGACCACCTATCCGTCTCAAATGTAACTCGTACCCATGCCATATCGTTCAAGCAGAAGATGGCTCCTTTTAAACGTCGCGGGAAAACAGTAGTAAAAAATCTGCTAAGGACTGCCCTGGGCGTAGTCCAAACAAAATCAGCTGCTCTTCAGTATAAAAGTCGTGTTGCTGAACTTTGGGCAAGCGGTTGTGATGTAGGAGACTTTTCACACTCGCGAGCATTGTTCGTTGACATGATCAAAGTTGCATGTGCTTACATCGACATAGAAGTCCGAGCGTTCTTAAATGCACCTCTGTCAAACACGGGATTGCCCCCGCACTTCTATGTTACAGCCGATAAGTCGACGAACCACAGAGTAACAAATCAAGCTTGTGTAGTTTGTCCAGTAGTGGAAGGCAAGAGGCAAGGAATCCTGCTAGCGCTTAGCGAAGTCTACACTAACTCAGCCGGAACTGGCGGTGCAGCAAGAGAGCTTGCTGGATTGATCTACCAAGATCTAAAAAGCCACGCCGATTTGTCAGGCAGCAAATTAATGGCGATGCAAGGCAAGGTCATGGATGGCCAGTATCTCACCACTCCTTTATTGAAGCAATGAATGAGCCACTGTTTGAACTCCTGTCAGAAGATCGGGAAATCGTTCTGAGTAGAACAGCGCTCTTTCGTCAGCTTTTCCGATTTGGCAAGATGCACAGCGTAGCAAAGCAAACAGCCAAAGATCTCGTGTTGCCTTTCCGAGTCACAGTTCCATTCGCCCAACAGCGATTCGTGTGCAGCAGCTACCAACAACTCCTGAAGCTTGAAACAAGTTTCGAGGTGTACGTGGAAACCTTCCGCGATCACAACAACCGTGAGATTATGGAGTACCAACTTGCAGGGAGGGACTTTGTGGTTGATCTTCTTGGTATCATTGATCTGTTATGGCGTATCGTGGTTATAATGCTTCGATCACAATTACAGTGGTGCCCAAGTTGGAAATTTGTTGGATGGATTCCTCTTGTGCAACAACAGCTTGAGATTTTTTCTCGAGATGTCGTGAAAGATTTGCCAAGCCATACAGCGTGTCCCAGGCTCCACAAGCACACCAAGAGCATCAACGAGTACAAGTAAGGCAGGACCGATCTTGTCGATGGCTGGCTCGTCACCAAAGAGGAGACAGGAAAACCAGTTGAGTGGAGTATGCGAGAAGTGAACGACTGTAAGAACGATCTTCAGCAACGGACACTCGACATGATTGATGAGTTGAATGCTCGATTTCAATCCTGTGTTCCCGACTTGAACAAAGAGCTACACGAGTGTCTTGACTTCGGAGTTCTCTTTGAAGGCGTTTGTGGAATAAGAAATACCAACAAACAGCCCGTGAACAAGAACGACTATGCCAAAATTGGCAGATATCACATCAAGAGAGTGGTAGAATTCGTGAGTGTCTTGCCACATGTCAAACATGCGACGGAAGAGGAAAATATCGATTTTGGCTCCGAGTTATCTAATGTTATCTTCTGCAAGGTAAAGTCAGTTATCATCGAAGTTGTGTGGGGAGAATGCTTCAACAGTCTATTTCCCTTATTTTTGAAGAAGATTTCTGACATCGAGGGTGGCTTGCAGCAGACAGCGGTAAAGCCAACCACAACCCTTGCTTCTCTCGTTTTGCCCACTGATGCTTTCTGCGCGTCTTACCAGCGTGAACACGGGACGAAAAGTTAGATTTGCAATAGATTTGCATGCTTGCAAATTTATTGCAAATTTAATAAACTAAATTTGCACAACTTTGCACATGTGTATTTTCAACTTTGCACTTAATCAAATTTGCATCATCTTTACCCATAACTTTGCATCCATGCAAATTTAAATCAAAATTTGCAATAGATTAGCACATAGTGCAAATTTAGTGCAAATATGACACCTAAATTTGCACAACTTTGCGCATGTGTATTTTCAACTTTGCAGATTAAAAGTTTGCAACAAATTTGCACACATATTTGCATACGAAAAATTCAATTGCAAATCTGTAGTTAAATTTGCATTAACTTTGCAATATAGTGCAAATTTACTGCAAATATAACGTTACACAAATCAAATTTGCACATGTGTTTTTTTCATCTTTGCATAGTCCGGATTTGCAACAAATTTGCACACACATTTGCATATGAAAAATTCAATTGCAAATCCGTAGTTAAATTTGCATTAAATTCGCACTATAGTGCAAAGTTACTGCAAAGGTAATACGCCAAAATTGCACAAACTTGCAATACAATAATTTACAACGTCTTACGTTTTGAAGATTTTATAAAGAGATTTTCCATAGAGATTTTTAATAAAATAAATATCAGTCTTCCTTTAGATTACGATTGTTTTGAGTGCATTTGGTGTCAAAATTTATGTTGGTAAAGGTACTTAAAGAATTTGTACAATATATATGCTTTAGCTGGTTCTTTCATCACATGCTAACATTCAAACGCCCTAACGTACAACATGCAACGGTTGCCGGCTGGCGATGACCTAAATGTATCTATGTGCTAGAGCCATCTGACATCCCACAAAGGACCAGGCGTAATGCCTATAAGCCAGACACGATATGCAAGTGTACTGTGAGTTGAATGTGCACCAATGCTGGGACAGAAATACTGCAGCTCATTGGAGGAATCAAGCGCCTCAAACATGAATGTATGACTTTCAAGCGAGCACAAGCACAAAGTTCTCTAAGGACAGCTGAGCTTGACAAGTTATGAAGACAACCACAATCTTTCATTAATTCTAAGAATCTATGTTTTTCTTAACAATGCCACATTCTTCATTTTCAAAGAGTGCAGCGCAAATAACTAACTAAAAACTGCTTATTTGTTACACAAATCAAATTTGCACATGTGTCTTATCATCTTTGCGTAGTCCGGATTTGCAACAAATTTGCACACACATTTGCATATGAAAAATTCAATTGCAAACCTGTAGTTAAGTTTGCATTAAATTTGCAATATAGTGCAAATTTACTGCAAATGTAAGGTTACACAAATCAAATTTGAACATGTGTTTTTTTCATCTTTGCATAGTCCGGATTTGCAACAAATTTGCACACACATTTGCATATGAAAAATTCAATTGCAAATCCGTAGTTAAATTTGCATTAAATTTGCAATATAGAGCAAATTTACTGCAAAGGTAATACACCAAAATTGCACAAACTTGCACCAGTGTTTTTTCATTAACTTTGCTGATTTAAATCTGCACATAAATATGCTATGAAAATTTTTGGTGAAAATTATTAATATTACATATCCAATGTACATGTAACAGTGCAAATTAATCAAAATACAATAATTTAGAACGTCTTACGTTTTGAAGATTTCATAAAGAGATTTGTCATAATTTTAACAATATAAATATCAGTCTTTCTTTTCTAAATCCTCTATTTTATCAACGAGAGATCTTGTGTTTGAAAGGAACAAAGAGGGCAAAGAAACCCTTGATGAATGAACAGATGCAGTTTGCATATTGGAGACTGGCATATCGGTACAAGGGCCATTGGTGTTAGATTGCACAGATTACGGTTTCTCCCTACTATATTACCAAACGTGCGAGTTGCATTATCAGAAGGATGAGTAACTCGGACAGGAACAATGTGTGTCACATCTGAAATCTGAATGAAGAGTATTTAGTTTCTCATCACGTCGGTTGTTCGTGATGGGTTCACATGCCGTGGGATACTGTTCGCAAAACCTGTTCGAAAAAATAACCCATTTCTTTGGTACTGGTTGTTGCTTCGTTTAATTGATTGTTTCTTTACGTCGCTAGGTTTACAGCGTGAATTAGCGTGAAAATATAAAATTGACGACGTCAGTGCATGACGTCACTGTTCGGCCTTCTTGGATTCTGCCATATTGAATTTGTGACGTCATTAGATGAACTTATATAACACAAAATTCATGGAATTATATTAAAAATACTAAAGTTAGTCAAATACTCAAGAAAATAAAAAAATATATACTATATTTAAGCAGAAATTCGAAAGTTTTACCATAAACGTCATCAAAAACGTGGTCGCTACGGCAACGCTAATCAGTGTAAAAAGAATTTTACACCCAGAAATGTTCCGCACTGTTTATTAAGCGGGCACTGTTTATTAAGAGATTCCGGTTTATGTACATTTCAACGATTTCCCGCCAAAATATTTAATTAGATTCAAAACCCTGCGAGTGAGACAAGACCCCCTCTCGTCTCCCACCTTTCCGATTTCGCCCGCCTGCCTTTCTCCCGTCAGAAAAAGAGAGGCGGACTTGGAGCAAGTCTAGAAGTTTCTTAAAAAACAGTAAAGCACTTGTGCCCAGACGCATAAATTAATGGCCATGGTGTGCTTTATTATGCAGAAATCAAGATGGTTGATTTCAAGGGAGCGTATTATGGTGAAGTTCGTTTTAAAGAAATTAAAGAACAAAAAACGTCATTTAGATGACCAGGCTTCAGGGCTAGCAGGGCACCTCAGCCATAGAGCCGGGTGGAGCACCTAGAGTTACGCCACTTAGGCTGTGCGCACAATTTGAACATCAAAGGTACACTATAGTAACCTAAGAAATGTTTGCGCCAAAACACAAATAGTTGAAAATATTACTTGGATCAACCGCTATAAAATATATGAAACATTGCACTGCGGGATACAAACATTAATTCCAGTTGTTTATAAAAGGGACTTCTTCTCCAATAGCAACACAAATAGAACATTTTCCCCACCCACTTTGTCATATCCAGCTATGAATTTTCTGGAAATTCGTTGGACTGGTATGAACGATGCAGGACCAAAACTCTCGAATACGTTAGCGCACCAAACTTTAGGGGTTCCTCCGGATCTTCCACACAGGAACTGATGAAGGTGGCGCTGAAAGCAGCTAACGCGTGCGAAACAAAAGGTACATCTACGAGGACTGCTAGCGCTGTCGTATTCGATGTTTCCATGGATGCGTCATCGGAAGTCGTCGGAATAAAGTCGGAGCCTCGTTCATAGTTTTATTGGCCAATCATATCTCAAGAAATTTCCCGCTAAAACACACTAATTCAAGCAAGAAGATGGCGGGTTGGTTTATCTAAATGGACACAAGGAATAAATCAATTTTTTATAGTGAACATCTACAAAAAACGCCGTCATTTGTCATCAAAGTGGTGCCTTAGGAAACCTCTGTTGTTTATCCCGTACTATCTGTCTGAATATGTGGATTTTTGACGTCAAAAATGCTTGTTGAACACTGCAGTGACGGCACTGTACAAACAAAAACAGAAAACGAAGATTGATCACGACAAACGACGACAAAAACTTGAAGAAATCACGTTTTACTTTGATAAAAAGAGGTTAGTAAACTGAAGGAGTGTGAACTATTAGTAATCAGTATTCTGTATCTTTGATTAAATTCCAGTATTCCACAGCGGGATAAATAGCGTTTGCATCATCGAAGTCTTCGAAAAATATAAATTTTGACAGTGTTTGACCCATACATCAAATATCTAAGTTTGGCATGTAAAAACAAGTTAAATCGTTACTAGTTTTTGTATTTTATAAATGTATTTTATAAGTTAAAACATTTTGTGGTTACTCTTTGCAAGTTCCAACTCTTTGTTTTATAAATAAAAGTTTACATATCAAAGGCTGTCTTTTTCAATTCTTTTTTTGGGCCAGAGCTTAACAAAAGAACAGCAAATTGAACATAAAGCCAGAAAGATATTCTACCAACTAAACAAAACAAGTAAGTAGAAAAAAGATGATATTTATAATATTGTACTGTATTGCATTGTATTTTGCTTTAATGTATTGCAGTTTTGTAAATATTTCTTTTATTATTGTATAGTTTTACAGTGTATTAAAAGGTATAGACATTCTCTTTGCATTTTATTGCAGAGTGCTGTATTGTATATTGGCATTGTATTGTGTTGTGTTGTGTTGTGTTGTGTTGTGTTGTATTGCTTATTGTACTGCATTGCATTGTAATATTGTATTATATAGTAATTTTTCAAGCATTTATCTTTTAAGTGCTGCTTAACGCATACCAATTTACTACCTATTTTTAATTAAATAAATAATTTTTATAATATTGTACTAATACTGCACTTCACTGCACTGTATTGTATTGTACTCTACTGCACTGCACTGCACTTCACTACACTGCACTGCACTGCACTGCACTACATTGTATTGTATTGTATTGTATTGTATTGTAGTGTACTGCACTGCACTACATTGTATTGTAGTGTACTGCACTACACTGCACTACATTGTATTGTATTGTAGTGCACTACATTGTATTGTATTGTAGTGCACTGCACTGCACTACATTGTATTGTATTGTATTGTATTGTATTGCACTGCACTGCACTACATTGTATTGTATTGCACTGCACTGCACTGCACTACATTGTATTGTATTGTATTGTACTGCACTGCACTACATTGTATTGTATTGCACTACACTGCACTACATTGTATTGTATTGTATTGCACTGCACTGCACTACATTGTATTGTATTGTATTGCACTGCACTGCACTACATTGTATTGTATTGTATTGTATTGTATTGTATTGTATTGTATTGTATTGCACTGCACTGCACTACATTGTATTGTATTGTATTGTATTGCACTGCACTGCACTACATTGTATTGTATTGTATTGTATTGTATTGTATTGTATTGTATTGTATTGTATTGTATTGTATTGTATTGTATTGTATTGTATTGTATTGTATTGTATTGTATTGTATTGTATTGTATTGTATTGTATTGTATTGTATTGTGTTGCACTGCACTGCACTGCACTACATTGTATTGTATTGTATTGCACTGCACTGCACTACATTGTATTGTATTGTATTGTATTGCACTGCACTGCACTACATTGTGTTGTATTGTATTATATTGCACTGCACTGCACTACATTGTATTGTATTGTATTGCACTGCACTGCACTACATTGTATTGTATTGTATTGTATTGCACTGCACTGCACTACACTGTATTGTATTGTATTGCACTGCACTGTATTGTATTGCACTGCACTGCACTGTATTGTATTGCACTGCACTGCACTGTATTGTATGTATTGCACTGCACTGTATTGTATTGCACTGCACTGTATTGTATTGCACTGCACTGCACTGTATTGTATTGCACTGCACTGCACTGCACTGCACTGTATTGTATTGTATTGTATTGCACTGCACTGCACTGTATTGTATTGCACTGCACTGCACTACATTGTATTGTATTGTATTGTATTGTATTGCACTGCACTGCACTACATTGTGTTGTATTGTATTATATTGCACTGCACTGCACTACATTGTATTGTATTGTATTGCACTGCACTGCACTACATTGTATTGTATTGTATTGTATTGCACTGCACTGCACTACACTGTATTGTATTGTATTGCACTGCACTGTATTGTATTGCACTGCACTGCACTGTATTGTATTGCACTGCACTGCACTGTATTGTATGTATTGCACTGCACTGTATTGTATTGCACTGCACTGCACTGTATTGTATTGCACTGCACTGCTCTGTATTGTATTGCACTGCACTGCACTGCACTGCACTGCACTGTATTGTATTGTACTGTACTGCACTGCACTGCACTGCACTGTATTGTATTGCACTGCACTGCACTGTATTGTATTGTACTGCACTGCACTGCACTGCACTGCACTGCACTGTATTGTATTGTATTGTATTGCACTGCACTGCACTGCACTGCACTGCACTGTATTGTATTGCACTGCACTGCACTTCACTGCACTGTATTGTATTGCACTGCACTGTATTGTATTGCACTGCACTGCACTGTATTGTATTGCACTGCACTGCACTGCACTGCACTGCACTGCACTGTATTGTATTGCACTGCACTGCACTGCACTGCACTGCACTGCACTGCACTGCACTGCACTGCACTGCACTGCACTGCACTGCACTGCACTGTATTGTATTGCACTGCACTGCACTGTATTGTATTGCACTGCACTGCACTGTATTGTATTGCACTGCACTGCACTGTATTGTATTGCACTACACTGCACTACATTGTATTGTATTGTATTGCACTGCACTGCACTACATTGTATTGTATTGTATTGCACTGCACTGCACTACATTGTATTGTATTGTATTGTATTGTATTGTATTGTATTGTATTGCACTGCACTGCACTACATTGTATTGTATTGTATTGTATTGCACTGCACTGCACTACATTGTATTGTATTGTATTGTATTGTATTGTATTGTATTGTATTGTATTGTATTGTATTGTATTGTATTGTATTGTATTGTATTGTATTGTATTGTATTGTATTGTATTGTATTGTATTGTATTGTATTGTATTGTATTGTATTGTATTGTATTGTATTGTATTGTATTGTATTGTATTGTATTGTATTGTATTGTATTGTATTGCATTGCACTGCGCTGCGCTGCACTGCACTGCACTACACTGTATTGTATTGTATTGCACTGCACTGCACTACATTGTGTTGTATTGTATTGTATTGCACTGCACTGCACTACATTGTGTTGTATTGTATTATATTGCACTGCACTGCACTACATTGTATTGTATTGTATTGCACTGCACTGCACTACATTGTATTGTATTGTATTGTATTGCACTGCACTGCACTACACTGTATTGTATTGTATTGCACTGCACTGTATTGTATTGCACTGCACTGCACTGTATTGTATGTATTGCACTGCACTGTATTGTATTGCACTGCACTGTATTGTATTGCACTGCACTGCACTGTATTGTATTGCACTGCACTGCACTGCACTGCACTGTATTGTATTGTATTGTATTGCACTGCACTGCACTGTATTGTATTGCACTGCACTGCACTACATTGTATTGTATTGTATTGTATTGTATTGCACTGCACTGCACTACATTGTGTTGTATTGTATTATATTGCACTGCACTGCACTACATTGTATTGTATTGTATTGCACTGCACTGCACTACATTGTATTGTATTGTATTGTATTGCACTGCACTGCACTACACTGTATTGTATTGTATTGCACTGCACTGTATTGTATTGCACTGCACTGCACTGTATTGTATTGCACTGCACTGCACTGTATTGTATGTATTGCACTGCACTGTATTGTATTGCACTGCACTGCACTGTATTGTATTGCACTGCACTGCTCTGTATTGTATTGCACTGCACTGCACTGCACTGCACTGCACTGTATTGTATTGTACTGTACTGCACTGCACTGCACTGCACTGTATTGTATTGCACTGCACTGCACTGTATTGTATTGTACTGCACTGCACTGCACTGCACTGCACTGCACTGTATTGTATTGTATTGTATTGCACTGCACTGCACTGCACTGCACTGCACTGCACTGTATTGTATTGCACTGCACTGCACTTCACTGCACTGTATTGTATTGCACTGCACTGTATTGTATTGCACTGCACTGCACTGTATTGTATTGCACTGCACTGCACTGCACTGCACTGCACTGCACTGTATTGTATTGCACTGCACTGCACTGCACTGCACTGCACTGCACTGCACTGCACTGCACTGCACTGCACTGCACTGCACTGTATTGTATTGCACTGCACTGCACTGTATTGTATTGCACTGCACTGCACTGTATTGTATTGCACTGCACTGCACTGTATTGTATTGCACTGCACTGCACTGCACTGTATTGTATTGCACTGCACTGCACTGCACTGTATTGTATTGCACTGCACTGCACTGCACTGCACTGCACTGCACTGCACTGTATTGTATTGTATTGTATTGTATTGTATTGTATTGTATTGTATTGTATTGTATTGTATTGTATTGTATTGTATTGTATTGTATTGTATTGTATTGTATTGTATTGTATTGTATTGTATTGTATTGTATTGTATTGTATTGTATTGTATTGTATTGTATTGTATTGTACTCTACTGCACTGCACTGTACTGCACTGCATTGTATTGTATTGTATTGTATTGTACTCTACTGCACTGCACTGTACTACACTGCACTGTATTGCACTGCACTACACTGTACTTAACTACACTGTATTTTATTTGTACTGTACTGCATTGTTTTTTTTTATTGTTATTGCACTGTATTGGAGTGTTATAAAGTTTTGTATTGTATAGTTTGCAGTGTATTACATTTATTGCATTGTAATGAGGACTGTGTCACATTGCATAGTTTTGCATTACATTGCATTTCATTGTATTGTATTACATGCATTGTATTAGAGTGCATTGCATTGAAATACATTATTTTGAAAATATTACTGTAACTTTGCAGGTCTCTCTAATTCAAAATCTTAAATTTTCATGTATTTTTTTAGGTTAGAGTATATTCTAGAAAACCAAACAAACAAAAAGACAGAAAGATATAATTATATTCTACTAACTATATTTAACAAGTAAGTAGAAAAATATGTTTATTTTTAATGTGACTTATTTATAAATTATAGAATATGATTTTATATGTTGTTCTGTATAAGTATTGTAAAGTCTGCCCAGTGGGCAGTATCCAGTAAAATTCTGCTATCTGGCAGAGTCTGGTATTTGGTAAAACAGTTTATAGTTTTAAAGGACTGCCTCCCTTCCCTTGCCTTAATTGTTTTGTCTTGCCTCATTTTGCCTTGGAACTTGCCTTGCAGGTTACCTCACTTTGCCTAATTTACTTCTCAGGTAATGTTATGCATTTGCATTGCAATTTGGATTGATTCGAATTAATGCATTGTAACTTTGCAAGTATATTTATTTTGTATCATAACTTTTCATGTGTTATTTCTAGACCAGAGTTTAACTATAGACCACCAAACATAGAGACTGAAAGATATGTATAGGATAAATACCGAGAACGGAGGGTTTAAGCCAGATAAATCCCTCGGGGCCGCATTATCCGACTTAAAACACGATTTAAAGAGGTTTTCTGAAAGAAGCCCCAAGGGAGAAGAATATCGATATATTCATATAGGTGTGAAATTGTGTTGTTTGCTGTTCGCATCTTCTAGACGATGGTGGGAAGGGAAATGAAGGCGCCAGTGAAGATACACGAACCTTCAAACGGTTATGTGTGGCGAGGAAAGAAGAAGATGAAGAAAAAGCAGTTTGCACAACGACACGCAAAGGGGGTGTTATTACGTTTCAAAACTGTACGATGCACATTAATAATTTCAACTTGTGAAATTTTTAATTGTGATTAATTTGGTTATGGATATGGAAATGATAGTGTGATTGAGTTGTAAATTTGAGAAGTGTTGTGTTCATTAAAACATGCATGTGATTGTAGTCTTAACTTTCTTGTGTCGACAACGTGTGGGGAGATGGGCGACGAGGAAAGTGACGAGGACATTGTTAGGTCGAATGTTAACGGGATTTTATGAAATAAAAGGACTCCAACGCAAACCTTTGAATAAAAGTTTATTACACAACTTGAGAAGTACGTAAAGGTTCACTGAACACACGTACGAATTTCTACAAGCTTGTTTGAATGATTAGCATGAACAATCAGTATAAATAATGTCCAAGATCTTTAGGCATGCGCATTAATTCAGTATCAGTCCCACATTTTACGTTCAACGGTCGGAGTAATAAAGTCCTGACTAAACCAACAATTTTTCAAGGGAAAAAAATCGCTTGTCTCTTGTATGAGGGTGTTCGTTTTACCAACGACCCTACTTGAGATAGGCAAAACCTGCCTCTCCTACGCTACCGGCGTACTCTACTCGAGATAGTTGTTGCAGGGACCCTATGAATTTGGGAATTATAATTCATAGGGATTATATAATAGTCCCAGGGACTATATATATAATCCCTGCTACCTATGTAAGTCAGCTAATCAGTACATTAACCCCTATTTCCCCCGGGACTATTCAAAAGCCGCCGCCAGCTTTTGAAAATGCTCTTTTGTTCTTGGTAGGTTTCTTCGTTAGATAAAACCCGCAAAAGAACAAAGAAAACCGATTTCATCGTGTTTTAATTACAAGTATAGACAAGTAAGTAGAAAAGAACAATTTATATTTATTTTATGCACTACTATATACTATACCTATTTATAAATAGATGAAATCTATATAGTGTCTTGTCTTGCATATTGTTTTGTTTTGTTTTGTTTTGTTTTGTTTTGTTTTGTTTTGTTTTGTTTTGTTTTGTTTTGTTTTGTTTTGTTTTGTTTTGTTTTGTTTTGTTTTGTTTTGTTTTGTCTTGCATCATGCATCTTGCCTTGCATCTTGTTTTGCATCTTAAATTGTCTTGCATCTTAAATTGTCTTGCATCTTAAATTGTCTTGCATCTTGTCTTGCATCTTGTCTTGCATCTTGTCTTGCATCTTATCTTGCATCTTGTCTTGCATCTTGTCTTGCATCTTGTCTTGCATCTATTATTATTATTATTATTATTATTATTATTGTTGTTATTATTATTATTATTAATGTTATTATTATTATTATTATTTTTATTATTATTATTTTTATTATTATTATTATTATTATTATTATTATTATTATTATTATTGTTATTATTATTATTATTATTATTATTATTATTATTATTATTGTTATTGTTATTGTTATTATTATTATTATTATTATTTTTATTTTTATTATTATTATTATTATTGTTATTATTATTATTATTATTATTATTGTTGTTGTTGTTGTTGTTGTTGTTGTTGTTGTTGTTGTTGTTGTTGTTGTTGTTGTTGTTGTTATTGTTGTTGTTACTATTATTATTATTATTATTATTATTATTATCATTATCATTATCATTATTATTATTATTATTATTATTATTATTATTATTATTATTATTATTATTATTATTATTATTATTATTATTATTATTGCCACACTCATTGTAATTGACATTGTTATTACAAGCAAAAACGTTTTAACCATGGTGAATGGTTATACTGGATAGTTGTAAAAAGAACTGTTCAAAAATTTGTAAAGTAATAAGAATAATAGTAGACATGAAACAAGAGAATAGATACTAGCCTGAAAACACCTTGCATTTTGGCAGTACTCTCTTCCGAAAAAAGCATTTTTGCAGACCGCTTTTCTTATGGAGGTATGCCGAAATGCATCAAGCTTTCTTCTAGTAAATATTTACTAATTTCATTTCTATTATTATTCTTACTGTAATACGAAGTTTCGAACAGTTCTTTTCAGAACTGCCTCGTATATCCATTCACCATGCTTAAGTTAAAACGTTTTTGCATGCAATATTTAAAGTGCATATATTTTTTTGATTGGAGCAACCTTTATTGCTTGAATAGAGATTTTTGTTTTCAAAATGGTAATGAGATGACGTCAAAGTAGTCATCATTATCTATACAATATTTATTTACAGGAGAGACATGACCCAATTCTTCCATTAATGGTGTGTTTGAACAGCATGTTCTATATTGTCATGAGATTTTCCACAAAAATTATCAGGTAGTTTATCTCACCAAAAAAAGAAAGAAAGCCAAATGCCTACATAGACGTCATCTCATTACCATACTAGAAATGGGAATCGCCAAAAAACATTGAAGAATAGCTCCAAACAAAAAAATATTTCACTGAACAACTGTTTGCTCTATGTAGAACGTATTCAGATGATAAAAAATTTGGCTTTATGTGCACTTTAAATTTGTCACTACGTATACGACAAAAATACTGTTTTGTTACATTACCATTGTTATTTTTTACTATTATTCTTATTTATAACTTTTGTTATATAGAAACTTCGACGTCGCATAGATACTTTAAACAAATCTTCAACGTGGCCAGAGACAGAAAAGGTCGAAATAAGGAGGGGGCTGGTACAGGAGGCAATGTCTCCAGAAAATAGCGAGGAGGAAGCGTTCTGAATGATTTACAAACCATGAGAAAATGCTCGGCCAAAGCAAGGTCATTGGTCAAAAAGCGCTATGTTGGCGATGCTGTGACCAAACATGTCCCGTATGATATTCCGGATTGGATGCAAAGAAGGGCTTAATTACCTGAAACTTACTTTTTGACATAACAATTATTAATTTTGTTAAACCTGCATATTAAAACAGTTTTATTATATATGTTAAGTATAATATATTGTTATACTTTTTAAATCACTTTCTAAAATGGAAAAATTATTAAAACTGGGGGAAAATTTTGATGAAAATATCGAGGGTCACCGACTTCCTTTTAGAAATAAATTTGGTTTAATGGTGATTTTACGCCATTTTAAAACGTCATTGTTACCATAGCAACGGTCTCTACAATTTTTGTAGTTACAGTATTTGGTGCCAAACTGTATTTTCACTTGTTGGATTAACTTTTAGTGCCCTAAAATACATGTATTTATACTTTATTGCAGACCAAACTTACATTCCTCGGTATTAAAAGTAACTGTACTAAAAAGTACTTAGTAAATGTAGTAAAGTTCATTTTATAACTATAACTATTGTAATCCATTTCAAATACTTAATATATTTGGGTCAATTTTGCTCATATCTTTGAATAAAAAAAGTTATTTTTTAGAACAAAATATTACCTAATATGTCATATATAGTGTAAACAATGCTTTAAATTTGAACTGCATATTATTCATCATATAAGTTCGTTTTCGCAAAACATTAGCAAACAATTTGGCAATCATTACAAATCTAAAATAATGCATTAATTTTGTACTGTTTTTTTAACTTAATTCAAAGTTCATTTTTGCAACAAATAAGCATATAATTTTGCAATCATTGCAACTTCGTTAATATTCATCAATTTTGCACTTTTTAAACATCATGCAAAGTTCGTCTTTGCAACAAATAAGCATATAAATTTGCGATAATTGCAAATTTATAAATATGCATCAAATTTGCACTGTTCTTTGAATATATTGCAAAGTTCGTCTTTGCAACAAGTAAGCATATTAATTTGCGATTATTGCAAATTTTTAAAAATGCATCGAATTTGCACCGTTCTTTGAATATATTGCAAAGTTCGTCTTTGCAACAAGTAAGCATATAAATTTGCAACAATTGCAAATTTATAAATATGCATCAAATTTGCACTGTTCTTTGAACATCATGCAAAGTTCATCTTTGCAATAAATTTGCATATAACTTTGCATCCATTGCAATCGCGGCATTTGCAACTTTGCAATCGGCGCAAAGATACTGCAAAACTCCAAATTTGCACAAGTGCAAATATGGCAAAGATGGACAAATATGAAATTTGCATCAAATTTGCACATAAATTTGCAAACATGCAAATCCAATTTTTCGTCCCGTGGAAGTCATGAGCGAGTTCAATCTGGCTGACACCTACACCGTCACCCTCAACGACAAGAAGGAATTTGTCGTTGTCTTGCAGGAAGATGCTGTAATAGAAGCTCTGTATACCAACCAGCTTTTCTACCAAGCCATAGGCCGTGAGTTCTGCATAATTTTTTATGTAATGTACGCAAAGACGGGTACGGAGGCAGTCGTTGAATCTGTTTACAGAGTTGTTGAGAAACAAGAGCAAGATGGTCCTCAGGGTCTTCCCGTCCTTGAAATGCGCACAAAGGTTGATTGGAGTTTTCCCGACACAATCCAGTGTGATCGTTCCCTTGATGTGATCGCCGATTTGTACCTGGATGGAAACGAAGCATTGAACCTAAAGAGGCACTATATACCAAAATATAAGGACATCCGATCCATCATGAGGAAGCAAGATATGCCACGAGTGATGAAGAAACTAGCGACAAAGAAAGCAAAACTTCCTTTCCTTTTGTGACTACTTGTAATATGTCGCTTAGTTTTTGAGTGACAGTTTCGAACTCGCATCATTTACATTCTATTCGTGAATCGTGCTGATTCGCATTTCTAAAGTTTAATGAATCATAAAATCGTTTTCTTTAAAAAATTATCGTGTGACATTCATTGACTTATGAAATTCTGATATGCCATATACGAGCGCTAACACTTTATATCAATTATTCAATGCGTATCACACGCTTAAGATACGGTTCCGTTATCATACGCTTATCCAGTTATGCTTACTTACGATGCGCACGTATATCAATGATACACGTATCTATCAATCTATCATAGTTATACGCTTACGAGTATACGTCAGTTATCATATTTATGCTCACGGCTCACCACGGGACGAAAAATTGGATTTGCATGTTTGCAAATTTATGTGCAAATTTGATGCAAATTTCATATTTGTCCATCTTTGCCATATTTGCACTTGTGCAAATTTGGAGTTTTGCAGTATCTTTGCGCCGATTGCAAAGTTGCAAATGCCGCGATTGCAATGGATGCAAAGTTATATGCAAATTTATTGCAAAGATGAACTTTGCATGATGTTCAAAGAACAGTGCAAATTTGATGCATATTTATAAATTTGCAATTGTTGCAAATTTATATGCTTACTTGTTGCAAAGACGAACTTTGCAATATATTCAAAGAACGGTGCAAATTCGATGCATTTTTAAAAATTTGCAATAATCGCAAATTAATATGCTTACTTGTTGCAAAGACGAACTTTGCAATATATTCAAAGAACAGTGCAAATTTGATGCATATTTATAAATTTGCAATTATCGCAAATTTATATGCTTATTTGTTGCAAAGACGAACTTTGCATGATGTTTAAAAAGTGCAAAATTGATGAATATTAACGAAGTTGCAATGATTGCAAAATTATATGCTTATTTGTTGCAAAAATGAACTTTGAATTAAGTTAAAAAAACAGTACAAAATTAATGCATTATTTTAGATTTGTAATGATTGCCAAATTGTTTGCTAATGTTTTGCGAAAACGAACTTATATGATGAATAATATGCAGTTCAAATTTAAAGCATTGTTTACACTATATATGACATATTAGGTAATATTTTGTTCTAAAAAATAACTTTTTTTATTCAAAGATATGAGCAAAATTGACCCAAATATATTAAGTATTTGAAATGGATTACAATAGTTATAGTTATAAAATGAACTTTACTACATTTACTAAGTACTTTTTAGTACAGTTACTTTTAATACCGAGGAATGTAAGTTTGGTCTGCAATAAAGTATAAATACATGTATTTTAGGGCACTAAAAGTTAATCCAACAAGTGAAAATACAGTTTGGCACCAAATACTGTAACTACAAAAATTGTAGAGACCGTTGCTATGGTAACAATGACGTTTTAAAATGGCGTAAAATCACCATTAAACCAAATTTATTTCTAAAAGGAAGTCGGTGACCCTCGATATTTTCATCAAAATTTTCCCCCAGTTTTAATAATTTTTCCATTTTAGAAAGTGATTTAAAAAGTATAACAATATATTATACTTAACATATATAATAAAACTGTTTTAATATGCAGGTTTAACAAAATTAATAATTGTTATGTCAAAAAGTAAGTTTCAGGTAATTAAGCCCTTCTTTGCATCCAATCCGGAATATCATACGGGACATGTTTGGTCACAGCATCGCCAACATAGCGCTTTTTGACCAATGACCTTGCTTTGGCCGAGCATTTTCTCATGGTTTGTAAATCATTCAGAACGCTTCCTCCTCGCTATTTTCTGGAGACATTGCCTCCTGTACCAGCCCCCTCCTTATTTCGACCTTTTCTGTCTCTGGCCACGTTGAAGATTTGTTTAAAGTATCTATGCGACGTCGAAGTTTCTATATAACAAAAGTTATAAATAAGAATAATAGTAAAAAATAACAATGGTAATGTAACAAAACAGTATTTTTGTCGTATACGTAGTGACAAATTTAAAGTGCACATAAAGCCAAATTTTTTATCATCTGAATACGTTCTACATAGAGCAAACAGTTGTTCAGTGAAATATTTTTTTGTTTGGAGCTATTCTTCAATGTTTTTTGGCGATTCCCATTTCTAGTATGGTAATGAGATGACGTCTATGTAGGCATTTGGCTTTCTTTCTTTTTTTGGTGAGATAAACTACCTGATAATTTTTGTGGAAAAATCTCATGACAATATAGAACATGCTGTTCAAACACACCATTAATGGAAGAATTGGGTCATGTCTCTCCTGTAAATAAATATTGTATAGATAATGATGACTACTTTGACGTCATCTCATTACCATTTTGAAAACAAAAATCTCTATTCAAGCAATAAAGGTTGCTCCAATCAAAAAAATATATGCACTTTAAATATTGCATGCAAAAACGTTTTAACTTAAGCATGGTGAATGGATATACGAGGCAGTTCTGAAAAGAACTGTTCGAAACTTCGTATTACAGTAAGAATAATAATAGAAATGAAATTAGTAAATATTTACTAGAAGAAAGCTTGATGCATTTCGGCATACCTCCATAAGAAAAGCGGTCTGCAAAAATGCTTTTTTCGGAAGAGAGTACTGCCAAAATGCAAGGTGTTTTCAGGCTAGTATCTATTCTCTTGTTTCATGTCTACTATTATTCTTATTACTTTACAAATTTTTGAACAGTTCTTTTTACAACTATCCAGTATAACCATTCACCATGGTTAAAACGTTTTTGCTTGTAATAACAATGTCAATTACAATGAGTGTGGCAATAATAATAATAATAATAATAATAATAATAATAATAATAATAATAATAATAATAATAATAATAATAATGATAATGATAATGATAATAATAATAATAATAATAATAATAATAGTAACAACAACAATAACAACAACAACAACAACAACAACAACAACAACAACAACAACAACAACAACAACAACAACAACAACAACAATAATAATAATAATAATAATAATAACAATAATAATAATAATAATAAAAATAAAAATAATAATAATAATAATAATAACAATAACAATAACAATAATAATAATAATAATAATAATAATAATAATAATAATAACAATAATAATAATAATAATAATAATAATAATAATAATAATAAAAATAATAATAATAAAAATAATAATAATAATAATAACATTAATAATAATAATAATAACAACAATAATAATAATAATAATAATAATAATAATAGATGCAAGACAAGATGCAAGACAAGATGCAAGACAAGATGCAAGATAAGATGCAAGACAAGATGCAAGACAAGATGCAAGACAAGATGCAAGACAATTTAAGATGCAAGACAATTTAAGATGCAAGACAATTTAAGATGCAAAACAAGATGCAAGGCAAGATGCATGATGCAAGACAAAACAAAACAAAACAAAACAAAACAAAACAAAACAAAACAAAACAAAACAAAACAAAACAAAACAAAACAAAACAAAACAAAACAAAACAAAACAAAACAAAACAATATGCAAGACAAGACACTATATAGATTTCATCTATTTATAAATAGGTATAGTATATAGTAGTGCATAAAATAAATATAAATTGTTCTTTTCTACTTACTTGTCTATACTTGTAATTAAAACACGATGAAATCGGTTTTCTTTGTTCTTTTGCGGGTTTTATCTAACGAAGAAACCTACCAAGAACAAAAGAGCATTTTCAAAAGCTGGCGGCGGCTTTTGAATAGTCCCGGGGGAAATAGGGGTTAATGTACTGATTAGCTGACTTACATAGGTAGCAGGGATTATATATATAGTCCCTGGGACTATTATATAATCCCTATGAATTATAATTCCCAAATTCATAGGGTCCCTGCAACAACTATCTCGAGTAGAGTACGCCGGTAGCGTAGGAGAGGCAGGTTTTGCCTATCTCAAGTAGGGTCGTTGGTAAAACGAACACCCTCATACAAGAGACAAGCGATTTTTTTCCCTTGAAAAATTGTTGGTTTAGTCAGGACTTTATTACTCCGACCGTTGAACGTAAAATGTGGGACTGATACTGAATTAATGCGCATGCCTAAAGATCTTGGACATTATTTATACTGATTGTTCATGCTAATCATTCAAACAAGCTTGTAGAAATTCGTACGTGTGTTCAGTGAACCTTTACGTACTTCTCAAGTTGTGTAATAAACTTTTATTCAAAGGTTTGCGTTGGAGTCCTTTTATTTCATAAAATCCCGTTAACATTCGACCTAACAATGTCCTCGTCACTTTCCTCGTCGCCCATCTCCCCACACGTTGTCGACACAAGAAAGTTAAGACTACAATCACATGCATGTTTTAATGAACACAACACTTCTCAAATTTACAACTCAATCACACTATCATTTCCATATCCATAACCAAATTAATCACAATTAAAAATTTCACAAGTTGAAATTATTAATGTGCATCGTACAGTTTTGAAACGTAATAACACCCCCTTTGCGTGTCGTTGTGCAAACTGCTTTTTCTTCATCTTCTTCTTTCCTCGCCACACATAACCGTTTGAAGGTTCGTGTATCTTCACTGGCGCCTTCATTTCCCTTCCCACCATCGTCTAGAAGATGCGAACAGCAAACAACACAATTTCACACCTATATGAATATATCGATATTCTTCTCCCTTGGGGCTTCTTTCAGAAAACCTCTTTAAATCGTGTTTTAAGTCGGATAATGCGGCCCCGAGGGATTTATCTGGCTTAAACCCTCCGTTCTCGGTATTTATCCTATACATATCTTTCAGTCTCTATGTTTGGTGGTCTATAGTTAAACTCTGGTCTAGAAATAACACATGAAAAGTTATGATACAAAATAAATATACTTGCAAAGTTACAATGCATTAATTCGAATCAATCCAAATTGCAATGCAAATGCATAACATTACCTGAGAAGTAAATTAGGCAAAGTGAGGTAACCTGCAAGGCAAGTTCCAAGGCAAAATGAGGCAAGACAAAACAATTAAGGCAAGGGAAGGGAGGCAGTCCTTTAAAACTATAAACTGTTTTACCAAATACCAGACTCTGCCAGATAGCAGAATTTTACTGGATACTGCCCACTGGGCAGACTTTACAATACTTATACAGAACAACATATAAAATCATATTCTATAATTTATAAATAAGTCACATTAAAAATAAACATATTTTTCTACTTACTTGTTAAATATAGTTAGTAGAATATAATTATATCTTTCTGTCTTTTTGTTTGTTTGGTTTTCTAGAATATACTCTAACCTAAAAAAATACATGAAAATTTAAGATTTTGAATTAGAGAGACCTGCAAAGTTACAGTAATATTTTCAAAATAATGTATTTCAATGCAATGCACTCTAATACAATGCATGTAATACAATACAATGAAATGCAATGTAATGCAAAACTATGCAATGTGACACAGTCCTCATTACAATGCAATAAATGTAATACACTGCAAACTATACAATACAAAACTTTATAACACTCCAATACAGTGCAATAACAATAAAAAAAAACAATGCAGTACAGTACAAATAAAATACAGTGTAGTTAAGTACAGTGTAGTGCAGTGCAATACAGTGCAGTGTAGTACAGTGCAGTGCAGTAGAGTACAATACAATACAATACAGTGCAGTGCAGTGCAGTACAGTGCAGTGCAGTAGAGTACAATACAATACAATACAATACAATACAATACAATACAATACAATACAATACAATACAATACAATACAATACAATACAATACAATACAATACAATACAATACAATACAATACAATACAATACAATACAATACAATACAATACAATACAGTGCAGTGCAGTGCAGTGCAGTGCAGTGCAGTGCAGTGCAATACAATACAGTGCAGTGCAGTGCAGTGCAATACAATACAGTGCAGTGCAGTGCAGTGCAATACAATACAGTGCAGTGCAGTGCAGTGCAATACAGTGCAGTGCAGTGCAATACAATACAGTGCAGTGCAGTGCAATACAATACAGTGCAGTGCAGTGCAGTGCAGTGCAGTGCAGTGCAGTGCAGTGCAGTGCAGTGCAGTGCAGTGCAGTGCAATACAATACAGTGCAGTGCAGTGCAGTGCAGTGCAGTGCAGTGCAATACAATACAGTGCAGTGCAGTGCAATACAATACAGTGCAGTGCAATACAATACAGTGCAGTGAAGTGCAGTGCAGTGCAATACAATACAGTGCAGTGCAGTGCAGTGCAGTGCAGTGCAGTGCAATACAATACAATACAATACAGTGCAGTGCAGTGCAGTGCAGTGCAGTGCAGTACAATACAATACAGTGCAGTGCAGTGCAATACAATACAGTGCAGTGCAGTGCAGTGCAGTACAGTACAATACAATACAGTGCAGTGCAGTGCAGTGCAGTGCAGTGCAATACAATACAGAGCAGTGCAGTGCAATACAATACAGTGCAGTGCAGTGCAATACAATACAGTGCAGTGCAATACATACAATACAGTGCAGTGCAGTGCAATACAATACAGTGCAGTGCAGTGCAATACAATACAGTGCAGTGCAATACAATACAATACAGTGTAGTGCAGTGCAGTGCAATACAATACAATACAATACAATGTAGTGCAGTGCAGTGCAATACAATACAATACAATGTAGTGCAGTGCAGTGCAATATAATACAATACAACACAATGTAGTGCAGTGCAGTGCAATACAATACAATACAATACAATACAATGTAGTGCAGTGCAGTGCAATACAATACAGTGCAGTGCAGTGCAATACAATACAATACAATACAGTGCAGTGCAGTGCAGTGCAGTGCAATACAATACAGTGCAGTGCAGTGCAATACAATACAGTGCAGTGCAATACAATACAGTGCAGTGCAATACATACAATACAGTGCAGTGCAGTGCAATACAATACAGTGCAGTGCAATACAATACAATACAGTGTAGTGCAGTGCAGTGCAATACAATACAATACAATACAATGTAGTGCAGTGCAGTGCAATACAATACAATACAATGTAGTGCAGTGCAGTGCAATATAATACAATACAACACAATGTAGTGCAGTGCAGTGCAATACAATACAATACAACACAATGTAGTGCAGTGCAGTGCAATACAATACAATACAATGTAGTGCAGTGCAGTGCAGTGCAACACAATACAATACAATACAATACAATACAATACAATACAATACAATACAATACAATACAATACAATACAATACAATACAATACAATACAATACAATACAATACAATACAATACAATACAATACAATACAATACAATACAATACAATACAATACAATACAATACAATACAATACAATACAATACAATACAATACAATGTAGTGCAGTGCAGTGCAATACAATACAATACAATACAATGTAGTGCAGTGCAGTGCAATACAATACAATACAATACAATACAATACAATACAATACAATACAATGTAGTGCAGTGCAGTGCAATACAATACAATACAATGTAGTGCAGTGCAGTGCAATACAATACAATACAATGTAGTGCAGTGTAGTGCAATACAATACAGTGCAGTGCAGTGCAATACAATACAGTGCAGTGCAGTGCAATACAATACAGTGCAGTGCAGTGCAATACAATACAGTGCAGTGCAGTGCAGTGCAGTGCAGTGCAGTGCAGTGCAGTGCAGTGCAGTGCAGTGCAGTGCAGTGCAGTGCAATACAATACAGTGCAGTGCAGTGCAGTGCAGTGCAGTGCAGTGCAATACAATACAGTGCAGTGCAGTGCAATACAATACAGTGCAGTGCAATACAATACAGTGCAGTGAAGTGCAGTGCAGTGCAATACAATACAGTGCAGTGCAGTGCAGTGCAGTGCAGTGCAATACAATACAATACAATACAGTGCAGTGCAGTGCAGTGCAGTGCAGTGCAGTACAATACAATACAGTGCAGTGCAGTGCAATACAATACAGTGCAGTGCAGTGCAGTGCAGTACAGTACAATACAATACAGTGCAGTGCAGTGCAGTGCAGTGCAGTGCAATACAATACAGAGCAGTGCAGTGCAATACAATACAGTGCAGTGCAGTGCAATACAATACAGTGCAGTGCAATACATACAATACAGTGCAGTGCAGTGCAATACAATACAGTGCAGTGCAGTGCAATACAATACAGTGCAGTGCAATACAATACAATACAGTGTAGTGCAGTGCAGTGCAATACAATACAATACAATACAATGTAGTGCAGTGCAGTGCAATACAATACAATACAATGTAGTGCAGTGCAGTGCAATATAATACAATACAACACAATGTAGTGCAGTGCAGTGCAATACAATACAATACAATACAATACAATGTAGTGCAGTGCAGTGCAATACAATACAGTGCAGTGCAGTGCAATACAATACAATACAATACAGTGCAGTGCAGTGCAGTGCAATACAATACAATACAATACAATGTAGTGCAGTGCAGTGCAATACAATACAATACAATGTAGTGCAGTGCAGTGCAGTGCAACACAATACAATACAATACAATACAATACAATACAATACAATACAATACAATACAATACAATACAATACAATACAATACAATACAATACAATACAATACAATACAATACAATACAATACAATACAATACAATACAATACAATACAATACAATACAATACAATGTAGTGCAGTGCAGTGCAATACAATACAATACAATACAATGTAGTGCAGTGCAGTGCAATACAATACAATACAATACAATACAATACAATACAATACAATGTAGTGCAGTGCAGTGCAATACAATACAATACAATGTAGTGCAGTGCAGTGCAATACAATACAATACAATGTAGTGCAGTGTAGTGCAATACAATACAATGTAGTGCAGTGCAGTACAATACAATACAATACAATGTAGTGCAGTGCAGTGCAGTGCAATACAATACAATGTAGTGCAGTGCAGTGCAATACAATACAATACAATACAATACAATGTAGTGCAGTGCAGTGCACTACAATACAATACAATGTAGTGCACTACAATACAATACAATGTAGTGCAGTGTAGTGCAGTACACTACAATACAATGTAGTGCAGTGCAGTACACTACAATACAATACAATACAATACAATACAATGTAGTGCAGTGCAGTGCAGTGCAGTGTAGTGAAGTGCAGTGCAGTGCAGTAGAGTACAATACAATACAGTGCAGTGAAGTGCAGTATTAGTACAATATTATAAAAATTATTTATTTAATTAAAAATAGGTAGTAAATTGGTATGCGTTAAGCAGCACTTAAAAGATAAATGCTTGAAAAATTACTATATAATACAATATTACAATGCAATGCAGTACAATAAGCAATACAACACAACACAACACAACACAACACAATACAATGCCAATATACAATACAGCACTCTGCAATAAAATGCAAAGAGAATGTCTATACCTTTTAATACACTGTAAAACTATACAATAATAAAAGAAATATTTACAAAACTGCAATACATTAAAGCAAAATACAATGCAATACAGTACAATATTATAAATATCATCTTTTTTCTACTTACTTGTTTTGTTTAGTTGGTAGAATATCTTTCTGGCTTTATGTTCAATTTGCTGTTCTTTTGTTAAGCTCTGGCCCAAAAAAAGAATTGAAAAAGACAGCCTTTGATATGTAAACTTTTATTTATAAAACAAAGAGTTGGAACTTGCAAAGAGTAACCACAAAATGTTTTAACTTATAAAATACATTTATAAAATACAAAAACTAGTAACGATTTAACTTGTTTTTACATGCCAAACTTAGATATTTGATGTATGGGTCAAACACTGTCAAAATTTATATTTTTCGAAGACTTCGATGATGCAAACGCTATTTATCCCGCTGTGGAATACTGGAATTTAATCAAAGATACAGAATACTGATTACTAATAGTTCACACTCCTTCAGTTTACTAACCTCTTTTTATCAAAGTAACGTGATTTCTTCAAGTTTTTGTCGTCGTTTGTCGTGATCAATCTTCGTTTTCTGTTTTTGTTTGTACAGTGCCGTCACTGCAGTGTTCAACAAGCATTTTTGACGTCAAAAATCCACATATTCAGACAGATAGTACGGGATAAACAACAGAGGTTTCCTAAGGCACCACTTTGATGACAAATGACGGCGTTTTTTGTAGATGTTCACTATAAAAAATTGATTTATTCCTTGTGTCCATTTAGATAAACCAACCCGCCATCTTCTTGCTTGAATTAGTGTGTTTTAGCGGGAAATTTCTTGAGATATGATTGGCCAATAAAACTATGAACGAGGCTCCGACTTTATTCCGACGACTTCCGATGACGCATCCATGGAAACATCGAATACGACAGCGCTAGCAGTCCTCGTAGATGTACCTTTTGTTTCGCACGCGTTAGCTGCTTTCAGCGCCACCTTCATCAGTTCCTGTGTGGAAGATCCGGAGGAACCCCTAAAGTTTGGTGCGCTAACGTATTCGAGAGTTTTGGTCCTGCATCGTTCATACCAGTCCAACGAATTTCCAGAAAATTCATAGCTGGATATGACAAAGTGGGTGGGGAAAATGTTCTATTTGTGTTGCTATTGGAGAAGAAGTCCCTTTTATAAACAACTGGAATTAATGTTTGTATCCCGCAGTGCAATGTTTCATATATTTTATAGCGGTTGATCCAAGTAATATTTTCAACTATTTGTGTTTTGGCGCAAACATTTCTTAGGTTACTATAGTGTACCTTTGATGTTCAAATTGTGCGCACAGCCTAAGTGGCGTAACTCTAGGTGCTCCACCCGGCTCTATGGCTGAGGTGCCCTGCTAGCCCTGAAGCCTGGTCATCTAAATGACGTTTTTGTTCTTTAATTTCTTTAAAACGAACTTCACCATAATACGCTCCCTTGAAATCAACCATCTTGATTTCTGCATAATAAAGCACACCATGGCCATTAATTTATGCGTCTGGGCACAAGTGCTTTACTGTTTTTTAAGAAACTTCTAGACTTGCTCCAAGTCCGCCTCTCTTTTTCTGACGGGAGAAAGGCAGGCGGGCGAAATCGGAAAGGTGGGAGACGAGAGGGGGTCTTGTCTCACTCGCAGGGTTTTGAATCTAATTAAATATTTTGGCGGGAAATCGTTGAAATGTACATAAACCGGAATCTCTTAATAAACAGTGCCCGCTTAATAAACAGTGCGGAACATTTCTGGGTGTAAAATTCTTTTTACACTGATTAGCGTTGCCGTAGCGACCACGTTTTTGATGACGTTTATGGTAAAACTTTCGAATTTCTGCTTAAATATAGTATATATTTTTTTATTTTCTTGAGTATTTGACTAACTTTAGTATTTTTAATATAATTCCATGAATTTTGTGTTATATAAGTTCATCTAATGACGTCACAAATTCAATATGGCAGAATCCAAGAAGGCCGAACAGTGACGTCATGCACTGACGTCGTCAATTTTATATTTTCACGCTAATTCACGCTGTAAACCTAGCGACGTAAAGAAACAATCAATTAAACGAAGCAACAACCAGTACCAAAGAAATGGGTTATTTTTTCGAACAGGTTTTGCGAACAGTATCCCACGGCATGTGAACCCATCACGAACAACCGACGTGATGAGAAACTAAATACTCTTCATTCAGATTTCAGATGTGACACACATTGTTCCTGTCCGAGTTACTCATCCTTCTGATAATGCAACTCGCACGTTTGGTAATATAGTAGGGAGAAACCGTAATCTGTGCAATCTAACACCAATGGCCCTTGTACCGATATGCCAGTCTCCAATATGCAAACTGCATCTGTTCATTCATCAAGGGTTTCTTTGCCCTCTTTGTTCCTTTCAAACACAAGATCTCTCGTTGATAAAATAGAGGATTTAGAAAAGAAAGACTGATATTTATATTGTTAAAATTATGACAAATCTCTTTATGAAATCTTCAAAACGTAAGACGTTCTAAATTATTGTATTTTGATTAATTTGCACTGTTACATGTACATTGGATATGTAATATTAATAATTTTCACCAAAAATTTTCATAGCATATTTATGTGCAGATTTAAATCAGCAAAGTTAATGAAAAAACACTGGTGCAAGTTTGTGCAATTTTGGTGTATTACCTTTGCAGTAAATTTGCTCTATATTGCAAATTTAATGCAAATTTAACTACGGATTTGCAATTGAATTTTTCATATGCAAATGTGTGTGCAAATTTGTTGCAAATCCGGACTATGCAAAGATGAAAAAACACATGTTCAAATTTGATTTGTGTAACCTTACATTTGCAGTAAATTTGCACTATATTGCAAATTTAATGCAAACTTAACTACAGGTTTGCAATTGAATTTTTCATATGCAAATGTGTGTGCAAATTTGTTGCAAATCCGGACTACGCAAAGATGATAAGACACATGTGCAAATTTGATTTGTGTAACAAATAAGCAGTTTTTAGTTAGTTATTTGCGCTGCACTCTTTGAAAATGAAGAATGTGGCATTGTTAAGAAAAACATAGATTCTTAGAATTAATGAAAGATTGTGGTTGTCTTCATAACTTGTCAAGCTCAGCTGTCCTTAGAGAACTTTGTGCTTGTGCTCGCTTGAAAGTCATACATTCATGTTTGAGGCGCTTGATTCCTCCAATGAGCTGCAGTATTTCTGTCCCAGCATTGGTGCACATTCAACTCACAGTACACTTGCATATCGTGTCTGGCTTATAGGCATTACGCCTGGTCCTTTGTGGGATGTCAGATGGCTCTAGCACATAGATACATTTAGGTCATCGCCAGCCGGCAACCGTTGCATGTTGTACGTTAGGGCGTTTGAATGTTAGCATGTGATGAAAGAACCAGCTAAAGCATATATATTGTACAAATTCTTTAAGTACCTTTACCAACATAAATTTTGACACCAAATGCACTCAAAACAATCGTAATCTAAAGGAAGACTGATATTTATTTTATTAAAAATCTCTATGGAAAATCTCTTTATAAAATCTTCAAAACGTAAGACGTTGTAAATTATTGTATTGCAAGTTTGTGCAATTTTGGCGTATTACCTTTGCAGTAACTTTGCACTATAGTGCGAATTTAATGCAAATTTAACTACGGATTTGCAATTGAATTTTTCATATGCAAATGTGTGTGCAAATTTGTTGCAAATCCGGACTATGCAAAGATGAAAAAAACACATGTGCAAATTTGATTTGTGTAACGTTATATTTGCAGTAAATTTGCACTATATTGCAAAGTTAATGCAAATTTAACTACAGATTTGCAATTGAATTTTTCGTATGCAAATATGTGTGCAAATTTGTTGCAAACTTTTAATCTGCAAAGTTGAAAATACACATGCGCAAAGTTGTGCAAATTTAGGTGTCATATTTGCACTAAATTTGCACTATGTGCTAATCTATTGCAAATTTTGATTTAAATTTGCATGGATGCAAAGTTATGGGTAAAGATGATGCAAATTTGATTAAGTGCAAAGTTGAAAATACACATGTGCAAAGTTGTGCAAATTTAGTTTATTAAATTTGCAATAAATTTGCAAGCATGCAAATCTATTGCAAATCTAACTTTTCGTCCCGTGCACCGTACGCGGTACGCTTACTATCATACACTTATTAGATACGAGTAGATACAGTAGCTTATGCATCACACGCTTATATATCACTTATAATACTCTTGTAATACGCGTGTCATACGACATACAACTATCATAGGCTTACGATATGCAAATATTATAGCATTATTAGCAAATGCATGCATATCAGACATTGACGATTTGGAGGCTATCATATTTGTGTTATCTGCCAAATCAAAGACGTGCGATTCGGACGCCGGACGCATCACATCTGCCATTTTGTTGATGACTTTACGTTGCGCCGCGAGTGTAGCCATCCGCGCAGTTTTTACCGACAAGCCTGCCCGTCCGCGCATTTCCGATCCTTTGATCCGTCTTACCCGCGCACTTATCAAACTTTACAATCTGGCAGTCATGTACCTTCATATTATTTCATATTCCCAAGCCTCTATGTTCCTGCACTCCTGCCATTTGATATCTGGTTGTTATAATCAGTGATGCCTCTTCTAACTTCCAGTTCCCCACTGTCATTGTCATATTCCAGGTCGGCATACATGAAGTAGCAACCACATCATTCAATTCATCGTCACTACAGTCACTTTCACTACTAATACATGGCTGAAAGTCTTCATGGTTGTCACTGTAAACTTTCTGCTTCTATTCAATGGTCACTGTAGAATCAGCACTTAGGGCATGTACGGTAACAGCTTTAATTTTATCACACTTCTTACACATTGTGTATTGACAGTTAGCTCTTTTCTTGCATCGTTTTTACCTCTAACAGGATTTGAAACCAATCTTCTTCTATCGATTGAATTTGAAACTGCATCAGCCATTTTGTAGTATCTTCCCTATGACCTTGGACCTTAGCGCGGTTCTGGCTGACCTTGGACCTTAGCTGACTTTGGCGTGGTTTTGGTACTGGGAAGTCTCGTTCCAAGAATCGCAAATCGGAAGATCCCCAGCAATGTCAAACACCATGAATATTTAGAACTATGGATGCAAATGAGTTGTTTAATAATTGGATACGGTCTGTTAATAATTTATCAGAATACGCTAAGAATTTTGAGGATCATGACTATAATGACTTGGAGTTATTATTAGTCTTTGGAAGAGAATGAATTATCAGGTATGATAGAGTATTTAAGCATTGAAAAACGGGGCCATGTTCTTAAATTACAGAGGTGGTTGAGTTGGTAAAAAGCACCTGTAAACACGAGGCCAGTTGCTCAGGAATTACCCCAAGCAAAGAGTACTGCACCTAAAAAAGTCAAACAGACAACTCAAACGTTTTCTCAAGGAAAGTTTGTTTTGGGAAAAGGAACAACTACTGTAGATTCTAAACCTCTATGGCACAAATTTTTTAAACCACCTCCGAGGACAGATAAGATGAGATTTTATAATGATGTCACAAGAGAAATCTATGAGTCTGCCTACATAGCAAAGCAGAGTCAGTTTGTATGTTATCTCCATGGCCAGCAACAGTTTCGCTTGGATATTACACAGAAGATCATGAACCTGGAAGGTAATATGAGTGGTTATAAAGAAGGATTGATAAAAACATGATGAGATCAAAAGGTATTTGGAGATGCTGTGAAGGATGTCAGTCATGTCAGTTGAGAACTAGAACACATCAAGTCTACATGTGTGAAAAGTGATGAACTTCTGGAAATTTTGAAGAAAAGGAACTTAGAATTATATGAGACAATGAGGTAAAGCAATGGGCAAAGAATGAACCTGAGGTAATTCATGGGTAAATTTCCTCTGTAAAAGAGCTAAAAGGAAAGCTGGTTTGCTTCGAAGATAATTTAAACTTTTTCACAACAACTCTTCAAAAGAAGTTTAGCACCTCAGTTGTATCAACTTATGAAATCCAAAGGAAACGAAAAAGGAAGGAGCAAAAAAGTAAAAACATAAAAAAGAGTCTCTTTGGTCAGGAATGTTAGAAACTTTACATGGGATGATATCAACAGAATTTGCCCTAATTCATATGGGGGAAAAGCATTGCAAACAATAAAGATGGAGGACTGAGACAAAGATCTGATCATTTTCAAAAACATTTGGTACTTGAAAATGATTGGGTCATTGAACACAGATGAATATGTTGAAGAGTTTTTATTGAATGATGACTCTGATGAAAAAGACTATGACAGTGCATGTAGTCATGCAAATTAAGTTATACATTTCTTTGTGTTACATTTTAGTTTAATATGCAATGCAATTTTATAACTTTTTTGAAAAATATTTTCAAATTTTGTTTTAATATTTTATATATTTAAAATAGTTTTACCCAACCTTAAACGTTTGTTCAAAAAAGTAATTACCCAACCCTTCACTCCCTAGAAAAATCGTTTACCCAACCCATTTCTCTTCAGTACCAACCCCAGGCATAAATAATGAACGGTCCCTAAGGCCTAAGCCTACGGTAACAGGATAGAGGAGCCGCTTTCAGTTAGTAGCAAAAACTGTTCGATTTTCTTTGTTTATATCGTATGACTGTTAATGTTGTTTTCTATATATTCTGTGTGTCCTTGAATTATTTTAAACGTATCATATCCATTGCATGTTTTCGTTTGCCAATGCCCGTTGTATTTTTTACCTGTGCCTGTCGAGTCTTATCTTTTTTTAAATAGTTTTCTTATTGTAAAACGACTTGTTACTTAGCATAGCTTGTTTATAATTAGGCCTAAACATTGGAAAAGGAACAATGTTCTTTCTGTAAAACATAGAAATGTTGTTGAAATATTTATTAACATGTAGGTGAAAACATTATCGCAGTACTTCAGATTTCGAAATGAAACATTGTTTTTGTTATATTAGTTTAGAGGAAATGAGCATAGGCGGTGGAAGATAGGTTTGGTAGGGGGGGCTGAACTTCGAGCGCCGAAAGCGGAAGAAACCTCTAGGGGGGTCCGGGGGCATGCCTCCCGGAAAATTTTGAAATCTAGAGTCTCCGAAATGGCATTTCCTGCGTTTTGGGGGTAGATTTTACAGAATTCTAAACGTTATAAAACCTTTACGGTCCACAACAATTTTTTCATTATTCTTCATTTTTTTCGGCCTTTCTTTAATTCTTGGCATTTCGATATGGCTCATTCATAATACTTCTGGTCAGCACCATCAAATGCTAATACGTGGAGTACTTCATGAAATGAGTTTTGAGCTATCATACGGCACGATTTATCTTACGATTTTCACCAGGATTATCACCCTGCAGTGATATGGAATTTTCAAAATGCTGTATATCAAAGATGTATAAATATTCAACGTATAATCACCCTTACCTTCGGCGGAAAGGCAGGGGGGCTCAGCCCCCCTTTTTCCCACTTTGCAAGGTCGGGGGGCTTTAGCCCAGCCAGCCCCCCCCCCCCCCCCCAGTTCAGCCGCCTATGGAAATGAGTATAGCCGCGGCAGCGAGCCAGGCAGTTGTTTGAGTAGTTTCCAACCAATTCAATGTCTTTTGGAAAATGCAAATATTTTTAGATACTCGCTCAAACCCTGGATGCGACATGCAATTTTGTTTATCTCAATATCCTTTACGAAATGTCATCCTTAAATTATTCTTTGTTCTTTGTCACCTTTTTCTTTAAAAAAATAGATTTAAACAGTTTTCTATTTCAAATATTCTACTAGAATTAAAACTATATTTTGATCGTTCTGACAGGAGTGGCCATCTCCAGGCCACCTATAAAAAGTTTAACATTCTTATATTTTTCGATATTTCCATACAAAAGCAACAAGACACGGCCGCTACCAACTTGGCGTACTCGATATTTGTCGACAAAACAGTTTCTACAACTTTTGAATAAATTTATGGCTAGAAAATTGTTAAGAAACATACCTGTGGACAATCTTCTACTTAAATTTGTTGACTTTTCTCGTTATTCTATCACATCGGTAAACAAAGTAAAACTGGCCGCCATTTTGTTTTGGCCGTAGGTGAATAGTGCAGGATATCCCGAGCTAGAGGAACCAATCAGATTGCGTGAAAAGAACTATTCACCTGCGAGGTATATGCTATGTATATATATATATATATATATATATATATATATATATATATATATATTCAGATCGCTCAAACTGATTCGCATTTCAACACGCGTATTTCCTTGGGTATTTCATTCGAATAAATTTCAACAAGAAACTATTTCTAAAAAGAAATAGCTGTTTCGTTCCCGCGTCAGCCTCTTACAAGAGGGTGTTGCACTTGCATGCCGATTGGGGGCAATCATGAAGAAATTTAGCTCGGCCAATTCCCGTCAGTGGTCTGACGCGACAAGGCCTACAATTTTGGAAGCAAATTTTTTTTTATGGTTACGGTGTCGCGGAGAGGTAACGTTCTGCGTATAAGTACAATTGGTTGTTGGCCTACGGGGAATTGAATTTGAACAAATTTAATTGGAACTTGATATCATTCAATGGAGTCGTTTTCTTGATAATCATCAACAAAACATAAAGCGGGACCGTCACACTTCCTGTTTCTTTTACGTCTAGTTTATACGTCGGACAATCGTCGCATTTGAGACGAATTTACAGTAATTTAATCAATTAAATGGGGAGTAAATTCGTCTAAGACGTTGTATCCGTGACATCCGTCGTGATCAGACTGAAATGCGACGTCACGGCGCAACGAATTAAATGTATAAATTTCCTGCTCTTAATTTATTTTTTTGTGTTTTAATGTGCAAAACATTACATTTGTCTGAATTAATTTCGTCGTAAACGAAGTCGCATTCACAATCGACGAAGTTAATATGAATTATAAATTTGTCTTTATAATTAAATGCGACGATTGTGCGATCTATAAACCAGGCCTTACCTGCTAGCGTCTCGCAATTTTCTTGAGAACGCAATTTTTTGGCAACGTTTTATTTGCCTCCTGTACACGGTCAGAGGTGAATAGGAGAAATGTACATGTGGCGTCAGTACGACGGAAATTTTGCAGTTATTTATATGTAGATACATAAAATGTCGCTGTTTAGGAAAGCCGGCTATATTAGCGGTCATTTATGCCACCTATATTTAAGTTAAAATTTATTAAATAATCTTCAATCTGTGTGTAATTCTTTCAAAGTTTGTATTGAGATCGGAATAAATACTGGAGTAATTGAGTAGCTTTTCTAAGGCCACTGTCTCGACCCGACCTTTCGGAATCCTATTCACCCAATCTCAAAATATTTATTATTACTCGTGCTACTGTGGTAGCCGAGTCTATATTTCGAAATGGCAATCATTACGTCATCCCATCAGGCTTTGCGAAACTGATGCGTGCATACGTAGAAGGGGTCACTTGCAAGTTCACTTTAATAATCAACGGCATGTGCGATTGTAAGCGTATATAATATCAAGATACTTGCCAGCGACATATTACTAATGATGAACAGTTTCATGAGATTTTGCAAAATGGGAACAAAGCTCATGATACAATGCAATGTATACACCAACTGAGGGTCCTTCCCTTGCCAAAGTAGGAATTATATATCGATAACAAGCTCTTAAACCACCAGTCTTATAGATCTTTTTAATGCAGTCAAGTGAACCTGTGTATTTTAACATTTCATCAGGAGTATGAAGAATAACATGCTTATATTTTATTCCTTGACCTTGAATCTGCATTTGAGTTTTGACCAATTCCAAGGGACAAACACCAATTGACTGCACTAATCCAGCAATCAATACACGCCGTTAATAGCAGTGTTGATATTTAATACCCGAAGAGTCTCGACATATGAACGTTGTGTACTTGTGTGGAAATACGTTAAATACAGGCAATCGTGTTTTGTTATGGCAAATTGTGTTTTCTATCAGATAATTGGATTGTGTTTTGACGTTTTGACTTTGACCTTCGCGTACTCTATATAGCACTGTGATTTTGCAGTAGCACGAGTGAACGCCTGACCAGGCGTCTTGTTAAATCTAAAGCGCCAACGAGCAGTTAGAATGCAATTTCGGAGAATTCAAAGAGGGGTAAGTTCCTACAGTACTCGGCATTCGCTTGTTCGTAGTATTGTATGATTCACTTCACACGGGAGTGTTTACGTCGTTCAGCTAATTGTACTAGACAGCAATATTATTTCACTTCGTTTTGGCGTTTAACCACGCCTACAACTAATTTTTTTATGCGGAATTTTGATTTCATTGGATACATTCGAACTTTTGGCTTATGCTGCCAACAACACTGCACTGCGATTGGACTATTTCAATCTGTGATGACAGTTTCTTTTGTGACGTCAGTGGAAAGCTAACACAGTAACAGTTTCGTTCCTGCGGGGAACGAAACAAAAATTACCGGAGAAAAGGTGAGCCCTCAGTGTTATGACAACCGCGGCAGTAGGACTTCAAGTAGTGTAACTAAAATGCCTCCTGGCTTGTATGCACGCAGTGTCAAACAAGGGTTGTTCTTTGGAGAAATATTACGGAAATAGTGACAATCACGTGAAATTAATTATATCTTTCAACTGATTTAAATGCTTAACATACTTAATCTCATCTATCTCGTGTTTAAACTGTTTCGCGTGGCTGTAATATATAGAGGAGGCCATTTTGGATTTTCGCTATTGCGGAATCAGTACGGTTTTTCATACTGTATTTCGTTAATTTTGCAGCCTCGGTGGGGTATCTTGTTCTATCCATTCATGCAGTTTTGGTATTCCTTTAATTTTTGACGCTAATACGGTTTTTTACGATTTTTTGTGGCGGTATTGAAGTTCGGAGTACCAATGACCCCTTCAATATAGTGCGCCGTTCTGCTGCTCAGTATTCACAAAGCTCAAATGCAGTTGCCTAAAACTGAACAGTCCGAACAATCATTCAAAGCTATATTCTATTTTTATTTAATCATCCCAATCGCTTAGCGCTCAAGTCGATTACGTGTAGCTGCTCCACTCAAAAGGACAGCATTAGCGCAAATAGTTAAAATGATACTATAACTATGTCGTTTCCACCAAGCGCATAACTTTGCGCGTATAGGTATAATTCCAATCATTTTTGTTCCAGTAAGTAATGAATTGGGTGTGAGACATGTTTCTGCTGCATCTAAGTTGAAGGCGCAACTTTAGGAACGATTTTTGGATGCACAACTGCACGTGATGGAATAATTTTAAAATGTGGAGCGCGGTCCGTAAAAATCGCACATGGAGCACCACCCGTAAAAATCTGACGTGCAGCTCGGTTTGTCCGAATTGCACGAGAAGTAGGGTCCTTAAAAATCTCCCATACACGGCGGTTTGTAAAAACGGAACATAAAACACGTGTGAAAATCGCATGTGGAGGTTGCAAAGACGACGCGACAACTGTTGCACAAAAAGTTTTGAAAAATCTAATTAGTTCGTAGAGCCTTTGTGGATTTCTTTTAAGAAACAAGTACAAAACCTATTTTTCATACTGTTTAGCCTAGTGCCTTATATAGTCACAAATTATATTTTTTGCCAAAGTTTGTCACCTTATCAAGCCGCTATACCGTGCTCCAGAACGTCGACAGTTAACGTTTGATAAAAAAATTTGCATCGCGGCGGTCGCGCGCTAATGCAAGAAAATCGCTTGTGCGGGAACCGCATATTAACTGGAAAACAAAGTATGCAGTATAGACTGTTTAGCCGCCATTTTCGAATAAGTATGCGCTGGCTACACAATGATATCAACGGCATCTGGGAAAGCGAGCAATCGCTCCCATAGTCTTGTGGCCCGAATCAATATATCGACGTCCGTTATATGATAACCCAGACTAGCCATCTTCGCAGACGTTGTTGGCTGGAGACCACAAGTAATATCAACACGTCCAACATTCAGGAATAATTTATTTAGACTTCTAACTATAGATTTGCGACAAAATTTAATTGGCCCACGCTACCGTAAGTTTTCATGCATCTATCTATTAACTATAGGAGTTTTAATGTTCACCCGGAGTTCAATAATTCTTAGCTGTTTATTACACAATCTCAGAAATATCAGGATATGGAAAAGTAATGTGTTCGAAAAACCACTTGTATAACTTAATTTTACTTAAATACCTGCTTATTTTGTATTTTCTTTAGTCTGCAACCAGGCTTGCTAAAGAGTAAAGAGTAAGGACCGCATGTAATCAAATGAAATTTTGATATTTTCGTCTAATTGGTAAAAAATCCGTGTTTATATTGATTAGAATAATTTCTGACTCCTTCACTGAAGCTATGGCGTTGATAACTAGAGTTGATACAAAATAATTTCTCTATAGCTGTCAGCCGGTCCACGAATGATTTAGCTGTTTAATCTTTTAAACCAGTACAAGAAGAGTGTATCAGACGCAAAAACCTTCGTGGTGAAGACGTTTTAGCGCTTTTACTAACGGGTTTTGGCAAAAGCTTGATATGCCAGCTCCTTTGGAAAGTGTACAAAAACTTGCACTCACTGTTACTTGAAACAGGTGAAAGGAAACAATTCGTTATAAATGTAGATATTGTCCTCTTAACTACGTAAGGCAACAGCAAGTTCCGAACTTGTCAAAGGCCGTATGTGGGGTAAGCGGCGCAGCATTGAGCAAGTCGAAAGAACGTGACAAAGAGGTAGTTGATGGCAAATACAATAGCAGCGCTGAACAATGGCTTAAGGCTTGTTTCCAATCAGGAAAATTTTCCGCAGAATAGGAACGGACAAACGGACAGGAAAATTTCCTTTGTGTTAAAGTTCAGACCGAGAGCTCACAAGACAAAGCAAATTTTCCGTTCCTGTCCTGAGGAAAATTTTACTGAGTGGAAACCAACCTTTTGTCACCGATGGAAGATCAGTCAGAGTTTTTCGGACATTTTAATAGAGCGTTTTAATAGAGCGTATACACAGCAAAAGCTATGCAACTAAGAACTTGTCTTCAAGCTATCGATAAGTAAGAAAACCATTTTTCTAATTTCATTTTCATTGCAAATGAGGGCGATAATAAACAAACTTGAAATGTACAACCTACAAGCGTTTTTCCCTTTTAGTTCTATTTCCGATACTGATAGGAATATAAAGTATGAGAGAAATTCGAGTACAATTCCTTATACATGATTTACTTTTCTCGTGTAATAAACTAGTTCAGTTTTGTTTAAACGTATATAAACCGTATTGCGGATCAACCGTTTAAAAAGCCAAAAAAGTAACCTACTTTCCTCGAAGGGGTGTCACAATGTCAGTCCTGTCTCAAAAAATATCACCATTCAATTAAAGTGCTTGTGGCACGAAGAAAAACTACATGTAAGAGGAGACAATATCTGGGTATTTTAATAATAAAGCTTGCTTTCAATTTGATCGTCAGCAGCCAAAGACAGAATCGAGACGGAACATATCAAAGACGGAATTCAATATAGTCTATTCACACTGAAACAAGTACTAAAAGACTTCTTGTTAACGACCGATAATAATATTGACCAAAGAAAAATCAGGCTATATGTTAATAGAAAAGTGTCACTGCATGTTACGCCAAAAGAACACATTGCGTGCGTTTAATATAAGAATTGTCCGTATGACTAAATTCTTTGAAACTGAAACTGAAACTGAAACTGACAGCTTCACAACACAAGTCTACTTTTCATTTCAGGTGATTGGCAGTTTCATAATTTATTAAGATTAGATACTGAATCGTTATTTTTTTCTTTCTCCAACCAAGAATTGTCCAGCTGAAACTAGGATTTCTTTAATTTCAAACAATTTTCCTTCTTCTTATTGTCAGCGATATTTTTATTACGGCCAGGTGTTGGTCCACTGGGAGATAGCTGGAACGATTGCTTGCTACAGTTGGTATTGTTTATCTTTCCTTCATCTTCTTCACAGGTAGTATTGTGCGCAGCTAAATGTAGTGACTACGTCACTAGTGAGCAGTCCCCATGGGGTAGATAGTCAGGTAACCACGAGGAAGACGACTTAGTAAAATGTAGTATGAACCACAATATTAAAGAAACCTAAAACATAACATTTGGCGACGAGGATGGCTACTTCGATGCTACAGCCAATGCCGAGTTTTGATGCCAACGCGGAAATCGGCACAAATTTAGCTCCGAGATGGAAGATGTGGCTCGCGGATTTTCAGACATATCTGGTTGCCAATGGAATAACTGACAAGAAACGACAAGGTGCTTTGCTCTTATACCAAGCAGGCCCTCGCATTCGCGAGATTTTTCGCCAGACTCTTGACAATAGTGACGACGATGACTTTAAAACTGCTGTAACAAAGTTGAACGCGTATTTCGAGCCTCAGAAACATCGCCTGTATGAAGACTACAAGTTTCGTCAAACCACGCAAGAGAACAATGAATCCATTGACAAATATTACACCCGGTTACGCAGTCTGTCGCAGAGATGCGAATTCGCTTATGCTGATTTTGAAATCATACTACAAATTGTTCTTCGCGAATCGTCGAGAAGATTACGAAAGCAACCTTTACGCGACCCCAAGATGACGCTTAAAGATTGTGGCGGGTAAGCAATTGCAGATGTGCGATTCACAAATGGAGGAAATCGAAGCTATAAGAAAAGAAGCACATCATAGTCCGAGATTAACACACTACGAAATAACGTCCGATAACCGAGAAACACGCCTAGATTGACATGCCGAAATTGTGGTGGAAAGTGGCCATACGACAATGGAAACTGTCCCGCGAAAGGCAAAGAGTGGAGGAACTGTGGAACGTTAAACCACTTTGCTAAACACTGCCGCTCTTCAAAACCAGACAGGTTGGAAACGAAGCGCACGTACAAAAGCAGAGATAACATCCGCCCTGTTGTTGACATTTCAGACAGCGCAAGCGAATCAAGTGATTCAAGTAATTAGAGCTATTGTTATGCCGTCCAAATGAAGGATAAAACGAAGGGTAACAAGAACGCGGTCACCAAGGTCAAGATCAACAAACATCATTTGGTATTTACCATCGATACTGGATCAACTATCAACATTATCGTCCAGAATACGTTCAATCAGCAGGGACAAATCGATCTTACCAAGACACACATCAAGGCCTAATCATTCAACTGTACGAAACCAGTGAAAATGAAAGGAAAATTCCAATCTACAATCGAATAACGCAAGAAGATCTCGTGGCAACAATCTATGTGACAACAGCGGACGGAAGATGTCTCCTCAGCGCAAATACAGCCGACGAATTGGGACTTATTAGTTTACATCTGAACACAGTTACAACTCCCAAACCTACCGCCCATGACGCAGTCAAGAAGATCCCTGTCAGGGACCGGGGAGTACAAAACATTGTACGACGACATCCAAGTTTTTTTCAAGGCCTTGTAAAACTGAAAAACAAAGAAATTCAGCTAATTATTGACACAAATGTCAAGCCCGTGGCTCAACAGCAAAGGAGAATACCCTTTCATCTTCGAGAGAAAGTTGAAGTTGAACTAAAACAGTTGCAAGAACAAGAGATAATCGAAAAGGTTCCCGACACCGAAGAAACAGAATGGATTTCGCTCATTGTTATCTTTCCCAACGAAGACAACAAAATCCATCTGTGTGTTGACATGAGAGCTGCAAACACTGCTATTAAACGTATTCGACATCCAATTCCCACAGTAAAGGACATTTCCCTATAACTAAACGGTGCAAAGTTACTCTCTAAATTAGATTTATCACAAGCGTACCACCACCAGCTGAAGTTATCCTCGACTAGCAGACAGATCACAACCTTCACTACTCACACTGGGCTATATCAATACAAACGTCTCAATTATGGGTACCAACTCAGCAGCTGAGACATTCAACAAGTATTACAAGGCATCAAAGCCGTCCGAGATATCGCTGATGACATTTTGGTGTTTGGACCCACTTACCCTTACAAAAATTCCACATGATTTCACATGTGGATATTCCACATGTCTTTTTGGAACGTGTGATCACATGTAAATATTCCACATGTGATCACATGTGGAATATTCACATGTGGAATATTCACATGTGATCACACGTTCCAAAAACACATGTGGAATATCCACATGTGGAATATTCACATGTGATCACATGTGGAATATTCACATGTGATCACACGTTCCAAAAACACATGTGGAATATCCACATGTGGAATATTCACATGTGATCACATGTGGAATATTCACATGTGATCACACGTTCCAAAAACACATGTGGAATATCCACATGTGGAATATTCACATGTGATCACATGTGGAATATTCACATGTGATCACACGTTCCAAAAACAATCGTTCCAAAACACGTTCCAAATGGAATATCCACATGTGATCACATGCGGAATGTTGACATGCATCATGCATGTAGGTAGCAGTCCGCATAAAAATGAAACAAACTGCATATAGTTAAATAAATTTTATTATACAAAATTTTTACAAATCAATAAAATAAAGCTGCTATAATTTTCTTTTCACTAAAATCATATAACTTCTATGATATTCTAAGCTTTGCATGATGCGAAGTAATCTATTTGAACTAATTAAAACATTTGTGGGATTCACCATGTACAGTATGTATTTTAGTTGATCTGAGCTTTTGGCCCATTTAGCTCGAGTCATATTAATTCAGCATTTATTTTTAAAAAACCGTCCAAAGGCAGACCTGAACTAAACAGTGTGAAAACCCAGAAATAATGCAAATATAGACATGGTGAATTCCAAAAAAGCTTATCTTAAGTACAAAGATTAAAATATTGTAGTCTATGTAAATAGGTGCATAAATACATGTACCTGGATTTCATTTAGAGTGTTTATTAAAAAATAAGGTACAATATAGTTCAAAAGATTAAAAAACCATGAACTTGCATTAACCAACCAACATTAATCTACAAGCCTTAAGTGCTTATTATAATCACACAAAAGTGTGTAGAACCCCTTGCATTTAATTCAGGCATAATAGGTAACAAAATGAAATAGAGTATTGATTTCCTAGTGAATAAGGAAATTATACTTTCTTGCCTCCATGATGGAATTAAATGCAGAGTCATTTTTAAAACAACCCATAAAAATTGAAATGCTAGGTTGGGTCTAACCTCATAAATGTCCTATAATATCTACATCTGTTCCAATTATATTTTTCTTGCCTCCATGGCATTTCTCTCATCTTTACACTTTTGCACCATTGACACTTTGAACAAGGTTGCAGTGGCACTTGGGAACCTTTTATGGACTTCAGCTAAATAGAAAAGAGATACAAACATATATAACATCAAAATCAACATCCTCTTGGCTTAAATACGTACTGATATTTTAATATTGCTCAAAAAATTATATTATTAGAAATTATACTGTACTTATTATTGTCAGCTCATTACTAGAGATGAGCTATTTAATCGAAAACTAATCTGCAAAGCCATATACATGTAATCAGCCAATTTGCAATAATTGGTAATCAGCTGATTATTGTATAATAATTAGTACATTAACTCTTTCACACATGGAGCTAATGTGAATCCAAAATATGCAATGAATGTGTATAGTATTCACCATGAGCCATTCTCTTTTCACTCTGCTGGCAAAAACCTTGATTTCTGTTTTATTTCAAAAATATTGTATGCTCCTTGCAATCCCATGACACATTGAAAATAACTGTGCACTAGGGATTGGTAACCAACAACATATCAATAAGCACTACTGTATATGCCAATTAATCAGCCTATTAATCTGCTTCAGTAATCGACAATTTTTGTAATCACTCATCTCTACTCATTACTTTTATGACTGCTAGTAATAGTACACTACTAGAAGTTAATATTGCAAGGCCTTTTACCAAAATATATAAAGAATAATATAACACAGTGACATAAAGATATGGATTCTATTTGAGTTGTGAAAAGGATAGCAAATTTATTTAGTGAAATTTGTTTTCATCACCGTGTCATTTTCTTTTTAGAATCTAGATTAAAATTATGCAAAAAGTAGTCAGCAGCAATAAGGATCTGCAGGGTCCAGTTGTACGAAGCCTGTATAGCGAATAAAATTTAAGTTCACTTGGTCAAAGCATGTATGGCACACTATACCTATCCACCGGATAAGCTATCCAGGCTTTGTATAACCAGGCCCTGTAGGGCAACTTTTATTATTGTATTCTTGGTTCTATTTTTCAATTGCTATTTAAGGGTGAAAAGGTTCTCATACATGTAGATTTTTGAACATAAATTGGAATTCATGACAGCAATACACTTTTATTAATGCCTAAACCAAAATATATTGCTCTGATAAAGTGCCCCTGCTATTTGGGGATTATTGTGAGCCCCCCTAATCAAGCTGAGCACATGGCAACATCCTGAACAATTTTAATAATTTAGTTTTACTTAATACAATAGTTTAGGCTGCCGAGAAAACTGTGTTGCTTACAGATCAAATTTATGAGTAGGATCAGCATTAACAGTATTAAACCACTCTCTGAGACATATATACATACATACATCTTACTGTATTTATAAAGCAACGCAATATGTTAATAGCTTTCAATTTACTTTTAACTAAAAAGCAATAATAATTTGCACTATTATACACTAACAATATTCACTGTGCTTACCGTTTGCATACTTCACACGATTTAAATAAGCCTTCCATTCTTACTTTGGGTCGTTTAACTTCTGGATTTCAGAACAAAACCATACTTTCCTTAGTTCCTTGTTTGGGTCATTGATAGCGAATTGTCAGGAACAAACTCCTCTGGGCGTCAAGACGCTTGTCTGGTTTAATAGTCGCCATCCAATAAACGAGTACGTACTTCATCGTATAAAAAAGCTTGAAGCAAACCTACTTCGAATAACTTTTTAGAAAGATATAAACTCCTAGTAAACGTATAAAGCAATGAACTGAATGGCACATCAGACATGAGGATAATGCCTTCGCTAAATGACGCTAATTTCTTAGACTCAAAGCTGCCGCGGACCCAGTCACGTGGGAGAAACTATTGTCATGCTTTGTAAAAAAACAACGTCAAAATTATTTTATTGGGAATGCTGCGTGGCGAAAATAAGCAAAACAAACTTAATTTTTAATCTTGAGATATTTAAAACAATAAAATCTTGAGTACATTTGAGTAGATTAAGCAAATAATATAAATGCTTGTTCGTTACTCGTGAATTCTCACTACCCGGTGTCGTGCAAAACGGAAGTTATGCTCATGTTATGAAACGCGAGCTCACAAATAAACCATCAACATTCCATCAAGCGATTGATCAGACGAGCTGGAAACAAACACATGAAATCCCTAGCCTTTTTCAAAGATCTTGTCCAGGAGGAGAGATGTTTGACTGCTCTGAGAGTATGGATCCTATACAAGACAAACGTAACCTTTGTTGGTACATCATATTAAATTGAATGTTGGTGCAACATAATTAAAGAGAAGTGAAAATAAAGATAAAATATTCAACAAAAATATTTCAATGACTTTGATATTTCATATCAAGATCTTTCTATCAAGGTAATGCAGTCATTTTATTGATTTCTATTTTTGGTGTTTTAAATGGAGCCTGTTTTGCAATAGATTGTGTTTAGACCTTGGATGGCTTGGAATCAAAATTGTTTTACATCCATTAGCTTTAATTATTGGCACAGTATTATGGTAGATTGTGGTAGTACAACCAGCTTTATTCAGAAAATGCAATTATTTGATGTTTAGTTAACCGGTTTCTTTAATCTGCTGAAAAAATATTGTTCGTAGTTGTTTAGATGCTGTACTGGTGATATACAATATTGATCAGTATTGAAATTCCTGTACAACCAAGCTTTATTCAGGCAATGCAATTATTTGATATTTTAATTTAGCTAGTTATGTTACCCATTCCTGCAGAGGCTGGCCTTAACCGGTCCTTTGCTGAAAAAATATGGTTGGTACTGGTGCTGTACTGGTATACGATATTGTTGGTGTACTGAATATCAGTATTGAAATATCAGTATTGAAATTCTTGTACGACCCAGCTTCATTTAGACAATGCAATTATTTGATGTTTAGTTAGTTAAGTATACCCATTCCTGCAGGGACTCCTTAAACGGTCTCTTTAATCTGCTGGAAAAATATGATTGGTAGTGGTTTATACTGTATGCTGTACTGGTATACGATATTGTTGGTGTACTGGATATCAGTATTGAAATTCTTGTACGACCCAGCTTCATTCAGACAATGCAATTATTTGATGTTTAGTTACTTATGTCATCCATTCTTGCAATTTTGTCCCTTTTTTTCTGCTGAAAAAAATTGTCTGACCGTTAGCCAGAATAAAATTATGTTATGGCTGTTAGAGGAAATAACTATCATGTGAGATCTTCCTTACCGCGCTTGAGCATAGGGAGGAAAACCAGATAACTGAACAAATACTTATATGTGATGTGTCCAGTGTATAATTCCATGTAATTTCATCATTTTAGCTATTTTTTTGTGTTTATGGCAGATCAATTTCACATGTGATCACATGTGAATCTATTTCACATGTTAAACTTCCACATGTGATCACATGTGATCACATGTAATCACATGTGATCACATGTGAATCTATTTCACATGTTAAAATTCCACATGTGATCACATGTGATCACACGTGAATCTATTTCACATGTGAAACTTCCACATGTGATCACATGTGAATCTATTTCACATGTTAAACTTCCACATGTGATCACATGTGATCACATGTGAATCTATTTCACATGTTAAAATTCCACATGTGATCACACGTGATCACACGTGTGAAAGCATGTGGAATTTTTGTAAGGGTATGCAGCACACAACGAAGCGTTGGAAGAATGCCTTAAACGATTGGAAGACCGTGGACTAACTCAGAACCTTGGTAAATGCCTGTTTTTGAAGCATAACTTCGAATTTTTCGGATTAGTGTTCAGCACAGATGGCGTCATCTAAGACACAAAGAAAGTGTCCGCTTTTACGAACAGTTCCACCCCAACGTCAGCAAGTGAGGTTCGTAGGCTGCTAGGAATGGCAAATTACAGAGCCCAGTTCATTCCCAATTTCGTGAAAATCACCGAGCCACTATGACAACTTACACACAAAGACAGTAAATTCAAATGGGCCAGTGAGCACGAAGCAACCTCGTACCCCGGGTCTTACCTCCGCTCCCACCTCCCCCTTCGCTGCGGAAAGACCCTGGTACACGCTGGTCACGTGTCGTCTATCAAACTACGACCATATAAACCGATCAAAGAGGAACTAACAGTTGATCACCACAACAATGTGCTATTGAGATGTACAAGAATCATCGTTCCGACAACCCTCCGAAAACAAGTAATATAAATCGCTCACGAAGGTCACCTAAGCCAAGCCAATACATCGGCACTTCTGCGAGAACATGTCTATTTCCCTGAGATGGACAAAGCTGTGAAGAAAGAGCTAAAACGCTGCCTTTCATGTCAAGGCAGATCACTACCAAATCCACTGGAACCACTCCAATCACTGCCAATGCCCATCTGTCCCTGGGACAGAGTCAAGATTGACTTCTACGGTTCCCTCCCATCAGGACATTATGCGCTAGTGGCAATCGATTGTTTTTCGAGATTTCCCGAAGTGGAAGTTCTCAAATCGATTTCAGCTCAGAGGGTTATTCCGAAGCTCGATTCCATCTTTGCTCGACATGGCATTCCCACACAAGTAACTTCTGACAATGGACCACCCTTCCAAAGTAACGAGTTCAAGCATTTAATAGCATGAATCCAATGGGCATATAACACACCACATCAACACCATTATGGCTCCAAGGCAATGCTGAGGCTGAAGCCTTTATGAAGCCTCTTGGCAAAGCTATAAGAACAGCACAGATCGAGAAACGACCATGGCAACAAGAGTTATCGGAGTTTCTCTTAAACTATCGCCAAACACCACATTCAACAACAAAAGTCCCACCGGCTCAACTGATGTATAACCGTGAAATACGGGGGGAAATAACATCATTGTCTGCTCGTTCCAAGCCAATTGACCGACACAGCGAAGCGAAGGACAACCAAGAAAAACGGAAAGCCAAAGGAAATAAATATGCAAATCAACGCCGGCATTCCCAACCAAGCAACATAAAGGTTGGTGATAAAGTCCTAGTGAAGCAACAGAAACGTAACAAATTGTCAACCTATTTCGCAGCTACACAATACACGGTGATCACAGTCAAAGGGTCGAAGATCGTAGCAGAAAATAACTACCATCGCATCACCAGAGACTCGTCATTCTTTAAGGGAATTCCAAAAGATATGGCAGCAGCAGATGATGAGAATGAACAATCTATAAGGGAATCAAGACCAGAACATGCCCAAGTACGACAAGAGCCTGACAATCAACCATCGTTAAGAAGATCAACTAGAAACGGTACACAGACCGGACGATATGGACAACCTATAGACTCTTCAATTAGAACTTGACATTGTTTAGAATACATATGAACTGTGAGTTAAAAACCATAACCAAGCTGAGCGACATGGGCAACCCATAGACTCTTTAATAACGCATATGCATGTTATTTATTTTTATTTCTAGTTTATTCTTATTGTCATTGTTATTGTTTATTGTTACATAATTGCTTTCTAAAAAGGGGAGTGATGTAGTGATTACGTCACTAGTGAGCAGTCCCCATGGGGAAGGTAGCCAGCTAACTACGAGGAAGACGACTTCAGTAAAATGTAGTATGAACCACACTATATGAAAGAAACCTATAATGTAACACTAAACTATCTTGAATTTCTCTTGAAGTGCAGTTGATAATCTACCTGGCACCATAAAGCGCCGAAGCGCTATCTCTTCTACAATCAACAGTTAAGCCAACACTTTTAAATAGAGAGGCCAGAACAATTGCACACCAATAGCCTGATATTTTGCAAGTTAGCTTTTTGTTTTTGTTTTGTTTGTTTCCTTGCACAATTACGGAGCAGCCGTATTTCAATTTTAAGTTCTTTTTTCAAAGGAAAACACGTCTGACTTAATTCCCTTGAAGTCATATTATGCACAGATCTGCCACTTTTTTGCTTACTTCAGAATTTCCCACAAAATGTGGGCAAGATTTTTACTTGCGCCAAATGTTGATTAGCTCGGTATGAGAGGTTTGATTGATTGGTAACAAACGCGTGTCAAGGGGGAAGAAAGCGAAAACACAAGAATTCGTATTAGGCGTTTCGTTTCCTCACCCCTTCCCTTCCCCCCTTTCTCTTTCCTCCTCCCGGAAAAGAAAACGCTTGATTTCAAGCTATATTTTCTTAAGTTGTTCGACGCTTACAAATCAAAAACAAAAAAAAATAATCTCCGCCACAAATTGTGTCTTTTTTCTTGCATTTCTGCCACTCTTCTTAAACATCACCGCTGAGTATATTGATCGGATTTTCCATTGTCTAAATATTCTTTTGATTGGCTATTTAAAGTAGTCGGAGTCTTTAACGCCGCGATAGATGATTTTATTCGATATCGCGGAGAAAGTGAAAAGTAAGCGCGCGAAGGAATCCAGAAACGCAGAAGAGATATCAGACGGAGGTATATGGTGCATGATCTTTTACTCTCATTCCTGGGGGAAAAGAAACAACGACAAGAGTTGCGGGACCAAAATTTTTTGCAAATCTTGGAAGCACTTACCACAAATAATAAAGAGGAAGACAGGCGGCGGGAAGAACGTTGTATAATAGAAATTTATAAGATAGTCCCTGTTGCAACGGGCGAAAGAACGCTAAAACTCACGCAAAATTTAAAGAAAACACAAAGGATTAAAGCGTTAGCCTAGCTTTATCGTTATTTCTTATCTCTTGTAACCCATTTTAATCAAACTACAAGCGATCAACCGGGAGAACAAAAAGAAAATGGATTCGCCTGGTCAGTGCGTAGTTTGCGCAATTCCCTTAAACCCACATCTCGCGCCCAATGACTGCTCGTATAAAATTGGATCAAAATTTCTGGCCATGAAAACATTTTGAAATTTGTTCGAAATCCGACGTGACGTCCAACCTCGTACCGAGGATCTTATGGCGAGCGGAGAAAAGAGCCTGGGTACGAGGTTGCGTGACGTCTTGACGTCTTGTTTTAAGGTCGTCGTACTACAATATTGTCATTTAACATTACTTTTGACGATAACGTATCAGTTTCGGAATTGCATGTTGCCGTACTAGGAGATCATCTACAATATATAGGCATTGTAGCTTGTCTAGAATATTTTCGAGTTGAATCTTCTGTCTACTTTTGGTACGTCGCATCGTTCTTTCGATATAAGGATGTAACAGCGTTAGAAGTGATTGCATTTTTGTTCTCCACTTTAACTGAGCTGGCTATTGGCCGGTAACGGTGCAGGGTCTAACTCTGTACTTGAGCAGGAATTGAAACAATTCTGTTTACGTGCAATGTTCCGTCTTGTCTCTTTATTGCTTTCTTGAAAGTTTAGACAGCCCTTTTCCCCCCCATCGCCGGGTGATACGGCGCTGATTTGACATTGTTGAATTTCATGTTCCCGCATCAATTATTCGAATTCATTGCTAACGAAGTCGGGGTTACGTTATCCCATTTTGAACAACTTGTGCATGATTATATGGCGAATGATTTTCGCAGTGTCTCAACGGACATTGCACAAATTATAGTGATAATCATATGGAAATTCAAGGATTTTGAAGGGCCGTCGATATTAAATAGGAACATTTCCGCATAAACAGGCCTGCATAAGCTACATAAATTCGGTTGACTACCTAATGTTGTCATTCGCACCGGTGTAAAGATACGGTTTACATAACGACTGGCCAAACTTTGTATTAGAGATATTCCACGGCAGGAACGCCGAGAAGGGAGGGTAGGCGGGGCAACAGCCCTGGAGCCCGGCCCACGTTAGGGGCTCGTACGGCCGCGCCTATGCATGGAGCGCCGAATCAGACTACATTATAAATTTTAAATATTCATGACATATTCATTTTATACGATAAACTTACATGGTGGGACTCACGATCTGACGTAAACTTGTCAATTATGATATTCTAAAGTCCTATATATGTAGAAGGTAACATACAAAAATGGCGTAACATATCATAAACTTTCAGATTCCAATGTGGTATTTACTTTAGTTTAGTGACGTATACTTGCACTTCAGGACAAACTTCACTTTGACGATAATTATTATCCTTTGCGCGATTTTCGATCCTATTTCCCTGGCCGCGAAAAACTGGCAGGAATTCGCGGGAAGAGTCGTAGTATTATATTTCTTTCCGAAATGTCAAACAGTCGGAGAAGGGGTTTAAATAACAGACAAAATCTTGTTTCGTTTTTCAATGCGACTGTGTAACTTTCAATGCGACTGTGTAACTTTAACCCCCAACACATTAGGTATCTTCGTCCATGGAAAGTGAAGCTCTCGGAGATAAACAATTTGATGTCTGGAACTCTGGATATTATGTAATTAGGTCGGCCCCTGCTTCCTGAGGTGGATCTCGACGTTATATATCGGCCGTTCCTGTGCATACCGTTATTCTTGTTCTTCAGCAGCTCCTTCAAAGTGATTCTTAGGTCGCTAGTCACTGTTCGTATATCGTTATTAAATGCTACGACCACTGGTCCATCTTATTCGCTTGAACTTTCTACTATAACAGGAAGTGAGTCGTATGTTTCATCCAGACGACGTTCAAGTACCTTTTCTGGTACAAAGTTACACCGTGTCTTGTTTCCAAGCACACCTCAACCTCGGAAAGTAACTGCCGCACTGAATCGAAAAACGAAAGAAGATTTGGTCTGTTATTTAAACCCCTTCTCCGACTGTTTGACATTTCGGAAAGAAATATAATACTACGACTCTTCCCGCCATTTTTTTTTCCGGCCAGGCATAGAAAATGGGATCGAAAATTGGGAAATGGGATCATAATTACCGTCAAATTGAAGTATGTCATGAAGTGCAAGTACGTCAAAAACTAAAGTAAACACCACATCCTTGCTCTCGGCGGCCCTGTTCCACGGTTAGCTTCATGAAGGACACCAATGGCCTTCTTTCATTCTTAGAGACGACCTGCTAGAGTTTACATTTTTATTCTCAAGAAAAGAAGTAAATATTCAGACACCGACATAGTTTGTCATGCATAAGCAACGAAATTCCCGTTTTCCCATCACTAATTTCATGGCCATTGATTTCATGGCCTAAAAAGTTAATACGATTTTAACTCGGTGACGTTGGTAGGTGGAATAGACTATTTCATATATTTTACTTCGTTTTGAGAACCGCGAAACTCGAAGACCGCTGGCATAACTTAACACTTTAACTTTTTCAGGCGTAAGCCATGTCAAGAAAGGCGCTTTGTCACTTTACCAATTTTTTGCAGCTACTTTTCTTTTATCGTCCGAAAATCAGGATGTTTTAGAGAAGGGACACTGTATTGAGAATGCAATTCTTTAAGCTTTTTCGATCGTCCTCTGAAATAAAGTTTGTTTGTAGTTGGCCTTCGATCGTCTGTTGTGATCATTCTCTTGATCAACATTTGGCACTCGAAAACGAGTATGAGAGCTAGTACGGTTGAAGAGAGATTTACCGCAATAAGTTAGCATGCTGGTAAAACATTATTCCTTCTCTCCGTAATTTTCTTTATCGTTCCATCTTGAAACTCAAATAAAGTTTTTACACAAAATACACTAAACATTCTTTGCTTCTCCTCCAAACTCCATGTTGAAGATTTTCTAATTACCAGAAGTACACAATTACGTCACGTTTAAATTTAGGGATTCAGCGAACTCATTAAAGAGAAACCATAAAACAAAGTAGCGGTCAAAAACAATTGGTCAGAAATAATATTAAGACCTGCGCTAAACGTCGCACAATGGACGAATTTAATTCAGACGAATTTAATTCGAAATAACTTCGTTGGCAATGCGATGTAAATGCGACGTCGAGATAAACGTCGATTTTCAGCGGAATTTCAGTGTTTTTACTTGGATTCTTGGCGCCTGAAAAGGACTTCGTGAAAATAAGGCGCCAAATTGTCACAAACGGAAGAGAAACATTTAAGGTGGCTCCACACAGTTTCTTGAAAAATGGAAAATACAAGATTGAGAGTCCAAAATACGTGACTAAACAATTCGGAAAAAGAATAAAACTAAATGTTATGCGTAGTTAAACAGTCTGACAATCAAAAACTGTTGCCAAATAAATACCAACAGTTGTTGCTATGGCAACAATGACTTTTCAAAATAGCTGCCAATTACCATTCAAACTAATTTAATTCGAAAAAAAACTGTGGTGACCCCCAATTTTTTTTTCATTAAAAAGTTTCTTGAAGAATGAGTAATCAATACGCAGATTTAAAAAAAAATCTGTATAACCAATTAAAAAAAAAAATTAACAAACATGATTTTTCCAGAAAAAAAATTATTTGTTCAACAGAATTTTTTTTAAATCGGCCAATTGATCATTCATACTTCAAGAAAAGTTTTAATGAAAAAAAAATTGGGGGTCACCAAAGTTTGTTTCGAATTAAATTAGTTTGAAGGGTAATTGGCAGCCATTTTGAAAAGTCATTGTTGCCATAGCAACAACTGTTGGTATCTATTTGGTAACAGTTTTTGATTGTCAGACTGTTTAACTATGCATAACATTTAGCTTTGTTCTTTTTCCGAATTGTTTAATCACGTATTTTGGACTATCAAACTTGTATTTCTATTTTCAAGAGACGGTGTGGAGCCACCTTAATTCGACGTAACGGTAATCCGTCCTGTAACTCGAACAGGCATGATCGTCGCATTATCCGTCTGACTCAGACAAATTTACTTGCCGGTATGAATTTAATTCGTGTGTCGAATTTAACTGAGTTATACGTCGCAGTTTCGTCGAATAAAATTCAAACAATTAAATTCGTCTGAATTAAATTCGTCTATTGTGCGATGTTTAGCGCAGGCCTAATAGTTTTATGTAAAGCGATGTTAGTAAATAGATAAATGAATGAGAACTGTTTCCTCTGAGCATATAAAGATATTTCGGCCATCACAGGGAAAACACTTCCGATTTTCCCGCTTCGAGTCGTCAATTGGCTCAACCTCGTACAGAGGCTCTTATCTCCGCCCACCGCTGCGAAAAGACCTTGGTTGGGACTGGTCACGTGTCTCCCAGAATATGGAAGATAACAAACTTCTTTTGTCAGGGTCGGGTTGTTATTTTGAATGTTGTCGCAGCACCTAAGAATATAATATAATATCGGTGTAATATTATAATATCGAGGAAAGCTCATTGCGCATATTAAACACTCCATGGAGAACTATCTGGTATATTATTGAGGAACAATTCCGAACTTCTACAAAAGTCTTCCGTCGTTCAATCCGACGAGCAGCGAATTTAAGGAGCTTCTACAGTCATAACTTAGCAGTGATCTGATATTAGCCGCCTGAAGATTGAACAGAGATTTTTAAATTTTACAGTAAGCGGGTTTAAATTTCCTCACCATCAAGACTATGCGAAATTCACAAATTATTTTGGTTAACAATCATTTAAACCTCCATTCGAAAGAAAGCATGGAAATCATCTCACTGCATCACTTGGAACGATCACGGGAACGACTGAAGGCTCGCAGAATACACATACAGATTTAACACCTTGGGCTTGCAGCTACAAGGCTTTAGACTGATATTCTGTGCTTTAGAAATTCCAAGAGGTTAGTTTATTACATTTACTATTTCAAAAAGCAAAGCAAGATTTATTAGAGGCCTTCAATCAGGACGGCGACTTCTGTTTCTATGGCACAGTTTATATTCAGTATCGCACAACACTGAGGAAAGCGACGTGAATAAACATCGATTTGGACATGCAGTCCGTGCTGGCTTTCTTGAGAATTAACGTACACTTTGTCTTGTCAAAATAAAATACTGTAAATCAGATTATAAAAACGTTGTATTTACGTGATTCAGACATTCAGTTTACTAGTAACCACGTTAGTAACCACAAAATTACCCACGCCTAGTAAGTTATACTTTTGCCCTCGAAACACGTGACCAGCCCCAACCAGGGTCTTTTCGCAGTGGCGAGCGGAGATAAGAAACTGGGTACGAGGTTGCAATTGGGTCATGCTAGGAATAATCACCATCGCATATATTTTTCTGATTTTTGTATTTTAGCTTCGGGAAATTTGAACTTGATGTTCTCATCAAGGAAACTTTATTTACCTCGCAAGTCAACCCTTCTCTCAATAACAATATTCCATCTTTGCATTTAACTATTTTAATTTCCGTCACCGTTCTTTTTTGCATCTGCCTACTCCCTCCGGCGTCCTTAAATTAATTTATGTTTTTCCAAAACTTGTTTTTGTTATTTTTATTTTATTAACTTTTTAACAAGTTCCTGAAAGTGGTCCGAATTTTAGGAAAATAATAAATGATGTTTTAAAATTCGTTCTCGTCTAATAGCAAAAATTATACTTCAACCCCTTTCCGATAACTGAGATTTTATAGAAAGAAAAAGTCGTAGACGTCACACATAAGTGCATTAGGGTTCTTCTTCTGTCGGTTGGTTTGACATGCAGTCGAACCTCTATTATTATCCTTTGATATTTTGAAACGTTTAGCAAAATCCTACTTGTTGGTGTATATATTTTAAGGCCCCGTTCACACTATACCGGATAGGCTTTCCCGCCGGCACGAAACGGCGAATAATTATGCGGTATGATACAACCCGTGATGCAACCAATCACCACGCTCTATTCTATTAATTTACTTCCGAAACGATTTTGATCTTCGTTCACACCAATCTCGTTCCCAGAGCCAAATATGCCCGGCCGCGCGGGAAAATCAAATGGCTCTGGGACAATCCATTTGAAATACAGGAAAAAATGTGTATTTTGGGGCATGCGCAGTTGGTATTTTTGTACCCAGACCCACGAAAACCTTCAGCACGGCAGTTCAATATTCTGCAAAATACATCGACATGTTGTGGCTGATTCTGGAATTTAGTAGTAACAAATAGCAGTAGAAATGTTGTAAGAATATAATCGTGGCTGGTTTGTGATGCGATAAGGTATTACTTGGCAGAAATTTCTGGATAAGAGACTGATAAATGGAAAATAATGCACCAGGCGTGATAGTGATCGATGACCAGTTCATGACCTTCTGATGAAACCCAGTTTGAATTCTTATTTATTCAAACTTATGAACACGAGAATATCGTATTATTGTTCTGAATATTATTCGAATATTCGTAGACAGCTACAAGGTAAATTTCAACGAAATCTGGAATTTTAAAAACTTATATCATGTATATAGTACTGCATGTATGTCCTTCAAATAAAACGTGACCTTGGTGGTATATTTGTCATTTGTTGATTTGCAACATTTAATTTGTTACATCCACTTGTTTGTTTAATCCACTTGTTATTGTGTAATCGAAATAATCGACACTGTAACTTTCTGTGGTTTAATCATTTATTAATTCATATTACATCTGTTTATACTGATCAATGTGATTGAAGATTCAAACACTAGTAGCTGAACCTCACTATGAGCCAGCCATATTTGTACGGCCTGTTTACATTGCCCATTTGAGTATGGCGAAAAAGTGAGGTTCTTCTTTTACTTATTTTTAAACATTAACTTTAAAGTACTTAACACCAAAGATGTGAGGGGCAGGTGGCACACATGCTCACATTTTAGCTAATATATGATTTATAATGATATTGGATTTTGGTTTCATTTGTCGCAGTCTAGTTCAGTTGTAAAATTTACTAAAGTTTGTGGGGCCCTACATCAAAGTAAAACCAAGGGCACCACCTTTTTAACTTTATACCTAAAACACTGCTTAAATATATCAACTTTACTCTTAAAAAGATTACAATTATATGATTACTGGTACATGTATATATGCTGCAATAAAGCAGCTTCTGGTACAAAAAAATACCCTTTAGACTTGGCATATTGTGCAGTCTGGTAGCTGATAAGGGTGTAATAATAGAGGGACTAGAGAGGGGGGGGGGGGGGGGGTACAGCCCACTTAATATTTTTCCTAAGCTCCATTGGCAACTCTGAAAATGGGCTAAAATGCAACTAAAGCCTGGTTTCCATTTGGTCACTAGTGCTCATTGACAGAGTCGCTGGCAACTGCAATCGACCGCTTGTGACCCACCAATGTCCAAATGTCAGTTAGGATTAAAATTTCCAAAGGAAAGCACAATGCACCCCACCTTACTATTAATTTTGATGAATTAGGCTAACCCGAAGTATCTTCTGCCAGCACTAGGTAGATAATTCTGGCATGCGTGTAGTCCCTATTTATAACAAGGGTGTCCATAGTTAGTAAGGCTCTCATTTGTACTGTATACTCTACTGATAAATTTACTTTTGGATGAAGTGCCAACTGAAGATATTTGAAGGAAGGCTACATTATGCGCAGCCTAAGATGGGTAAAGTCATAGTCAGCAATAAATTATGAGTTTTAAGAAATCATTTTATTAACCTTCTTATCACCAGGTTAAGCTATTTATAATTTTATTTTGGTTAACATGCCAGATGATTTTATTCTACTGCAGAGGGAATGCATTAGCTGGTTGGGGGGGCCTTGCAAGCTCACATTGAATATGGGTCAACTCACTGTTGCTTAGGTTTGCTGAGAATCCCTGTTAATCAGCTAATTAAGTTAGCTGGTGTAGGCAGGAATGGGTTATGGTCCAAATCAAAATGTCAAACACAGTAAATGTAATATTAATTTTATTGTGTAAACAACGAGAGTTAGTAGTGGAAAATTGTTCTCTCGAACTGGGAATTCTTAACTTCTGGCTTTTAAATACATCCTGAATGCAGCTGTTCAGCACATAAGAAATAATACAGAGATTGTTGTTTGCAAAAGTAAAACTACAGTTGGTGACTACTGTACTATGAAAAGACCTTTCAATGGCTGAACTGATTTTCAAAGTAATTTTCTTTAATTTAGAAAGCAGAATTTGGATATACAGTGTGTACTAAAACATTGCCTGTAACCATCAATCACTGTCTGTTTATGATCAGAGATGCCATGAGGGGCACAGAGGTGTAGGAACCGGAGTGCACCCCTCCCCAACTTTATCATGAAGTGCCCTTCTTGCAACAGGAAAGTGCCCTTTTTATATTAAAACATGTGCCTCAAGTGTCCTTTTGAAGTCCTATCCCCTGAACAAAGTGCCCTTTTGAAGCTGTGACCTTCCAAGATCATATTGCTTCCTACACCACTGGAGGGGCAGCTTCCACTCTTGCCTTTCAGTGCTAGGAGGGGCAAGGGGGGTTAACACTTAATATGGATATCACTTAAAACAAGATATTAAAAAGGAAACTATATGGGGTCACTACATAAGTTCACCATTTATTATTTTATTATCAAATATTTTATTTATTAACATTTGTACCTAACTGATACTGGAGAAACAACAATAGGACTCAAGGTCCCTTACAAGGTTGTCCTCCTAAGATTGAATTGTTGATTTTATGGAGGGGGGAAAACCAGAGAACCTGGAAAAACCCTTGAAGCACAGGAGGGATCAAATACAATAACTCTACTCACACAAGTTCCAAGCTCAAGCCTGTGACAAGGTGTCCAAAGTGGTCACCCATCCAAGTACTAACACCATCCAATCAAGTTTATTAATCTTTGGATCACAGTGGTCAGGCAACTCTTCACCACCCATGCTTGCCATATGGTCACATAGGTATAATACCAGTTTAAAACTGGTGTAAAATGTATAAATGAGCAACTAATGGTTACCCCATGTGGATATAATACTTCAAACCAATGTATATATTACTTGTAGATACAAATTTAAAAAAAAACAATACATTGTAGTACATTGTACAGCTATAAGAATATTATGTCACATATAACATATATAAAAAGTAATAAATACAGTGTCAACAGGCATAAAACAATATATTTTTTTGTTAAAAATATGAGGAGATACATACATGTTGATATAAACTTGATCAGTCACTCAGATAATTATGAATATTTGAGGTATTGAAAGATTATATGTAGACAATTCTTTATTATTCAAATAGCCATCATTTATACGTCGTTTCAATTATACTTCTTGAAGTAAAATCCAGTGTCCATATGACGATATACCATAAATATTTAATTATTTTACATACAAGTACCGAAAACTATGAAATCTGAAAAATAAACTCGTCACGAAGCACGGCCACGATGCATGGGGCCATGGGCCACGATGAATCTGTTATCTGTCATACTTTAAACTCGAACCAGAGTTCCAAAAATACCACAAAGGCAAGTAAGTATTTCTTGTCTCCTAGAAATGACTTTTGCAAAGGAATAACTCTCAATTTCTCAGATTAAGTCCCAATAAACATGTTATTTCACTTCACTCCTTCTCGAAAACAACCCATATTTACATGAAGACCGCGATGGGAGAATGGGTGTGAAAATATCTGCGCAGCGCAGTAGGCGTCAACGCGTTAAGACAATCAGAGTCGATTTTCAAATGGATTGTCCCAGAGCCATTCGCTTGCCGCGCGCGTATGGGTCTGGGTACGAGATTGCGTTCACACTGGATCTGAAACGGCACAAAAACGTATCCGATAAAAGATGCACCTCTTTCGAGATCAAAGCGGCGCAGCGGCGCTCCGACAGAGAAATTGTGCCGAAAGAGGCGTTTTGTGTGTGTGCAGAAGGCTTATCTGGTATCGTTTTCGTGCCGACACAAAAGCTATCCGGTATAGTGTGAACGGGACCTAAGAAAGGCAAGATTTTTACTCATTTTTCAGGTGTTTTTTTCTTCGAAGAATTATTAAACATTTCGTTACAGAAAGAACTCGGAATCCACCGAATGAAAGCTTTGGACATCCGATCCTGTTACATCGGTAGTGGCTGTGACTTGGTTCGGAGGTGGTTGTACTAAGCTTGTGGACCAACTTTACAGTGCAGGGAGTGCGGTTGCGATAATAACTATACTAAAAATATGCTCTCTAAAGCGTTATAAAGATCCTTGTCAATTGACAATTCGACATTTAAAAGAGGAGGAAATCCAGTTAATTAATATTAAAAAAAGTAACAAGCCTTCTACTATCAAGTTGATGTGTCATCTGGAAGTAGTATTATATGTGTAAAGACTAGTTTCTATATAATCGCAGGTATAATTGCTGTTGCTCGTCAAATCGCTGGAATCGTTAAACCGAACGATCGCTGTGAGTTGCTAGCAATCGCTGGAATTGTTTCCAAAAAGGCTGCTACGTCCGCTTTGCCCGCGCGGGCGGAGCGAGCTTTGAAAGTTGGAAATTTTAATTTCAAAAGCGAAGTAAATAATGCACGCCCGGTCCGCGCGGTCAAAGCGGACGCAATGGAATGGAACTTATGACCACTCGCGTTTATTGCATGCGAGAGCGTGCTTCAAAATGATTCAGCAGACGTTATATCAGATCTCGAGCCATTGGTCAAATTGGTCACTGAACCAGTGAAAGTCTATATGACGTACGCGCATTGGCGACTCACACAAACACGCTTCCCAAAAAAGGAGACTGGCGGGGTCTTGTTGCTGCAAATAGATCGATTAGTTTTTCTATATCTTAAAAAAAGATAGCTCAACCAGTACAATAAACAAAGAAAGCATCGTTTTTTGGTTTGCAAAATTTTCCAAGCAGGACAATGGCAAGGTCTCTAACACACACACTTTGAGGTGCTTTGCCTGATTGATAGACAATATATTCTTTTTTCAACTGACTACCGTTTGATTGCTCAATCGCGCGATTGTGCATGTAAATGATCGCTTGCGATCGTTTATAATTGCTCACGACCGTTGGGTCGCTAAAAGTGTTTTAATAAGGTCACCGTCGATTGCTATGGATCGTTGGTTATCAACGGCCATTGTCGAAGATTATATGGAAAACGGGTTAAAGCCAATCAGCTCTTTGGCTGAGCTCATGGCCAGAAATTCAAGACATTTACACTGAGCATGTTCGAACCTTAAAAAAACAAAGATGGCCGAAACGCTATATAAACGGCTATATAAAAACGTCATTTTTCAAAATTTGAGCCAGTTCAATCACAGTTACAAAATTTGCCTCACTATATATGAAGGGAACAAAACATTGGTAGTCAAATAAGATAAATTTCATATCCTATTCTTACCTCCAAGTGCGTCCATTTCTTTCCCCGTTTTACACCGATCTAGCTCCCATTAGGTGTATATAACCAACCCCATTTCCGTGCAAACGAACAGTTTAGTCAGGCATTTTACGACCCGTTTAATTTCTTGTCAAATTTGCCTCACTTCCCTCGTAAACGTCACATTATCAAGTATTCCTTCTGTTATTTTGGAGGTGATCTGATCCGTTTAATACCGTCCATCTTAGCGAGGAAAGCTGTAGAAATTGACAAGTGAATTATCCACATACGATAATTTTCATGTGGGCAAAGATGCGATAAACATGCGAAAACAACATCTATCCTTTTTAAAAAGTCGGCCATATTTGATATCAAAACGAAGCTCAGAATCACGGCTTTCTATTAGCGATGAGGGTTAGTATGGGTGAACAAGCTGGTGCCTCATTTATCACCTTGTGATGCCGTATACCCTATGCCGTGTTCGCGCCAAACGGCGCCATATTTGAATATGCAAATTTAATATGTCTGTTATTCTGAAGAGACTGATTGATTTGAATAAGTTTAAGCAAAGCGTTTCTTTGTCTTCTGAACATTGTTTCAGTTATGCAAGAAAATACTCCGTTACGTGGATTTGCTGTCAATAGAAAATGAAGGGCTGAAAGAGAGGTGTGAAGAGCTGTGGACAGAGATAAGAACATTAACTAATAGCAAGAGAATAACTGATCAAGCATTAGACAATAAAGAGGAAGAATATAGGGACATTTTGAAACTCAATAAAGACCTAAACGATTACCTCGAAAAGGTTGGAATTACTGTTCATTTTAGAAATACGGGCAAAGAATTACATGATGTTGGGAAAAGGCAGCAAGATCGGAAACTTAACGAAGTTAAGATAAATGTGAAAAGGAGCCTGTGGTTTGCTGAAACCTTTGGTCTGACCTTAGAATCAGCAACCCTCTCTGATAAATCTGGGTCAATTCACTCTTTGGCATATAATTCTACATCCACAAGAAAAGGTTTCAAGGATCTGTCAGAAGTGGACAAGAATAAAATTAAAGAAATCTTGTTGATTGTAGACCACTTTTGCATTGTCGAGGCTGCCTATCACCAACTTAGCATGATGCCGGCGGGGAGAAATTACCACGATCCTACCTGATTAAACAATGCAAGGAATCGTTGAATGCACTTACGCATGTTGAACGGACACCTGAAGACGCAGAAGGCGCACAGCTTAAATTCTACGACACGCTGTGCAGGGAAATCCAAAAACATGTAAGTTTGTTGAAATAATTTATTTACCTTGTTTCATGTACAAATATGGAAGAATTACTGTTCTGAGGTTGTACTCCATATTGGTATGTCTCATTTGCTTATTAGCTAATACACATGTATACAATTTCGTACCCAGGCTCTTTGTACACATTTTCATGCGAGTAAACCTTGGACTGGTCATTGCTTATTCTGTGGTACCATTATTTTTTTCAGATGAAAAAGTGCATACTGGATGGCCAGGATGTTCCATCGAAATACAACATCAAACTGAGTGGTGATGGTGCAAAGATGACCCAGCTTACAGGATTTGTTATAATTTCTTTCTCTATTTTGAATGCTGGTGAAGCTGTATTAGGTTCCAAAGGTTAATGTTTGTTTTATACTATGATAAACATGTAGTCTCATTGACACTCTGATTGCACTAATTGGAGATCAGTTTTTGACAAAACCCTGCATCAGTCTTAGGACACCTTGCATGTGGCTGCGATAAATAGTGAAGGATAGCAAGTATACACTGATGTGAATCTAACTCAAGCCAGCGCACCAACCGCACATACCACCCATCTTTTCAAAAAATTTCCTTCCATAATTAATTTCAAAATGATTTTTAATTGAAACTAAGGTTCTTCCTTCTAGGAAACCAGACAGTTGCTGTGATTAAGGGGAAAGAAATATATGACATCATCCAATCATCTTGTGCAAGGATTTTTAATGATGTGAACAAAATTGTGGAAAATGGATTCATAACAATAGACGGAAATCGTGTACCGGTGGAGATATTTTTAGGTTCAGACTACAAGGTGCTTTCTATTCATTATATTCATATTGGTTTTGTTTTTTCTCTCTTTAGGACCAGTCATTATTAGTGCCAGTTAGGGTCTGGATGATATATTTTTTAGCATGAAGTCTTTTTAGGACCCCTTATTTTTAGCAAAATATCCCTAAGCGTTATGTCCCCCTCCCCATATTGTTTCAATATTTTTCATGACCTCCCGAAAAAATCTAATCGACAACATTAATTGATAAGCTATGTTCCTTCAATTATCTACAGTTTCTTTTGCTGTTGCTGAGGATGAAAGGTGCAAGTTCAGACTACGCCTGTATCTGGTGCAAGATTCAAAGTTGTTAAGGTACGGTAAATATAAAATGCTAAAGTCAACCTTTATCATGCAAGAGCACACTGCTTGTAATTCTGGCCAATACAAGAGCCAATGCCACATGTTATTTACCATTTTTTGTGAGCACAGAAGCAAATTTTGGAAGTACTGTACTGCATTTGTTGACAAGAAATTATGAATAGCCCCCTTCGCTCTACTACATCCGGAAACACATTCAATGATAATATTCATTTTATTAAACAGATATGATATGACAAAGCCTGAAGATTTTTATAGAATGGAAAACATCAGAAGAACTTTGGAGGACGACATAAGAAAATTTTTCCTAAAACAAACGTTTTCCTGCGAACGTCCTCCTCTCCTCAATATTCCTTTGGAAAATATTGTGCTGGACGAGCTTCACTTGATGCTAAGAATTACAGGTATATAATCATAGTAACAAGCTAGTTATGGTAATAATCTTGGTATAGATGCCAAGGTCATTATCATTCAACAGTCCAATTACCCTGACACTGGTGGTATTTTAAAACCAAAGGCCTACATAGTTTGCTAGTGCATTGTTGTAAACTTTGGACTACAAATTTTAAATGTTTACCTAATAGTCATAATTCACAAACATATATAACAATTTGAATTAGACAGCAATTTTGTTTCATTTACCTTGCCAGATAAGCTTCTTGATAATTTGGTGAAAGAAGCTTTAGATAGAGATGTTGGTGCAAATCTAGAAAAAGCTCCACGCAATAGACAATCAATACATCTTCAAAACCTGATCAAAGCTATTCGCGGTTGTGGAGTTTCCTTTTCAGTTTGGGAAAAGCGGGATGCTGATGGGCAAGCGAGTGGAGTTTACGAATTTACCAGTCTAATGTGGACAGATAGAAAGACTCTGCTGGAAAAGCTACCGCCTAAGTTAGATGGTGTCATTGAGCCTGCAACAAGCACTACAGTAATTAGGATTTGGAAGGTACAATGTACTTTTCATATACTGTATTTTTTAGCTTAATTTCCTGTTGTGTATTCAAGCAGTGCTCTACAACCGATTAATTGTGCTAGTTCAAGAACTAATTACACTATTCACTGAGATTTTTATCGCAGGCCATTAGTATAAGCACACAAGTTGCAGATGCATAAAGGTATAGAGTATACAAATTGTGATCACTGAGCATAATAGACCTCCTCAGCTTTGAGATTGCTAATTATTCCCTTATTAAGAGAAGAATTTCCTATTATACTTTGACAGGATTCCAACCATATTTACACAGAATGCATACAGAAGGAAGCTCCAACAGAAACAGATCTTGATATGTAATTTCCTAAGGTACAAAGATTCCTAAATGTGCAACTGATATCATTGCATATTAAACTGAGATGTTAAGACATATGTGTATCTGCCCTCTTGTTGCCACAATTTTCATGAAAATCATCTTACTATACATGATACCGTATATAGATAACACCATATTTTTACCTTCATGACAGACTAATGCTTGGGTTACACTGTTTTTCTCACTGGGAGATAAGATTCGGGGCTATGGCATGCAAAATATTACACCATATATCCACGCTATGGTGTACCACGTACCTCACTCAATGAGGATGCACAATGGAATACGAAACTTTTCTGGGCGAGGTAATTTACATATTCCTATCAAAGTATTCCTACTAATTATTGGCGGAGGGCCTTTGCTCAAAACCTCGTATATTTGCTCTATTTTTATAGGCAACCGAAGTTTGTTTTATGGAAATATTAGTAAGAATGACCTGCTTTACTACGAAATAAGATATTATCTAATATTTTACAATAGGTGTTGAAAAACTTAACGACGTTTGCAGGCGGATTAAATTGGAAAAGTACAACAAGTGGGATGCAACCAAAGACGTTTTGTTGGTTGAAGAAAGGCTGAAACATTTAAGTGATTTACAGAGGACACCACGACAGTATAAGAAGAAATCAGATGAATACTGGAAATCGATAATTTGTGAAGATCGGAACAAGCGCCCTCGATTATGTAATCAGGAACAGACTGATGATAATTCTGGAGAATATTTCAACTCTTACCCCTGATGTCCTTCGATCACGATTGAAAGATTTTGGAATCAAAACAAGAGTAACAAATGTCACAAGACTACAAGATATGTATCGCATATCTTTGCAGTCTAAAAAGTAACCAGGGGGGTTAGCATTTTTGTAAATATGTCATAATTATAACTACAGAGCAACGAGTACAGTATAACAATATATTTAACATTAACAATAGCATATTGCATATAATATTAAAGGGGGGTACAGTCCGCTCTGCGCATGTCCAAAGTTTGTTTACATTTTGACGCTAGTACATTTAGGTTACACGAAGTGGCAGTCTTTGTTCTGTTCTGATTTATAATTCAGGCACTGTGATTTACTCAAGCTTACTAAAATAACAAATTTATGGATAATAGATAACAAATATACGAATATGGATGAAAGTTTTAATTCTTTGGATGATATTGAAGCCGCTCAAGTACTGCCTTGACTGCTTTCCTCCATTTTCAAACAACACAAACGCGCGTTGTATTGCTCTGATGGGCATGGGGCTTTGGTTACAATTTGCAGTTGGAGACTCCAATCTGAACATGCGCAGTCCGGACTGTACCCCCCTTTAATGTACATATCTGAGACTGAACTTTAACACCCTATTACCCTGCATATACTGTAGGCACCCTCAGAAGTAGGCGTATGCACTTAAATCACAATATAGGTGCATAGACCTACAAGTGATCAAAATTTGAATTAGGCAAATATTATATTGAAATGTCTGCATCTACTTATATCTGGATCACTGATTAAAATTTGAATTAGGCAAAATATTGTATAGAGAAGTTTCAGGTATACAAACTTAGTATGGTAAAGAACAGAAAATTGTCTGTCAATATATAAATGCTAATGTATAAGTAGATGCACCTACAAACAACAACTTTACTACCAAACATTTTGAAAAATTGTGAATATCCGCTTATAGGTGCATGCACTTATATGAGGTCAGTGGCGAAGCTAGCCCTTTAGAATTGTATTGTCTTTAAACTATTTCGATGCAGGTTTATTAGCATAGCATGCTCACTTGCCATGGCTAGCTTCGCCACTATATGAGGGGTAATAGGGTTAGTGCGTTTGATTTATGTTCACTTTATAAATATTACACTTTCAACCTATACATTATCAATATTACAAGCTCTTTTTACAAATAAAATTAAAAATTTTTCAAGCGGCATTTTTGGTGCCACTTCCAATTTTCTGTTTTTAGACAAATATTTTGAGGAACTCCATGAAACAATAGGCTTTGCCTTGATGGGAAATTTCATTGAAATGCCTTCACCAAGTTGATCCAGGGTATAAAACCAATTATCTGGCAGTCCATCAAAACGACAAAAGTCCCCTTTTTCAAACATTGTGTGACCTTTGTGCTCGGCTGGCCTACCTTTCCCAAATGTGACGTACCGCCACACATCTAAGTCCATGTTAGCATAAACTGACCCATTGGACTTAGACTTCAGGCTTGACTGGATTGCACGCACAAAATCTCGACATGCGCTTTCCAATCTGGGCCCATCAGGTCTTTCTGGCTTGCCATAACTCCTATAGGAATAAAATAGGTACAATTTAATGTTGCATAAAATAATATCTTTAGTTTACTAACAGTTTACAATATTATAAATATTAACCTTAAAAGAGCCTGGTTTAAATTGTCTGATGGCTCCCATGAGCAACTGCGAAATGGCCAGCCTTTCCACTTGATTAGGTATTCATAGCCCTAAAAACAATAGTGGCTACATGTAAGTCATTATCCTTGCAAATATAGAAATAATACAACAAGATGTTAAAAAGATAATCGTTTCTCTAACAATCTACTTTCAAAAGACATTCACAGTTTCACACAAAACATGTAATATTTAATATTAAGTAAAATTCGCCAAAGTTTACTTACATGCGGTCGTTTTCTTCGCTCGATGATCCGTTCAACAGAATAGAATTTTGAATTACTCCTCTTTGGTGTCGTGTTGTACAACACGACAGAGGAAAACGAGTTTAACTGCTTGTAATCAACAAGGTTTCTCCTTGTGCTGGCGGCCATTTCGTCTCCTTCACTATGAAGTACGAGGTAATCAAACGCTAACCCGCTGCGAAAATGGCAGGGTCGTGCAATTTTCACACGGAAAACCGCTGTCAAGCGACAGGCGCATGTCTTGAATTTCTGCCCATGACACAGCTATAACTTATACACTCTCTCCGTGTTTTACTGCATAACAATTAGGAGTCCAGACCGTCTATTTTAACGTTACTCTCGCTCCGAAAGTTTGTGAACTGTTCATGACCCAACGCGTTTCGACACTCCGAGTAAAGAGTAAATATTGTTGTAAAGACATATCTATACCCTCTTTAATTCGATACACCTAGGTGCATTACATTCTTTAGCAGGGATATATCTTAGCTCTGAATAAAAGAGAAATATCTTCTATTAAGTTGGCTCTCGACGGTTCCTTCAAAAGTATGAAAAAAGTATGGAAGTTTCAACCTCAGAAAGTGCTCATGAATATTGAATAATTTGAAAAAGAATGGAACTAACGTTATGCATATAATAACGTTAAAGTCATTAAATACTGCTAACAGGTAATGTGTTTCAGCCGTTGCTATGACAACAGTAACGTTTCAAAATGGCTGTAAATTTACATTTAATTCAATTTATTTAAAAAACGAGTTCGTTGACCCCCAATTGTTTTGCCTTAAAACATTTTTTTAAATTTAAGTAATCCATAGGCAAATTTTAACAAATTCTGTAGATCCAATTACGGTTTTCTATATTTCAAAAAAAATTATATGGTTCCATACAGTTTCTATAAAAATGGAAAATACAAGTTTGAGAGTCCAAGACACGTGCATAAATAATTCGGAAAAGGAATAAAATTAAATGTTGTGCATAGTTAAACATTCTGAAAATCACAAACTGTTACCAAATAAATAGTAACACTTGTTGCTATGGCAACAATGACGTTTCAAAATGGCTGTCAATTACCCTTCAAACTAATTTATTTCGAAAAAACTTTGGAGACCCCCCAATTTTTTTTCATTTAAATTTTTCTTGAAGTATGAGTAATCAGTAGGCCTATTTAAAAAAAATTCTTCGTATCCAAACTTTTTAAAAATTAACAAACATAATTCTCCGGAAGAAAAATTATTCGTTCCTCAGAATTTTTTTTAAATCGGCCCATTGATTACTCATACTCCAAGAAATGTTTTAATGCAAAAAAAAATCGTGGTCAGGAACTAGTTTTCAAAATAAGTTGGATTGAATGTAAATCTACGGCCATTTTGAGACATCACAGTTGTCATAGCACCGGTTGAAACACATTATCTGTTAACAATATTTGATGCGCTGAACGTTACTCTATATGCATTATGATAGTTTCACCCTTTTACAAAATATTCAGGAGCAGTTTCTGAGGTTGAAACTTGAAATGTTTCCACTTTTGAAGAAACAGTAGGGAACCACCTTAAGCCCACCAATATTTTTAATAATCTAGCAAGTAAATTTTTTGTCGAAGTCCGAGCAACCAGAAAAGTTTGTCAGGAGTTACTCCTTTACCTATATTGCTATCTTACCCTCTTTTCAACTCCGAGAAAACCCAGAAAAACTTGTCCATGTTTCCACAGTGAACTTTCTTCCTGAATCTTCACTTTCCACAACACCTCTTCCGTCGCATTTCTTGCCCGAATTGACAACTTTAATTCGGAAAAATTGCCCAGTAAACGATAACTGAACTTCATGCAAACGCCCCAGTCGTAAAATCCTAAAGGAACGTTCATCCACGGAGAAACTAGTGAAGATGTAGAGTAAGCTGGCTGATTATCTTTACGGTAGACGAGTCGATAACCTATAGAATAAATAAAGATAAATTTAACTAGAATACATCGGAAACATCCGGCAACCTATGTGTCTGTAAGTGAAGGTGCAAATCTTGCCATGCATGGAATTCACTTACGCGAGAGTAGAAAAGCAACGCAAAAAAAATTCTGCAAACTTTGGGATGAACTGCAGTATATCCTACTGAGAATTTCAGTACTCGTAAATAAGTGAACAACAGAAGGTGATTAAGCTGTGAAATCGCTTTGGTACCCAACAACGCTTTCTTCATAATTTTTATAAAAAAACAAAATGACTCGTTTCTAAACCATAAACTTACGTATAGTACCACTGTACGTATTTAGGTTTTTATGTATGTATTCACTGTTATTTCATAGTAAAGCACGTGCGCGATCAGTGCACAATTACATGCAATATATTTTTTCGTATTTAGTAATTTCAGCATCGCGAAATAAAATCACACAAAGTGTTATTGTAACTACAGTATACCGCAAGGCGTCAAACGACAAGGTTTTCAATCACGAATGGACAGAGTGAGCGCTTGTTTTGCTTCGAATTAAGATCCTTCTGAAATCTGAATAACCTTTCAGCTATTGCTTTAAATGTTGACCTGTTTAACTATCCGTTTAAATATTGTACAAACATGTACAAGGAGAAGTTTAAATTGAAAAAAGTGTGTTACGGTTTGGATTAGCGATTTGTTTGGAGTTTGTGTAAAAGCTAGAATTAACAAGAGGGCATTTTAACATTAATGATTATTGTTAATTAACCACGATATTTTACAAGTGAGCAAAAATGCATAAAAAATAATCCTATTGATCCACAAAAATACGCAGTACACTCTAATGCGTTTCATATGATAATCGACACATCTGAGATCATCATGATTAAACACACACATGAGAGATTACCCATTTTATTAATGGCTGGAAAATTAATAAACTAATCTATTTTATAAAATAAATGCTAATAATTTACTAGATTATCTAATATATTAAGTATGTAGATATGTTTTCTGGAAGCACCACGCAAAATATTTATTTGCTAAGCTTTCGGCATGTCACTCAGGCCTTCATCAGAGCAATAACAATAAGTTGTTGGCTTTCGTAATTTAAAAACTAAGCAACTTATAGACGACGTTATAAAAGCTTAGTTTATAAATTATGTGAGCCAACAGCTTATTGTTATAGCTCTGATGAAGGCTTGAGTGAACAGGCCGAACGCTTAGCATATTTTACGTAGTGCGCCCACAAAACTTTTAAATAATTAATATTTGGTATGGTTTAGTGAACAGTTTACATTTTTTCAATTTATGCGGATACTGGTATTTATTAAAGTGAACCAAATAAATACTAGCATCCACACGTACGCCATGCGTATCTATTTTTATGATGTTGCGGTTTGAATGACCACTTAAGCTATAGATAGTTTATTAGCATTTGTTGAGGACTGCTTGCTCAGGTGTTGATTAAATTTTTAATTAAACTATAACAATCTTTACCCAGCACACTATAGATACGATTAAGTTCATGCTAACGACCCTGTTTACTCGTTGGTTGTTTGTATGAATAGGGCGTCTAGAACCTGGTTGTTCGTCTTTCGTCTTTGGGTTTTCTTTATTAGGACAGACTGACAGTGTTTACTATCCACTGCATGACGCAAAAATACCATTTCAGATACTCAACAAAGTAAGATTGATTCGTTAGCCAAACCCAATGGTTCGTATCGTCGAAATACAAGCCAGTTTTGGCATTTTTTCCAACAGTTTAAATTGCTTTTAAACTATAAACCGTTAGAGACTGTTTAACTTCCATGCGTTTGTGCACCTCAAGTTGCGCGTTCATACTGTTCTATATAGTCAATGATTCAAACGGCTTGGGAAACATTCAGAACGGTTGATTTAACCATTCCAAGGGCGTTCGACAACGTCAGTCGAACAGCTTGCGAAAGGATTCCGAATGGTATTTTAACGCCGTTCGCTGAATCGTTAAATTAGGTGTTCCCGTGGAGGTTAACAACTTAAGAACGTATAATCGCACTGTCAAGATAAAGCAACAGGAAAATTTCCATTTAAAGACATATGGCAGTGGTAGAGCTATGTTCCAGCGTTCGAAGGAAACTGTCGGCGTTCAGTCATCAAGACACGGCAAAAACAAAACGTCGTAGTAACAGAATTAATAACTTCAAAATTACAGCCTAAACAAGATAAAAAATACCACAGCGTTATCTAACTGTGAAGATACCGATAGGCACCAATTTCCATTCAAAAATATATAGCGGTGATTAAGAATATATTAAAAACTAATTCCACATCCTAGTGTCCGAAGAAAACTTCTCGCGTGCAGTCAGCGAGACGCGGCAAAACTCAGTGAATAAGAACGAATCAGTGATTTAATGAATAACACTAAAACCAAAACTCACGAGCATGTAAAGATTGTAAGAGAATTAAAATATCGAGACACACTAATAAACGTTTCCAGCAAAAATAAACAAATGAGACGAGGAAAATCGGGGAAACTTATATTGGAGCAGTGGGATGTATGTGGACCATTACGGCTGAAATGAAAATAAGTTGTAAATCCGTTGAATTCCCTTTGAACTCAACTTGCATCTAGAAAGACCTTCCTCGAAAATTTATACCTGGTTCGGATACTTTTATGTCAAATTTATTTTTTCCGACCAATTTTTTTTTGTAGACTTTCAATATAAATTTTATTGTTGTAAAATATTATTAATTTTAAGTATTTCTAACCAATTAACTTCCTAACAATACGCGTTGCCCATAGTTAGATTACATCAAGACCGCATTGGAGAGTTGCAAGTGTCAATTTATATTTAAAACTCTGAAATTATAACGACATCTTTATTAGCCTGCGTGCAGGCTCTCCTGAGAGGATATCTGCGGCGGAGAGTAAAGGAGAGCCTGCTCAAATGTCATGCAATTTTTTTTGTCACGAAGACCAAACGGGCGGTTTTACGTGATTGGTCAACTCAACATGTAAAGTATACAAACGCCAAGCGTTTTTTAGTTTCCATTGTTTTTTATTCCTAACAATAGTTGTCATTGCAGTCTAGATAAAAAATGTATCGCTCGAGTCTCGACACTCCAGATTCTTTTCGCAGTTTTTTGAGAAATTTATTCTACTACTCCGTAAGTAATATTTTTTGATACATTAAAATTGTTTGAATTTAATCCTGGCTTAATTGAACTCGTTTTTTTTGCAATGAAATTTCGCCTTTGACGGCCCGAGCTGGGATGCCGTATTTACAGTAATTTGACACACACTAAATCTATATTTGATGATCGAGTTGTCAAAGTCCTCATGCCCTATTTATGTAGTTTACAGCAACATTTAATATATGCCATCACTGCGGTTCTCTATTAAACCTGCCTTTTATAACAAAACAATTTGGCAACAACACGCGCGCATATGATACTTGTAATAACTGATAAGAGTTATGACCTTGAGCATTGTCTGAGAAATATCCTGATAAACAATATTTATTATTTGAAACTTCTTTCAATTTTCTCGTTAGCTAGCCTGGTTAGCAGGATGGCTCGATTTCTTTTTAAACATCTCTAATAATTACCCGCTGGTGTACGAACAAGGTATTAGCAGTATCTGAGTGGCCTCTTGTAACATATGTTTCTATAGAAACATAAATACAGCTCTTTGAACTGAATCGGCATAACTGGACTTCAATCTATGTGTAATAAAGAAACTATAATTTTTTTTCCCGTTATACTTTATCATGATTTAATTATGATTTTAGACTATAAACATGTAATAATTTTGGTATAGGATTTATCGACGATAAATTTAACATGACGTATTAGATATTCTTTCGAACTTCTCTAAAATTATAATTGTAGTAAAACTAAATAAATATCTCGACATAATATATTTTATTTCTTCTGGCCTCTCAGAAATATTTTGTAGAACCTAATTTTTTTATTTAGTTTTATTAATCCCGTAGCCAACTGATTTAAACATTTGTAACTTTTTGAGTATTTAACATACGTGCACGAAATTTTGTGACTTTTTATAACTAGTTTCATAACTATTTTAGTTTTTCATAATAATAATAATAATAATATTATTGGTAACCAATGTAATTCCCTCAAAATCTGGGTCCTATTTGATAAAACAACGAATCTTTCTGCTGCGTTTTGTACACATTGAAGCTTTTGTGTAAGTTGCTTGGGTAAACCGTAGAATAATGAATTACAAAAATCCAACTTTGAAGTTATAAAAGCGTGCACCAGGATTATAGCTGATTTCTGGAAGAGATATTTCCTAATTTTGCCTATATTCCGTAAATGATAGATAATATGCTGCTCCATGGACATACTGGAGTCGCAAATCACACCAATATTTTTAACATGCGTAGAAGATTGTATAGTGTATGGCAAAAATTTCGAAATTCGTTATTTTTTGGGGGTTTTGAGTATTTGATAAACTTTAGTATTTTTATATAATTCACCGATCACGTGAGTGAAAACGCTCTATACTTTTAAATGTTCTTCTAACTTACCAAGGTTCACTTTGAAAACATAAACACTTTTTGAGATATTGACCACCGGCAGTTTCCGTCCCTCCCACAGCCCCAGAAGACCAACAAAAGCGCAATTAGGTAGGTTTAAAATGTTAATTTTTAGAGCAAATGCGTTGTAGAAGTCTTACATTCATCATGTCGAATTTATCGTCTATAGGCTATTAGGACTCTTTAATTGTTTAGAAAAGAAAAGCTAACTCGAAAAAGTCAATTTATTTCCTTATGCGATTCGTCAAATACACTTTCCCAAACCTGCTGATTTATAATTGTTTACTGTAATTTATAACTCAAACATACAAATATGCAAAATATTTAGAGTTTCAAAAAAAACTTTGAAATGGTTCTTAACTTATACAAAATAATTGCCTAAATTTAAAATTTCTAATTAAATAAAAAAAAGTTTTACATATTCACAGCGTAATTGGCTTGCTATCCCTTTCGCACATTTGTAAGACATGGAAAATATGTATTATTTTTTCAATCGATAGCCAGATGAAAATTTGCAAAACGACAGCAGGAGCGGAAAGCTGTTTGCTTTGGAAGCGCAATGCCACAGCATAGGGCATCTTGTTTAATTTTGTGTGTGTAACTATGGCAAAACGCCAAGTAGCTTATGATATTAATATTCAATTAGTCTCACAATATTACCAAAAAATCACACAATTAAATGCTGATCGCAATTTAATGTGTCGTTTTTTTTTAATGATTTTCAACGAGAATCATGTTTTGAGTCAAGACCATGTTTTGGGGAGAAGAGGCGGGAAAGTATTATTTATCCAGTAATTAACGTCATAGGGTTTCCAATGTTTGTGACGTACAGTATAGGTAACTGTTAAGAAATAGGAAGCCAGGAAGTAAACTGCGCTAATTCATATATTGTCGCGTCTGTCCCGCGTATTGCAAAATATTGTGTCTTTTGAATATTGCGCGTGGTCACGCGATTTTTGTTCAATGAACGAAAGGAAATAGTCTGAGAACTAGTTTTGAAATCAACAAGCCTACCAGAACTCAAGGTCACTAAGAAATATGGCTGTGTGCGCGAGTATAAGCCCTTCTTTGCTTGCGCGTTTCTTAGTTTTAGCACTACAGCTTAGACGCCCCCTGTACACTAGTCTAAAAACTGTAAAATAAAGGAACTTTGAACGTTTTTGGAAGTACTTTCCTGGTAATATCGGGACTTTTATGTGCTCCCGAACAAGACTAACGCTTGCGATATGCATTGCGAACATCGCATCGCCAGTAATGTTGTTGGCGTATTTTGACAATATCTAGGGCACGTTTACAAGGATTAATGTGGCTAACACTACAGAAAATGGCTGTTATGCTTATGTTTTGTTTGTTGTTCCTTTGATGCAGATGTTGATTAAAAAATATTTTTATCAATTATATCGTCATTATCGCTTATTGAGTACAACAATACAAGTATGTAATGTATATATATATATATATATACATTACATACTTGTATTGTTGTACTCAAATTTTAGTTCATAGTCTTTCGACCAATGGGGCTCCTTTCTAACTCGTCGTGGTCAGCTTGTCTATCCGATTGTATCATGTTGTCTTTAAGCTTATCTTCGGTCGTCAAGTCTCCGTCTTTTAATTGTGATCCGGACGACGTTGCTTGCTATATGTACTCGGTTTCTGTTGTACACCCAGTCCTTTCCTTCAATGATTTATCACATGTCACTGGCTCTAGCACGTACTGTTCCTCTTCTCCAGTCATAAGTTTTACCATTTGGATTGATATTCCATATCTTGCAAAGTGTCCTTTGAGCTTGTTGATGATCTAGCTACTGTTTAGGGACTCTGTTAAGCTTGATGATTCTAGCAACTCTAACTGGGACTACCTTACTAATTTTGTTTCTTCTAAACTATCACCAAATACCACGTTTACTATTCCTCCAGTTTCAGAAAATTTTGTACTCAGTCTGCTAAACCATTTGTCTGTAACTAAAGCTGCTGGGTTAGACGATGTTAGTGGATATTTTCTTAAAATAGCTGCACCATCTATCTCGCCCATTCTAACAAATATTTATAATCTAAGCATTACCTCAGCCGTTTTTCCTAACTTAAGGAAAATTGCTAAAGTTTCTCCCCTATTTAAAGCTGGCTCGCTTTCTGACCGCTCTAACTTTCGTCCTATCTCTGTTTTAGCTATAATTTCCAAGATTCTTGAACGTCATGTTCATGTATCACTTTATAATTTTCTAACAAGCTACAATCTTCTTGTTGATAATCAATTTGGTTTTAGAACCTCTCGCTCATGTGAGCGGGCAGTCACTGATCTCACTGATAAGATTTTGCATTAACGTAGATAATAAACTAATGAATGGACTTCTTCTTATTGACTTTAAAAAGGCTTTTGATCTTGTTGACCACCATATCTTACTCCGCAAGCTTAAGATATATGGCTCTTCTTCCATGGCATTAAATTGCTTTACTTCTTATGTTAGCGACCGGTACCAACGCACTTCGTTTAAGGGTACATTGTCTGATATGGTTCCCATTACAGTTGGCGTTCCTCAAGGAAGCAATCTCTGGCATCTTCTTTTTCTGTTATTTATTAACGATCGTCCATCTCAACTATCACATTCAAATTCTACAATGTTTGCAGACGACACCACTTTACTAACTAAGGGTTCTTCTGTTAGTGAGTTACATTTAAGTCTTAATCTTGTCACTAATGATCTCTCAGCTTGGGTCAAGCAAAACAGGATGGTGGTAAACACATCAAAGACCAAGGCCATGCTCATACATTCTTCTCAGAAGTTAAGGTTTATCTCTGTTCAATCTCTTTTGGTCAAATTAGCATGCTAAAATACTTGGTGTCAATTTAGACAGCCATTTAACTTGGGCCAGTCACATTGACAGCTTATGTTCTCTTGACAATAGTAGGCTAGCATTGCTGGGTAGGATTAAACCTTTTTTAACTCAAGAATGCGCTCTTCGTTTTTATAACTCTTATATCCATGCTAATATTATTTACTGCTCTGTTACCTGGGATAATTGTTCTAAATCACTTCTGCTCCGAATTATTCGTCTTCAAAAGCGTGCAGCTCGTATTATTTTAGAAGCCGACTATTCCACCTCTTCTATTCTTCTTTTCTCCAAGCTTAAATCGATTCCAGTTTTTTATCTAATTAAGTTAAGGAAGCTTCTTCTACTATTCGATATATTACTTAACCCTGATACTCCACCTTCCTTTAGACTTATGTTTAATTTTTTATCTGCCAATAAACAACATGCTCGTACTAGAGCCTGTTTATATGATCTTAAGCTGCCTTACCCACGTACTTTTGGTAAGCGCACATTTCTCTACAGTGCTTCGACACTAGACAATAAATATAAGCAACTCGCCATGTCATCAGCAAGTACTACTGATGTTCCTACAATATTAAGAATAACTACCACTAAAAACAAACTCCGTTATTACTTTCTTGATAAACTTACTTGTATTGACCATCTAGAAGATTTGTTTTGCTTAAACTGTAAATTTCTATCGAATTGTAAATGTATTCCTACCTAACTATAGTCTACTTAACATTATTTTCCCCCGGTATGTATATATAATGTATTCTGTTTAGTATATCATTTTGTAATTATTGTTATATTTTGAGGGCCGTATGTTTGACAACCTTTTTGGTTAATACGTCTTTTCCCTCGTGAAATAAAGTTTTATTCTATTCTATTCTATTCTATTCTATTCTATTCTATTCTATTCTATTCTATTCTATTCTATTCTATTCTATTCTATTCTATTCTATTCTATTCTATTCTATTCTATTCTATTCTATTCTATTCTATTCTATTCTATTCTATTCTATTCTATTCTATTCTATTCTATTCTATTCTATTCTATTCTATTCTATTCTATTCTATTCTATTCTATTCTATTCTATTCTATTCTATTCTATTCTATTCTATTCTATTCTATTCTATTCTATTCTATTCTATTATATTCGCGGTGGTTATGCGGTCAACTTCTATGAAGCCTGAGTAATATATTACTATAGTCGACAGTGGTTAGGTAATTCCTTCCTTTGATCTCGAAGAGGTCAATTCCAATCTTAATCCAAGATGATTGTCCTTCCTCGTGTTGTTTTAGTGGCTATATCTGGTTTTGTGACTTGGATTGTTGGCAGGTCTTGCGATTTCCTGCCGCATGGCCAGAAGTGTCCGTCATTTGAGCCCGCGTAGAAACAGCGGCTGTACGCAACGTTCTATTTAAATGGTCAGCAAATATTACTGAGCACAGACTGAGAAATCGACAAAAGACGGAAAATACAACTTTAACCAATTGCATTTTTTAGTTTGCCATAGTCGAAGATCGTTGTGTGCATGGCATATATTCAATAGTTTTTTCTAAAACCAAATCTAACAAGTGGAGCCTTACCTTTCCGTTAGAATGATTTCTATTCGCATTCTCAAACCAGTCGAATCCCTATTAATCGCCTGTCACTGCGAATGAAATCCCAATGTTTGAAGTAAAATATGCAACGATCGAGATGCGCTAGTAATTTTGTCAAAGTTGACCCATGAAATACAGCTTATATTCTGTTTACCTTCGAAAATTTAGTGATGTTTGCCGAAAACGTTCCTTTCCCTTTTGCTTGTGATTTTGGTTCATAGCGAAGAAAGTGCGTCAGTTTACTTGGAAAAACGATTTCTGGTTCACAATTTTGTGTTGAATATAAGTTGTTCATTCCTCTTAATTATGGCATGTTTGTAAACAGGTGCTACGAAATTGGCTAAATTGCAACCGGCATTAGTCAGTCTACTTCGAAAGCACATAAAGATCGTGATTTTCCCCTAGCATAGTACTTCCAAAAGTGTTTGAACTTGCTTGATTTCACAGGCCTTACAGTCGTTTACAGGTTGTTTACACACACACACACACACACACACACACACATATATATATATATATATATATATATATATATATACATGCACGATTTAGGCAAATTCTGAAGAACTCAATGACCTGAATAATAAGAAACACTAGAGTACAATAGAATCAAACGTATTCGAATACATAATTATATTATTAGGCGAATAGCCGCTGACAGAGAGCACCGGCAGACTGTCTTTCCACTTCTGGGATAATGGCTTCCCTACTCCATTCTTCACTACCTTCTCATGCATGGTTTCTTTCATTGTCGCTGCCGTTGTTTTCTCTGCTGAAAATCTGATATGGTGTCGTCTCATCTTCCAGGCGTCATTTAGTTTCACTATAAATTATGCTGGTCCCGTTCTCTGATCTATTCGTCCTGGAAACCATTTATCGTTATGAGTAGTGATACCCCCCACTGAGGCCGCGGAACTAATTAGTATGCAAACGGTATGTCGCCCTTCATCTCATTCATACGTCATTATTTCTCAGGCACCTTTTGGGACTTTCTAACGCTAACTTTCCCCCCTGCGTCAGCTTTTATCCAACCCCCGGTATTCATTACGTCATAACCGATAGCTCTCCGACTGATTTCCGAAGTTCTGGGTTACGTCATTATCAAAAGGCATTCGACTTATATTCCTTATAAGTAATAGTAATTACCTTTTCATTTATACCCTTAACTCAAACGCCAGTTAGCACTTGTGGGACATGTAAGCATACAGAGCATGCGTACAGTAAACTTTAACAAAATAGACGTTCTTTACATGGAACGAGAGAGAAATTGACAGAGACACTTTATATTTTTTATCTGAAACCTTGTTTGGAGGAATATAGAGAGTTTGGAGCAATCTAAACGTCTGAATCTGCTGAGATAACTTAACTCGAATATTATCTGGATAAGCTATGAATATTATATTAGGGTTAGAACCTAACAGAATAAATCATCTTAGAATCTTTCCTAACTAAATCTTCGTTTATAAGCGAGGAAATCGTAGCAAGATATAATGAAGAATTACTTCGAAAAGCCGTGAGCTCATAGACACTCTGTCGTATTACCTTAAACATTGTCTAGAAGAACATCGAGTACTATTCGACAGCATCAGTGACCAGTTAGCCTACTTTAAAAAATTACAGAACTTGGTTATATAATTCGTCGCTATGGTTTAGTATGTTATAAGATTCTCGCACGTGCAGAACACAAAAGGGGAAAGTCATTAAAGTTACTAATGACCAAAACATAACCAGATTTGCATATAAGTAGAATATTTAATTCATTTTAGGGGATGTCATGAGTTGTGTGTGGATAATAAGGGGTATTAATGTGTGGGCATGTTCAGGCCAAAAGATGATTAGCGGGGGCGTTACCATAGCGAATCTCATTCGAATTCAGTTCTCTTACGAGTGACATCGAAAGTCTTTTGGAGTGTGATTTGGAATGTTTGTTGAAAGCCGTTTAGAACTGAGACATGAATACTCGACGATCTACAAACCGTAAATGTGAAGCATGGGGAAATCAAGTACATGTCGATGAAGTGTCCGTTGTTGAATACCAAAAGCTGTTTCCATTAACAGAGACCATATACACAGACGGCGTCACCACTGAAATCGAGAAATTATGTGAGGGAAAATGTTGTGGTTGTAAGATTGATCACCCCAGTCAGCGCCAGCATGATTGCCTCATGATGATCGAGGAATAAAGATGGGAATTGTACTGCAAAGATGCCATTGCATTTGTAAACGATAAACGATTAATTTGGGACGAGTTTATTGAAGCGACAAGAGTGTTAAAGATCAGGTGTCATAAAGACGCTCTTGAACGTTTAAGACAATTAGAAAACACTTCAGAGTCCATATTGTATGCATTGTGGCAATTGTATAGTAATGCGGAGAATTCAGAAATGAAATGTGTTCAAGGATATCTTTCTTATTGGAGAGAAAGTAATAAATAATTTTCTTGAATAAATGTTGTGTTTTGTCTTAAATATGGCTAATAATTGTAGACACACTTTATATTTTTATCCTAAATCTTGTCTGAAAGAATATAGCGGGTTTTGAACATTCTAAATGACTGAATCTGCTGAGATAACTTAACTCGAATATTATCTGAATAAGCTATGAATATTATATTAGAGTTAGAACCTAACAGAATAAATCATCTTAGAATCATACCTAACTAAACCTTCGTTTATAAGTGAAGGAAGATAGAATGAGGAATCACTTCGCGAAGCTGAACTTAGGATACGTACGAATCAATCCGAAAAGCCGTGAGCTCAGAAAAAATATATTGGCGCATAGCAATGAAAAGCTTATATATATGAATAATATATTAGATATTTGCTTCGCTTTGGAATATTATATTTGATATTTGCTTCGCTTTTGAATATTATATTAGATATTTGGTTCGCTTTTGTGATGTTTATACGTATAGGAACCCTTTGAAGTTAAAAAGAATCGTCTTGAATGGTAGCGAATCGTTATTGTAAACTTAGAAGAAAATTATTCGACAGCATCGTTGACCAAGCACTTTCAAAAATTACAGAGCTTCCTTAATTAATTCGTCGCTATGATTTAGTATGTTATAAGATTCTCGCACGTGCAGAACACAAAAGGGAAAAGTCATTAAAGTTACTAATGGCTGAAACATAACTGGATTTGCATATAAGTATAACATTTAATTCATTTTAGGGGGTGATCAGGAGCTTTGGGGAATAATAAGGGGTATTAATGTGTGGGCAAGTTTAGGCGAGGCGTTAGTGTAACCATGGAGAATGTACAGCGTCGCGTCGTCTCATAAGGCAGAATTCAAAGTAATATACATTATTTGTAAATACTTTATCTAAATTCAGCATAGTACAGAAGATAATGTTGCAACGATTCAACAGTAACTTTAATTATTATAATTGGTGTCATTCCAACACAAGGTCGTTTAGATTTATTGTAGGAGTACATTAGTTTTTTGTAATAATGGTTTCTTTCGTTTGATGAAATCTAAACATATATTCAAAATGCACAGTCCTATATAACCTTTAATAAACCATTATCAGTATTTCTCAATGTCGATTTTCTCAGATCATGCTACGAAGAGACCAGGAAAAACGTCGATGTACGTATCTGGATAGAGTTCAACGAAGCGATGCAGGCGTTGAAATTACGAAACCAAAGAGACAATAATGAATACTCTAAAAAAAATTCAGAGACAATGGTTGAGCCGGTGGAAATTGACGAATCGCCAAATATTCTTTCTATATCTGTGCTGTTTAGCTGTCCATTAAAGTATCTGTACCAAGTAAAATACACTGGTGTAAAATTTACGAGTACGATAAAGAATCCTCGGGAAGCTTACGAGGAGTATCTTCTTGAAAAGTCTAGAAACTTAACGACGAAAAGCAATCTGAACTAATGCTATATGTGTTATGAGAACATTATCGAGTTAATCCAAAGTTAAATTATGTTTTAAGTTAAATAAAATTTCTTGGACTATTTAGTGTGTAAGAAAGATGTGTAATTTTATATCATTGAATCATTAAATCCTAAGATTGAATCATTGAATCCTAAGATTGAATCATTGAATCCTAAGATTGAATCATTGAATCCTAAGATTGAATCATTGAATCCTAAGATTGAATCATTGAATCCTAAGATTGAATCATTGAATCCTAAGATTGAATCATTGAATCCTAAGATTGAATCATTGAATCCTAAGATTGAAGCATTGAATCCTAAGATTGAATCATTGAATCCTAAGATTGAATCATTGAATCCTAAGATTGAATCATTGAATCCTAAGATTGAATCATTGAATCCTAAGATTGAATCATTGAATCCTAAGATTGAATCATTGAATCCTAAGATTGAATCATTGAATCCTAAGATTGAATCATTGAATCCTAAGAATGAATAATTGAATCCTAAGATTGAAGCATTGAATCCTAAGATTGAATCATTGAATCCTAAGATTTAATAATTGTATCCTAAGATTGAATCATTGAATCCCACCTCCTATCCCTCACACCAGAATAACACAAATGAATAGTGTTTATAAAAAATAAATAATTTCAGTTTCCTATTTACAATCACACAAAAGTTAACATTATTTACAAGCACACAAAGTTAAAATCTAATTTTCAAAATCCAAAAGGTAAAGTATCAAAAATATTTACAAACACACAAAGTTAAAATCCACAAGTGTCTCTTTTTTGCTAGCGGATAAATATATAATTTCAGTTTCCTATTTGCAGTCACACAAAAGTTAACATTATTTACAAGCACACAAAGTTAAAATCTAATTTTCAAAATCCAAAAGGTAAAGTATCAAAAATATTTACAAACACACACAAAGGTAAAATCCATAAGTGTCTCCTTTTTGCTAGCGGGTCTTTCTGTTTCTAGTCGCCAACCACTCTCCGAAAGCCATTACTTCCGCTTTTCCACAGTGATGGTAGGCATTTGGAGTTATGTGATTGCCACATGCTTCCAACCAACTCATGTCATCAAAAAGAAATGAAGCTTTAGGTTAACCATAGTTTTCCAAGTTTAGCGATGGAATATCCAGTCTCTTCAGAAGATCTCTTTCAAAGTGACCACCTTTAAATGCCAACATGGACTGTTCGTTTATCTTTATGTCGGTATAGAGGGTTGCCACAATTCCATCAAGATCGCTCATCGGGAAGGCTTTCGTATCCCTAGGCACCCCGAAGGGGAGTTTATGTATATATAATTAATTACATATATGCAGCTCTTTCTATCTCGTTAGTTGAAAGAGTACCAATTAACACCAAGATCGAAAAAATAGGAGTGAGCCTCTTCTCTCCGTAAGTCTAGCAAACCCAATTCTTTACAGCAGAATTTCCCGTTTATAACGAAGCCATCCATATCTAATATTCCTACTATGTTTTCCATTGTTGCGTCCTTAGTTGCCCTTCCGAAATAAATCAGAACATTTTCTAAGTCTTCACTTATAGTGTTTTCTGTTATCCATGTGTTCTTTGCAAAAAGAATGCCGACGCAGGGATGGATAGTTTGTTACAACATAATAAACGAATTGACTATATTACCATTTGTGTTTTAGCATGTATCCTTAACTCGACATTTACGGATGACTTTTAAATCAGCCGCTCTATTCATATGAATGTTTGATGTTTTCAACTTGTGTAATCTTTTTTTAAATTATATCATGCTTGCCGCTCTGTCTAGTTGAACGTCTGTTATTAAAAATTGTCAAGACTCTCGTATATAAAAACCCCACAAATTATAGTTCTGAAAGTGAAGTTTAACCCGTAATTATAGACCTAAACTCTTAACTCGTAGCCTTAGTGGGAATCATTCGAATATATTAATGTAAACCATTCGTAAAGATCGCTATAGCTATCATCGCCATGTCTACATCCAGAGTTTGATGTTCGAAATGTTTTGGCAAAAGATATTGCACTTCACATCCCTTTATGTTTAAATTCACTAATCCAGTAAGTTTCCCGTGCAAAAAACAAAGAGATTCAGTGCTAAAATACATCCATCGTTCACTCCACAACATCACCAACCGTGGCCATGTGAAAAAACTGTTAAAACTACTGGGGCACGTTCCTGTTGCCCTTATAAATCCGCCATTTTGTTGCGACGATTATATGACTGACGAGAGATAGGAGCCCGCATTCTAGGTATATTATTTCTATGGCGGGACCCTTGCAACCCGTGCCAAAATGAAGTTCTTCAATTATTTCGTTTTTGGCAAGTACCTTTCCAAGAGCCTTTCGACACGTTTCTAACAAAGTTATACAGCTTATGCTGAGTCGTGCTACCTCAAGGAGAAAGAAAGAATGATATGAGTCAAAATAGTTTTTAGTGTAACCAGTAAGCAACAAGAACTGTTATTACTAGAGAGTAATCTAGACTTAAAGAATGCAGTAGAAAAATGCAGAACCTATGAAACCACCTCAAGAAGTAAAAAGGAAATGAGTGTATCTAGTCAACAACATTGAGCAAAATTGAGCAAATAACCGAGAAAGACCGAAAGCAGGCATCGTCAAAACAACATCCTGAACAACCAAAGCACAATAATAATCCTCACCTTCTGAAGGAGTGCAATTTCTGTCGAAAGTCTCATGAAGCTATAAAGAACAAATGTCCTGCCTGGGGAAAACTCTGTAACTATGGCAAAGGTAGAAACCATTTTTATGTTGAATGCAAGAAAGTAAAGCAAGACCCGAAGGAACGACATGATTGCCATGCCAAAGAGAGATTTTTCTAGCCAGCAGACTTGGTGTACATCGGAAATTACAGCTCACATAATAGTAGTGATACCCCCACTCTGGCGACGGAAGTAATTAGTATGCAAACGGTATGTCGCCCTTCATCTCATTAGTATTAATTTTATAGCGGCGCGTTACGTCATTATTTCTCAGGCTCCTTTGGGACTTCCTAACCCTAACTTACCCCCTAAACCCTAGCTGTTACTCAACCCCCCTGGGTTTCACTACGTCATACCGACTTATTATTTATCCATACGTCATTATTTCTCAGGCTCCTTTGGGACTTTCTAACCCTAACTTTTCCCCCTGACGTCAGCTTTTATCCAACCCCCCGGTATTCACTATGTTATGACCGATAGCTCTCCGACCGATTTCCGAAGTTCTAGGTTACGTCATTATCAAAAGGCATTCGACTTATATTCCTTATAAGTAATAGTAATTACCTTTTCATTTATGCCCTTGACTCAAACGCCAGTTAGCACTTGTGGGACATGTAAGCATACAGAGCATGCGTACAGTAAACGTTAACAAAATAGACGTTCTTTACAAGGAACGAGAGAGAAATTGACAGAGACACTTTATATTTTTTATCTGAAACATTGTTTGGAGGAATATAGAGAGTTTGAAGCAATCTAAATGTCTGAATCTGCTGAGATAACTTAACTCGAATATTATCTGAATACGCTATGAATATTATATTAGGGTTAGAACCTAACAGAATAAATCACCTTAGAATCTTTCCTAACTAAACCTTCGTTTATAAGCGAGGAAATCGTAGCAAGAGACACTCTGTCGTATTATCTTAAACATTGTCTAGAATAACATCGAGTACTATTCGACAGCATCAGTGACCAGTTAGCCTACTTTAAAAAATTACAGAACTTGGTTATATAAATCGTCGCTATGGTTTAGTATGTTATAAGATTCTCGCACGTGCAGAACACAAAAGGGGAAAGTCATTAAAGTTACTAATGACCAAAACATAACCAGATTTGCATATAAGTAGAATATTTAATTCATTTTAGGGGATGTCATGAGTTGTGTGTGGATAATAAGGGGTATCAATGTGTGGGCATGTTCAGGCCAAAAGATGATTAGCGGGGGCGTTACCATAGCGAATCTCATTCGAATTCAGTTCTCTTACGAGTGACGTCGAAAGTCTTTTGGAGTGTGATTTGGAACGTTTGTTGAAAGCCGTTTAGAACTGAGACATGAATACTCGACGGTCTAGAAACCGTAAATGTGAAGCATGGGGAAATGAAGTACATGTCGATGAAGTGTCCGTTGTTGAATACCAAAAGCTGTTTCCATTAACAGAGACCATATACACAGACGCCGTCGCCACTGAAATCGAGAAATTATGTGAGGGAAAATGTTGTGGTTGTAAGATTGATCACCCCAGTCAGCGCCAGCATGAATGCCTCATGATGATCGAGGAAGAAAGATGGGAATTGTACTGCAAAGATGCCATTGCATTTGCAAGCGATAAACGATTAATTTGGGACGAGTTTATTGAAGCGACAAGAGTGTTAAAGATCAGGTGTCGTAAAGACGCTCTTGAACGTTTAAGATAATTAGAAAACACTTCAGAGTCCATATTGTATGCATTGTGGCAATTGTATAGTAATGCGGAGAATTCAGAAATGAAATGTATTCAAGGATATCTTTCTTATTGGAGAGAAAGTAATAAATAATTTTCTTGAATAAATGTTGTGTTTTGTCTTAAATATGGCTAATAAGTGTAGACACACTTTATATTTTTATCCTAAATCTTGTCTGAAAGAATATAGCGGGTTTTGAACATTCTAAATGACTGAATCTGCTGAGATAACTTAACTCGAATATTATCTGAATAAGCTATGAATATTATATTAGAGTTAGAACCTAACCGAATAAATCATCTTAGAATCATACCTAACTAAACCTTCGTTTATAAGTGAAGGAAGATAGAATGAGGAATCACTTCGCGAAGCTGAACTTAGGATACGTACGAATCAATCCGAAAAGCCGTGAGCTCAGAAAAAACATATTGGCGCATAGCAATGAAAAGCTTATATATATATATATATATATATATATATATATATATATATATATATATGAATAATATATTAGATATTTGCTTCGCTTTGGAATATTATATTTGATATTTGCTTCGCTTTTGAATATTATATTAGATATTTGGTTCGCTTTTGTGATGTTTATACGTATAGGAACCCTTTGAAGTTAAAAAGAATCGCCTTGAATGGTAGCGAATCGTTATTGTAAACTTAGAAGAACATTATTCGACAGCATCGTTGACCAAGCACTTTGAAAAATTACAGAGCTTGCTTTATTAATTTGTCGCTATGATTTAGTATGTTATAAGATTCTCGCACGTGCAGAACATAAAAGGGAAAAGCCATTAAAGTTACTACTGGCTGAAACATAACTGGATTTACATATAAGATATAAGTATAACATTTAATTCATTTTAGGGGGTGTTCAGGAGCTTTGTGGAATAATAAGGGGTATTAATGTGTGGGCAAGTTTGGGCGAGGCGTTAGTGTAACCATGGAGAATGTACAGCGTCGCGTCGTCTCATAAGGCAGAATTTAAAGTAATATACATTATTTGTAAATACTTTTGAATCCTAAGATTGAATCATTGAATCCTAAGATTGAATCATTGAATCCTAAGATTGTGGAGGATTAATCAAGGAGACTGTAAGGATTTTTTTTAAATCTAGTACTAATAGGGATGTCTGGCTGGAGATTTGTGACATATAAAATATGTTTATGCGCCTGTCATAAGTATATCTTAAATCGGTGTTTTTTCTGACTATTTTCTTTTCTTTTAAACAGGCTTTGATGCAGACAATTTCTAAATTTCAAGTTTTGCATGAGGGTATCTTTTTCTTGCTTTTTTTAATTGTGGTGAATTGTCGAAGTATAATTTTGAACTTATACTGTTATAGTTTTTAGTACGTTAATAAAGCAAGTGTCCTGCAAATTGTTTTATTTTATGCTCAGGTGTATGTGGCTGATTTTTTGTTATGCATGTATCCAATTCATTCCTATGAAACGTCCTCCAATTCTTTATTTTGAGAGGCGATCAATGTTGTATATATATATATATATATATATATTCCAACTCCTCGCAAAATTCCAAATGGCGGATTTATAAGGGCAAAATAAAATTTCAATTGGACCCCTGTCACGTGAGAGAGCCCGCAGAGTAATATGATAGCTGTTGGTCGCTGCTAGGGCTTGTTATTATTCCCGCTAGCTTCCACATACATCTATAGTTGACGTTTCCATTTATGAAAACTATCTGCCAGATTAGGGTTTGTCAGAACGAGTGTTGGAGGTAAATTAAATTGTGACATTTCCCTTGAAAGGTTCATTCCGCTCCGTTCTGCGAATGTACGAAACTAACGTTTACATCTATATTTACGGGGGGAAATACTGATTCCTCATTCAAGATTGTAAGCTTTTTTCTATTCTTCTTCATTACTTGTACACGAAACAAAACATTTTTAGAAGAATCAGAAGAAATCCAAAGAGATATCTTCACCGAAACCCTTGGTTTTCTGCCATGTTGCTCCGAACGGTTTACACTGAGCAGAGTACTTCATATAATTATCTTCGAATGACTGGTTTGTGAGGCTCACAAAAAGCAGATAGCGGATCATGCGCAGAACGGAGTGGAATGTACCTTTAAATTACTGAAATTTAATCACAATATGCATGTCAGGAATCTTTAGGCGTATATGCTGCCACCATGTTGAAAAGATCTTATTTTATCAATAGAATACGTTAGGCAGTAAAGCACTAAATATACGTGTCCACGGTCGTAGGGCGGTCCGGGGGCATGCCCCGCCCCGGAAATTTTTTGAAATTGTGGTCTCTAAAATGGCATTTCCCACGCTTTGACAGCACATTTGAGAAAAATTTTGAAACTTTTAAAACATATTTTTGGGGTCATATTTCGCGAACGCACCGTTAAAATATATCTTATCAGAGCAAGATAGCGAGACTAAAACAGCTATTCATTTCAAAATCATGAAAATAAAGATTTAATTTAACGTTGAACTAAACCTTGGCTTAAGGATCAATTGATCCTTTCAAGAGCTCCTGGCAAGCGTGAAATATGCTAATGCCGCCTTGCTGAATAAATAATAATATGTCTGAACTCTGAACTCAGACTTCACTAGGACGCAAAATAATGAATAATACGATATTGAGACTGGACAAAAACACATATATTCGACACTAGATTGTTTGTATATTTGAAGTGAAACTAAGACGATCTTAACTTACCAGTCTTACCTTACAGCAGTAGGGGAATAAAAGACTCCGTGCGGCGGCAAAATTCAGACGCTTTCAATCGCGTCTATTAAAATGTTCCTCGCTTGAAATAAATCGATGACTGTGTAATCTAGATGACAAATCATCGTAGATTGTTCACAGTATAACAGTATTTCTTCATGTTCGAAAACGCTTATACAGAACTCGTATGACTGAAACCATGCTAAAACACAGTGAGAAGCCTTCAGGCTTCAATGAATAAATTACTCGGTATCTCAGCTGACTCAGCAATCAATGGTTGCCATGGTGCACATCGCTCAAAAAGCCCAAAATCAACGCGACAGCCAATCAGGTTTGAGGCAAATCGCTAAAAAAAGTGGTTGCCATGGTGCAGATCGGTCAAATTGATCAAACACCAATCAGATCTCTCCGCAAACCGGTCAAAACTCTCAAAGCGAACGCTGACCACCGGTCATCCCTGCCCGGTGTTTTCTGACTCGCAAATTACGATAAAAGCGAATTTGAAACCTAATCAGTATGCCAAACTTTGGAGACACGGCATAATATTTTCTAGAAGACTGTTGAGATTAAAATATTGTGTGATTGCCCAATTATTCTGGTGATTTTCTACGTCAGTCGCGCGACCGGTCTGATGTATGCTAAATCCGCCCATGATTGCAAGCAAGTGCACATTAAAATACAAAATAATGGACACTCCAAAAAGGGTTAACATTTTCATTCAACGTTTCGACTAACTTGCAGTCATCATCAGGAATGATGCTGGTGTAACGCGATCTACTGTAAATACAAGATAATAACTAAATGATGATGTCATAAGTAGTAAAGCTATACAGTGGTCATTGCTACTATTTAAAGAAGCCCTCTAAATCCATCGGCAGAAACCGTTGCTTAACCACGGGACAAAAGCTTCTAAGGAACTTGTCATCTTTAAATAATTATCATGTACAGTATAATTATGTATGACATTAGTATAGCACTTGGGGGTACTAGGACACTTTTTCCAGTATATGGTGAATAATTGTGGTTTGCTGTTATCTGGTTACAAATATTGGAATGTATATATTGATACTAATTTCGGTATAGGCGCCGTTTCTCACCCTTTCTTACTTAGCGTGGCATTTTAACCTGGAATCTATTGCAAAGTTTCCAGCGCTTTATACAAAAATTAATTTATCTATATATGTTTTCAAATATATGGATGCGTTTAATTGGTTACAAAATATGTAATCCTACTATCTGGTCGATGTGAAAATTGTTTGGTGACGTATCCTATAGTATGATTGGTGTGTACGGAGTCTTGTTTCTTGCTAGAAGGCTGACAGCTGTCTTATCGGTTCTATTAGTAGCTCAACAAAGATCTCATGTAGTTCATGTCCTCTTGTGTACCTGCAGAATGGACATTTGATGAGTCCTCTATTAGCTCTAATTATATTAATAGAGCAGTTTGTGCATGTCCTTTTATTACAGCAGGAGCAGTTAATGAATAATTTTTTAGTTTCACAGCATATCTCACACCGTAAGTCTCCTGTTAACGCGTGGTTGATTAGTCTACTGATAGAGTCAATAGTGCTGGTCGGATATAATGGGATTGATATTATACAGTCCACTACGATGCGAGCCTTATGAGTGTTTGCGTTGATGATCTCGTTGTGAATATTCAGGTACATATGTCTAGTCTCCTCGTCTATGAGTCTATTGGATTTCATTACTCTACTATACTTGATGTTTCATTAGCTGGCCCGCTTTCGTGCTCTGGCTCATGTAATGGAAAACGACGTGCTTTCCAATTGTGATACCACCGCTTAGAATTCCCAACATTGGAATATATGGTGATATCCTCGAAACGATAATCTCTATATGTCTTTCTTAAGAAGCCTATCATTCTGTAACTCCTTATCTAGTTCTTCGCTGCTTTCAACAGCATCTAGTCCACCAAGCACTCGTGCGAATTTGCTTATAAGCAGGTCTGTGAGAAATTGGTTGGCCCTATCAAGTCTTTTCCTTTCGAATTCCCTGTGGACTTTATTAATGCCTTTAGCTGGCGCTTTTTTAACGTAGGCCACAGATCGAGTGGTGTTACCGTCCTCCGACTCACTTATCAGTTCGGCGAGCTTCTCTTCAGTGGTGGAGTTTTTGGATTGTGTCCCCTGTGGCCTATCCGTTTCATTTTATATCACCATCAATGTTTTTACTAGCGGTTCTTATTTTTGATTCTGCATTTTGTAATTAATTAACTAGTTCGTCTAGCGTTTCAACTTCCGTACTCTTGCGTTTTGGCATTGCTTAGTATACAGCATGTTTCGTTAATATTGCGGTTTAACGATTTTATAGTCGTATGGATGACGGAGTGATATCTCTAACCTGGCTTACTTATTATCTCTTAGCTGTTGGTTAATATGCGTTAACTCGTTTTTATCAACGCCTTTCATGTAGTCTTCATATATTGTTTTCATATCGTTTTTATTTGGGATGTAGAATGTAATGAGTTTACTGATGTTTTCACGATATGGTTTCGCTATACTCGTTAGTAGCTGGGTTATTACGATAGTTGACAAACCGCAATGTCTAGCGCACTGAATGTTAATTTAACTAGCTCGCTTTTTCTGTTTTTACCATCCTGTCCACTTGCACAGTCATCTAGTATAACCAAACTATTTGAACTTCTATATATTTCAGACACGTATTTCAAAATTATGCCAACCTGTTCCTGTTCACATTGGATAGTAATAACGTCTGGATCGTTTAGATATTTCGATCCTTGGTGCGTTTTAATCCAATCCAAAGTCGGACGAATCAGGGGCGGATTTAGCTATAGTCAAATAAGTCAGATGACTAAGGTGAAATCTGATTGGTTGATTGCTTTGCCGAAAGTATGCCTTACCGGAAGCCTGCAAAATGCGGTCTGCAAAGTCTTCGTTCAGTCTAATTCTGTTCGATCGATTCATGGCTTCTACAAGCTTGTTAGATCGTGCGTTGTGTGCTTTAAAAAGCAGCGATGATGTTCTTTTGCGGCAAATGCATGTTGATTTGTCTGCGAGAATCAGTGCTTGTCGAGTACTGACGGCCGGAGAGCATTTCCCCAAGATTGGGAAGACATCGGTGCTGAGACGGTCTATTTGCCACAACACATAAAGGCGGACAAGCTAGAGTGAGCCATATGTTGCTCTAAGGTAAGCTTATAGGTACAGTAGTTCATCAATATGGATTCAATATCGATGTTAGTCTGTTGTCATGTTACTTCCCTAACCTTTGTTGATATCCGTTCCATATTAGCATAATCTGCGTTGAGCACACTGGTATAAACCAACATTTGCTATTAAATGCGTCATGTAGTATTATAAACACTACTTAGGTAGTGTTTCAATTCTAGATACTCACTAGTGTGTCATAATCATGAGGCAGAATCAGATTGCCTTTCCACAGTAGTTTACATAATACATTTGTCCTATTTAATATGACAAGTCAGTTAATTGTCTATATATATAACGTACAGTATTATAAGTAATAACATATAACTTTTAAACATATAAGTAATAAGGGCTGGGCCTGGGGAAACAGATCAAAAGTTAAGCAATAAATATCTACTTGACATTTCTACAAATTTCCATGTATTATCGTTATACATCAAGTAAGCATTCTTCTCACATGTGGCTATTATGAAATTTTAATCTGATAATTGCACTGGACAGGATTTTAACTTGGGTTGCTGGTGCCTGAAAACCAGACAGCTCATAGTAACATGGGTTAGTAGGAGGATGGGTAGTGGCATATTAGATGGGGGTTAGAATGATCGGGATGATGTAGAGAGTTCAGGTCATCTATGTCTATGTTCATGTAATGTCCATTATGGTCATTAAGAAAAGCTTCTCCTAACCAAACATTGTCTGCTTGGGTTGAAGTTTAAAAGGCAAGTATCAGGCATTTGAAAGCCAGACAGCTCTGGGTAGGTGGGGCTCAACAGCCAATGAAAGTAGCCCACCTTGCTCTGGGTTATTCAGAATGTTAAATTCAGCTAGACCTTTACTTGTGTGTTGGTCAGGCTGTACATGTTGGATTCACTGACTGAAACAATGTAACTGGTGTTTCCTAGGCATGCTGATGAACTTTGACATAGAGCGAAACAGCAAACTTTTTTATATTAGAATATAACCACATATCTCTCTACTGTTTACTAGGTTTCCCCACCCTCATTCCTGGAAAAACTTAGCCTTACACACTTGCCAACTATCACAAGATTTCTAAGACAACAAGAAAATATCAAAGTCCAATTTAAATAAAATGTTTCTTGAAAATGATAAAATGTCCATTAAAAACATGTTTTAAAACCTTTAAAGTTTTGCTCAAATGTGCTGTCAGAATGCAGGAAATGCCATTTCAAAGATCCAAATTTCAAAAATTTTCCGGGGGAGCAAGCCCCCAGACCCCCTAGAAATATGGGCCCACAGCAACTTTGACTAAGGTGTCAAAATTCTTAGATCCGCCCCTGGGACGAATTAGGATGATATATTCAAAATGGTTCTTATACTCTTGTTCAGGCATTGTCAAAAGGTAATGTCTTTTCCTCTTCGGTGTTCGTTAATGGCGGCCGGTTTGGTGTTTACCGGCGCTCGTATATTTTCGCTTATATTAGTGATAATAGTAGGAAATCACCTCTTAAGTATAACCAGAGAGGTTAACATAGAGTTTAACAATGATATCATAGCAAATAGTTCCGAAATTAATCGCATCTATCTTGGAATATCATCAGTACGACGAACATGCAAGTTGCCAAGGTCGAACGCCAAGAAAAAAAAATTCTTAGCGAGCAAGATTCCCTACAACACAAATGGATTCAGTTACTTCAACATCGAACGAAGGCTTCTGATTAGTGGAGACATCTCTTTAAATCCTGGTCCAACAAGTAAAAAGCAAGTGAAGAATGTGAAATGTCCGTGTGTTGAATGTGAGAGAAATATTCGGAGCAATCAAGATGCCATTGCTTGTGCTTCATGTCATGCCTGGTTTCATGTAAAATGTTTAAAGTTATCCAAAGTCAGCTTCCTTTATTACCTAAATCATCCTTACGACGACTGGACATGTTACACTTGTGCACTACCAAGTCTTTACGAATCATTCTTTGATGAAGGTAATGGGAATACCTCAGCTGTGGTTAATGGAAGCGAATCATATATCAGTGACACTTCGACAGATTCCTCAACACCTATCCAGTGGTTCAAAGATAACAATAATGGATACTACAAAAACAATCTGAAGATTGCCCATCTCAACATTAACAGTATTATCGGTAAGGCAGATGAAGTTGTTGACTGATTAAACGAATGTCAGTTTGATATTTTATTTATCAGTGAAACCAAGATTGACAAGTCTGTATCAACTAAGATGTTCTCTCACCCGCAGTATCGAGTTATTAGAAGAGATAGAAAAAAAGTGTGGAATTTTGGTTTACATACGAAACAATGTGACTGCTTATAGACGTACCAATCTTGAACCAAAAGACGTTGAATCAATTTGTTTGGATGTTAAAAGTAACGAGAATTTATGGTTTATTTTGTGTGCATGCTACCGATCACCCAACAAATGCGAGATTACAGACTTTATTAACTCGTGTATAGTGGCAGCTGAGCAAATGTATAATAAACGAAAGGAAGTTATCTACATTGGCGATTTTAACATTGATATGCTCAAAACTAAGCAAGATAATACAAACGAGATTTTGACGTTTTGTGACCAGTTTTGCTTGAACAACCTGATTACCGAACCAACAAGAGTTACCAGCTCTACGGAGAGTTTTATTGACATTATCTTTGTCTCCCATTCAGACAGATTTTCGAAAAATGGTAATCTGAAATTGGGTATTAGTGATCACGATTTGATATATACCATTAGAAAGCAAAAGTTTCCTAAGCCAAAATCGAAAAGAATTGAATTCAAAACCATGAAAACTTTCGATGAGTCGGCATTCCTATCCGACCTGAGTAATATCCCACGGGACAGTGCTTGTGTGTTCGACAATGTGGACGACATTAGCTTGCATTGGGGGAACCTCTTTGTACAAGTGATAGACAAACATGCTCCTGTGAAGCAAATACAACTCCGTGCCAATCAACTTCCATGGATAACACCTCAAATTCAAAAGGAAATTAGAAGAAGGGATCGATTATATAAGAAATGCCGTAAAGGTAAAGATTAAATTGCATGGTTAGATTATAAAAGTCAACGAAACAAAGTAACAAAACTTAAACGTAACGCCATCAAAGATTACTTTACGAATGCTGCGGTGTCTTCAAAACATTCTGTTGGCGAATTTGGGAAGAAGGTAAAGCCTTTATTACCGAATAGCAAAAGTAAAGGTTCGAGTAATGATAACATTACCTTGATTGAGAATGGGAAAATGATTGAAAATCCCGCATCTGTATTTAGCGTAATTGTTCAAATACGAGATGGAGGACTTTACTGGGATTTCAAAGTCCGAGTGCTTTTTGAAAGGCGAGCCAAAGGCGAGCCTTTTTAATGCACGAGGGCTTTGTAATCCCGGTAAAGTTCGACGTCGAGTATTTGAACTGACTTCTCAAACTCAAAACTCCGAAGATACCTCTGAAACGTAATATAATTTGCCTTATTTCAAAGTCCCAAGACTTTGAGAACGCATTTTGCATTATTTCAAAGTACTAGTAGTTTTCCTCCGATTTCAAAGCACTGATTAAACATTAATTTCTTTTGTTTTTGGATCATGAATTATTAATGAGTTTGAGAAACATATTTCACGACTTCCCTCATCGATAAAGGTACTTTATCAAAGAATGCAGATGATTTTGTTAATCATCCCAGTGTAACATCAATTAAAGAGCAGGAATTTATTTTGGACTTCCAGTTTAATCCTGTTAGTAGTGCCTACATCTCTAGTCTCTTACAAAATATTGGTGTAAAGAAAAGTTGTGGACCAGACGGCATTACACCCAGACTGGTTAAAATAGCAAGTCCAGTAATCGTAGATCCTATTACAAAACTGTTTAACCATTGCATTTCATCCTCGACATGGCCGAAAGAATGGAAATTAGCAAATGTTTCGCCAGTTTTTAAAGCTAAAGAAGAATCTGACAAATGTAATTATCGTTCTATTAATATTTTATCAATTATACCAAAATTATTTGAAAAACTAAAGTTTCATCATATGTACGAAGCGTTCTTAACAACGTTTTCAACGAACATGTCAGGTTTTCTAAGGAACAACTCTTGTTGTTCTGCGTTAAACAAAATTACTGATGACTGGCGTCATGCTCGTGATGAAAAACAGGAAGTGGGAATCGTTGCAATCGATTTATCCAAAGCGTTCGATTCGGTCTGCCACTCTCTGCACCTTGCGAAGATGAAAGCCTATGGTGTGAAAGATTCCGCCTTACAATTGATAAATTCGTATTTGTCGGACCGAAAGCAGAGAGTTCGGTGCAACGGATTATACTCGGACTGGCTTCCCATTTTAAGTGGAGTACCTCAAGGCAGTCTACTTGGACCCCTCCTATTCAACATCGTGATAAATGATATTAATTGTTTAATTAGTACTACTTCATTACGTCTCTATGCCGACGATACGACAGATTACTCATCGCATAAAAATCCAATAACACTGGAGCATAACATCAACCATGATTTGGAAGTGCCATGCGGGTGGTTTCGAGAAAATTGTCTTGGAATTAATACATCGAAAACACAAGCAATGATAATTGGTAAATCTGGATATAATTATAACTTTACTTTTGGAAACGACTCGATTGAGTTAGGTGATACGTTGAGAATACTTGGAGTGGACCTGGACGATGATCTTAATTTCAAATTACATATTAATTCAATGGTAAAGAAGGCATACGCTAAAATTGGAGCACTACGAAGAATTAGGCGGTTCATGCAGCCATATATTGCAGTTCGTCTTTATAAAGCCTACATTCTGCCACATTTAGAGTATTGCAGCCCAGTACTGGTTGGCATTGGTAAAACTCAAGTGAAAAAGCTGGAAGCAGTAAATCACTACGCTATCAAATCTTTGTTAAACCTTCCACGTTCAACCGATTATGAAACAGCTCTTAACTTAATCAATATGCGAATACTTGAACACAGACGATACGTTCAATCTTTGTCTGTATTTTTTAAAAGTTTTAAACAAAATGGACCTAATTATATCTCAGATTTATTTACACCACGTACGACATCTTATAATCTACGAAATAGTAAGTTTAAAGTAAGGCAACCATCGTACAATACTAGGTATCTCCATAATTCATTTAGGGGCCGTTTACATGAATCCGGATTGAGTTTCAATCCTGATTGAAAAGCGAAGTCAATCCGTGCTTACATGGGAATTGAATTTCTGGATTGAAATCCGCCTGAAATCTGAAATCCGTAAATATTTGAAAACACGCATGCATTGTTTGTTCTAGTCCTCTCTGTCACGTTTTTCATTCCGGAATGAAACTCGCACCGCCTTTACATGATTCCGGAACGAAATTTCAATCCGGAATGAGATTTCAATCCGGAATGAGAACCGGATTGAACTCAATCCGGAATGAGCTAATCTCAATCCGGATTGTTTCACATTTATGGAACAATTTACCAGTTGACATTAAAGAGACAGATTCTTTAGCGATTTTTAAAAAGAAACTGCATAATGTTGTTTTATCCAAAGCAGCATGCTTGTGTAGCAACTGCTCGTAATTTTTAGTCTGCCATATATTGTTAGTAATTTATTTTATTCGACAGCTAGTTTTTATTTATCACCAGTATGTAGTTGGATTATTCCTGTTCTGTTTTGTCGAGCGTTTTTAACATGAGCTATTAGCTCCGGAGACTGGGCGACCACTCCCTACGCCTTCGCCGGTAAATAAATTATTACTATTATTACTATTACTATTACAAGATGTCATTTCAATTATCAGGATATTGAAGGGTGTCCCCATCTATACTATCCCCGAGCCTGGGCGTGGGGCCGAAGGCCCGGAGCCCGGTGAGGGTGCTAATCTCGACACGCGCGGAGTCGTTTTACACGCGTGGTCAAACGTGTTATGCGAACGAATTTCTGTGATCTGAATATTTATTCATCTATTTATTTATTTGTTTATTTCTTTATTTATTTATTTATTTATTTATTTATTTATTTATTTATTTATTTATTTATTTATTTATTTATTTACTTACTTACTTACTTACTTACTTACTTACTTACTTACTTACTTACTTACTTACTTACTTACTTACTTACTTACTTACTTACTTACTTACTTACTTACTTACTTACTTACTTACTTACTTACTTACTTACTTACTTACTTACTTACTTACTTACTTACTTACTTACTTACTTACTTACTTATTTATTTATTTATTTATTTATTTATTTATTTTTATATATGTGCGGACGGACCATGCGCTGTTAAGATTGTGGGGCACTGGGGACAATATAGTTCTTGACAAAAATATTTGAACTAACAACATAATTTATTCTTGACAAAAAGACTTGAGAAAGGAGTTTTGGGGAAACATATATCACTTTTGAAAGAACCGAAACAAATCAACGTCTACGTAAAAAGCAAAACAACGTCTTGAGTAGAAGGAAACCCGTCAAACCGAAACTCGCGATCGAAAGGAGGGGAAAGCAAGAGTCAAACTTGAAAACCGACGAAGAAATAAAGGCAGGCAAAACGGTTTAAGTTTACCATAAATATAAAGAGCCGACCGCTCTATATCAGTAATCACGAAAATTTAGTAGTAAAACTGTTCGGGTTTCCGTAAGTATTTCCTATCACTGTTAATTTTGTTTTCTCTTTTGTGTGTCCCTAAAACATTTTAAGTTATCCATTGCATGTTAGTTTGCTTGCATGTTGTATTTTTTATCTGTGGCTGCCGTCTTAATATCTTTTTACCAATAGTTATCTTATTTTAAAATCACTTGTGACTAACGTTACTTGTCCATAATTGGCATAAAAATCGGAAAAGGAGCAATTTTTCTTTTGTAAAACGTACAAACGCTGTTTAAATATTTATTAACATGTAGGTGAAAACAATTTCAGCACATTGAAATGAATATTGCCGTGACAGCATGCCAGGCGGTTGTTTGATAGTTTTTGAAAAATGTTTTCAGATGCTGTAGCGATGTTTTTTGTAAACATGGAAAGAAAGAAGTGTAAAATACAACCCTAATATTTTCACAAAATTTCCCCCCTGCCTCGGTAGTCTGGTGGTTAAGATAGTCGGCTTGCACGGTAACATGGTCGAGTTCAAACCGTGGATGCGACTTGCTATTTTCTTCATCTCAATATTTTTCACGAAATATCATCCTTAAATTTTTCTTTGTTTCTCGTTACCTTTTTCTTCCAAAAATAGAGTTATTAAAACTGCAGTTTTTTTATTTCAAATATTCTACTAGTATTAAAACTATATTTTGATCAATAGGAGCGCCTATTTCCAGGCCCCCAAGCAATAAAAAAGAGCGCAAGTGTTTCTAATCATAAGGAATATCAGGGGGTATTTACAAAAATGAATGCAAAAGCGGCCGGGGGGTTATTGCGTTCATGTATTTCTAGTAACTATATAATGTTGCTTGCTTTGTAAATCGTGGTTAATTAGGTTGATTAATCCGTCACTCGCAACGAAGATGTTGCATTTCACGCTCGCTACCGTTGCTCTCTTTTTGATTACCAATAGTACGCCTGATTGTGTGTTAACAACTTTCTGACCAGTACCGGTTTTCGAGTTGTCGGAGTGGGTCCGTAGGTCTATACAACTAAAGCCTACTTGCATTTGTATAATTCTCGCAGTGTCGTAAACTGATCCTCTACTCTCTGACCGAATAAGCGAGTCGTCTCTGGGAAGAAGTCTCTCAATTTAATAACTTGGCTGTAAACATAATTTGGTACGCCTTCGATGGTCACCTTAACTGAGTGAATATTCGGGTAGATGTAGTTCTCATTGTCAGTTCTTCCTGTTGGTTCAGAAAAGGAAAACTATAGCTCTCATACTTTTGCGTGGAATATTGATGCTTTCGTCAATGATGATACTCGCCTTGTCCCATACAGTGCTCTTTAATAGAGACACATGCTCGTAAGACAGACTTCGGCCTGTGCTATAGAGAGATACAACTTCATCATATGATGGACTCTCTATTGTTTCGTATTCAAGTTGCATGTTCTCCAGTGTGCAGCTAGCCACAGTTTGTCCACTCTGCGCAACCATGATGTCGGATGTTATGGCGAGGGTTAGGATGTATTCGAAATCGTTGTTCATAGCGTATGGTGCGTGTAGTCCGTGCTCAGCGAGCACCTTTGATATGCATATCTTTTGTTTGGTGCCATGGATAGCATACACTAGTGCATCACTTACTTTTGCTGCGTCGCCTGAGTTGGCTGCACTGTACTGCCATCTTTTGAATTTTGTTTTCTGAGGTTCTCAACTGCGATTCCATACTGTGGCATGTTATTGCGTTAATTAACCTAGTATTTGACTTAAAAAATAAGAACGCTAAATCACGGTCCCTAAACAACCTATCAAAAAATATTGTATCACGTCTACAAATCAAGTTCGCTGGTGAAACAGTGTATGATAACAACGCAGAGTCCCTGTACGAAGTACTTCCTGGGACGAGGCATATACCGTGTTATAGCTTAGGTACGTTAATATATAGTTCCTCGCCTTCCATTGCACTATTCGGATTCATGGTTACTAGGTGTCGTGCACTTCGTTTACCTTTTAGATAAGTCATATGGCTCTTTCTGAAGCGTGGAATTAATTGTGTTTCTTGCATTATAAAGTACGGTAGGTTTTATTTTCGTCTCCTCTGCTTGTAATAATCGTATGCGAACCATGTTGCAGCAAGGGCGAGAACCCATAGATTGCTTGCTAACCAGGATAAAGCTACTGCACCGTATTTGAATAGGGCTACTAACATAGGCTGCCAACGTCGGTGATAATGGGACCTGAAATTGGACCAAGCCTTTTTGCTAGCATTTTGAAGGTGCTGTAAACGGATTGTCCAAATGATTTCGTAACATGTGCACATTTTTGGTAACATGACGTGCGCCAATTATAACGGTTGTTATTGCGGAAGCTACAGTTAATCCTAGTGCACTAGCGCCAAGCCAATTATCCTTCATCCATTTTTTTTAACGTTCCAATCGCGACAGATCATTGATGCTCTCGTTGTTTCTGACCTCCTCCTGAAATATTGATTTAGCTTCTTTTTTTCTGGGTGGCTCACCTTTCTCTATACAATGTAAATTAAATCGGTTTTCAGTTCGGCGATTTCCTGAATGTTTTTGTGTACCTGTTCCTTTCTAGTGTCAGTCTCCCTAATAGATTTCAGTCTGTATTTATCTGTATTTTAGTATCAGCGTCACCTTTTGGGTGCAATATTCCTGTGAATTCCCTAAGCTCTTTGTCTGTATCAATAAATTTTCAATCTTCTCAGCACGTTCATATAGATGATTGTGGATACTGTTTACGAAGTCCTTTAGTATCTCATTGCGCACACTTTCAAGTGGTGATGGTATGTCTATTTGTTCGTCACCGCCGCCTTGCCATAAACTATTGTCTTCCAGTTGTCTCCTAAGATTGGTTAACCTTTCACCTGGTTTCGGTGGCTTGTCCGTTTTGCTTTTCTCTCTTACCTTAATTTCGATTCGTTCGGGCGTGTGTTCAGTGTACGTTACATCTTCGTTTATCACATCTCGGACTAATACTGGGTCTAATTTAGTATCCTCTGATATTTCTCTAACAGTGTCACCAGGGCTCTTAAAAATTTAATCGGTTAGTTTGTCAAACTCTATTGATTCGGTCGTGTTCTCGTTTAGTTTTTTCACTATCCATTCCTGGGTGTTGACCTCTCTAACGTCTACACCATTATAGACAAGAGTAGTGGTCTAGCTTGTTTTACGGCGCCTCCTCTTGCGAAGTGAGTGTTTGTCAGTACGCAAAGACCATCCTTGTTATTTAGTAGAGGTCGGGAGCTTGAGCTAACAGAGAAGGCTAGAAGCGATCTCAGGAATTTAACGCTTTTTAAAACGTTTTCCCTTTGAAAGCCTTTTGTCGAAATAACCTTGGTTGTTGACGAGTTTGTTAATATAGGTATTTAAGTTGTTCCGCGTTCCAAGCTCTTGCACCACAGCTCTGTCTTTCTGATAGTAATTTAAATCAGCGTCAAACCAAGCGGTTTCATTGTGGTCGCGTCCTCTGATAGTCACCGTTTTATCATTATCAGTAAATGAAGTTTCAGCTTCTTTACGCCTGTCCCTTTCAAGTTCAATATTCTCAAGTGCATTATTAAAGTTTCTGTACTTTACCCTAACTTCTTCAGGCGTTTCATCGTTATCTCCGAACTGTTTATATAGACGGTCTTTTTCTATAGAAATATTCTTGAAATTATCAGTTAATTGTTCATTACTGAAATTCTCTAGTTTGTCAATTTCAAAATTTCCATTTCAAAGTCGTCAAAGCAGCCTTCTGCCATTGTATATATTAACCGAAATTTTATATGTCACTCTCTGGAATCCAACTGTTATGCTTATTGTCATAGCCTAACCATTTTATACGTCGACCTTTTTGTCCACAGCTGATAGCTCCTCTTCGTAGAATTCACCAATATTAGGCTCGTTGTCCAGATCAGATATCTCATACACATTAGGGTCACCGCTTATGACTTCCGTTACTTTAAACAGTTCCTCAGTGAAGTTAGCCTCATATCCTTTCGTGAATGTGCTTTTGTAATTTGAAATCCTAACAGTGTCACCAACTTTGAATTTAGGCAGTGGGTACTCTCCAAAATGGTGACCAAATATTGTATCCCATACTTCACTTTCATTTTTCTTGTTTACATTAGCTGGTTTCATAAGGATAGTACTGTGTTTGGTATTACTGTAGTTACTCTCAAGCTCATCCAGGACGTCAATCCATTTGTATGTACCCTTACTGTAGAAGTACTTCCACATAGACGTCTTGAGAGTTCTGTTAAACCGCTCAACAACAGCCTTCTTATCAGAGTTTGTGCTATAAGTATTTGACGCCATGTTTCTCCAGTAGCGTTTTGACACCAACGTTGTAGAACTCCTTTCCATCGTCAAATTGTGCTAACTTTGGATAAGCATCAAATCGGATCCCGATGCATGGATGAAGAAGAAGAGTCAGCATAACTACAGACGCTGGATGGCCAAGTTGCTCTCTGACAAAGGATACGTCCATAGAAACTATAGAAGTAGGGTCGTATATGAGTTCCTAAAAATAGCGAATGTACTCAGAAGCGTCTGTAAAATTGCATAATATCAGTTGTTACGACTTTTACGTTATCCGTCTGGCATAAAGACTTAGGATACCGCTGCTTAAACAGCCAAATGACAGGCTGGGCAGGAGGAAGCAGTTTGAAGACAGATTGTATGTTACAGTATACCCTACACTAAAATGGGATTGTGATCATCTGTCTGGTACCGATAAAATGTACCAATCTATGGCAAAAGCGTAATGAATAATAATTTTCCAACCAATATTATGGCCCTTATCTATTTGTAAAAATATATAGGAGCATTATTTTACAGCACTATCATGTCTTTAACCATGAACAGGATTAAGGCGGTCTCACGTTGGATACAGTACATGAGTAGAAATGCGAGCTCAAATCTGGAGACCAGTATAAAAAATCAATCTGAGCGGCCAGGAGCAAAAACCGCGTATAGCGGAGACAAAAATATAGTGTAGCTATAGTATGTATATGAACAGTGATCGCAACGATTTAGTCCATAAATTATTGTCAGGTCTATCCGACAGCGAGTTACGGCAATTAGTTAAGCTACGCGAAGGTATAAAAAGGCAGGCTGGGCCAATGCCTTCATTACGCGAAACCAAACGTTTGAGATGGTGTTTGGCGACATTAATAAAGACAATGCTATGTTGAGCAAACAGATTAATGAACCATAGTCGAAGTACAATAGCATTATCCGAAGAAAAAAAAGCGAACTCTACTTGACCACGCTCCGAGAGGCTAAACAAAGTCATACCAGTTTAGTATTGCTGACAAAAAGAGCCTAATAATCCAAACCAACCTTAGTCGCAAACCTATCTCACAAACTTTAGAGAAAGAGCTTGTATCTATGAAGGGACTCAAATTCTCTGAGACTTTCAAAATAACATTCGAAAAGCAGCTTAATAAAAGAGAGAGACAACTTATAAACGCGCTTATTTTAACAGTAAAACTAAGACCGTGAGAAACGGATCAGATATTTAGGACAGTGTAACGCAGACAGGAAATGAAACATTACAAAGAGTTGGTCAAGGGATCTCAGAAGGAAGTGGCTGGGTCATTGACGAAACTGATTAATGAGCAATTTGAAATCTGTTTACAAACCATTAAAAGGGTCATCGTATACCCCATTGCCTGCAAAACTAAGTAACCCGCGAAAAGGCCTGGTCAACATCAAGAACAAAGACGATGAGTGCTTCAGATGGTGTCACATTAGGCATATCAACCCTATAAGGACATACATTCCGAGCGTATATGTAAAAGCGATAAAGCCTACCTCAGTAAGCTGGACTACTCCGGCGTAGAATTTCCTGTCAGGCAAAAGAGATACCGTAAACCTCCGAATATAACACCCCCCCCCCCCATGTATAAGCCCACCAATTTACTAACACTATCAGCATTCCGAATATAAGTCAACCCGTATATAAGCCCACCCGTATATAGTATATTATGCTTGTTTGTATGTTAACCTTGTGTTATATTGAAGTAAAGTCAATAAATGTTTAATATTATCAACACAAAATCTTGTCCGTATATAAGCTCCCCTCGCATATAACCCCCCCCCCCCGTGTATAAGCACACCAAAACGTGCTTACGAACGAATATAAGCCCAGGGCTTATATTCGAAGGTTTACGGTACAGTCAGTCCAAACACAAGGACAAATGGCATTTCTGTATGAGATGCTTACAATGCTTCAGTTCAGAGAAAGTACTGAGTGACCACAAAGATAACTGCGTACAGGTGCAAGCTATATCAAGATGCCTGAATAGGATAAAAACATTTTGAAACAGTATAACAATTACCATAAGCAGTTACAAGTGCCGTTCGTAATATATGCCGACTTTGAAGCGATTACTGAAAAGATGAGCGGATGTCGACCATGAAAATTCACACACCGAAGCCTATCCAAAGCATACCGATTGTGGATACGGCTATAAACTAGTCTGTTGCTATGACGATACATTTAGCAAGCCAGTAAAAGTGTTCCGTGGTAAGAATGCAGTAAACCGGTTCATGCACGTTATGCTTGACGAGGTACACTATTGTAAGAGCATTAATAAAGACATGATTTTGACGCCAGCCGATGAAAAGGACTATAGGAACGTTAAGAGGTGTCATATGTGAGCGAAAATATGTGAAGGGAGATATCGTGGTGAGAGACCATCGCCATATCACAGGCATTTACAGAGGATCAGTCCATCAGACGTGTAACCGATCATTTAGGCTAACAGATAAAATACCATTTTCCATAATCTGCGTGGTTATTATAGCCACTTCACAATGCAGGAGATTGGCAAATTCAAGATGGACATGAACGTCATTCAGAACATGAAAAAATATATGGCATTCATGTTGGGCTAGCACCTTATTTTCCTAGATAGCTTCCAATTCATGTCACAAAGCCTTGAGAAACTAGTGAGCAACCTACCTGAAGACGCTTTCAAATACACTAGCCAATAATTCCAAGGTGAGAAGCTAAAACTGATGAAAGAAAAAGGTGTATATCCGCATGACTATATGGATAGCTTCAACAGATTTGACCAAACACAGCTACCACTAAAAGATGAGTTCTACAGCATACTCAACGATGAGCACATATCTGACGGCGCTTATAAGCACGCAAAAAAGCCCTGGAGGAAATTCAAACTGAAGAAAATGGGCGGGTATCATGACCTGTATCTCAAATCTGATATCTCACTGCTAGCTGACGTGTTTGAAAATTTCAGAAGCATGTCATTATTTTACTAGCCATGGGTTATCGTGGGATTCCATGCTTAAAATTACCAACATCAAGTTAGAATTAATGATAGACATTGATACGTTCCAATTTATCGAGAAAGGCGTGCGTAGCGAAGTCTCATATATTGCTCACAGATACGCAAAAGTAAACAACAAATATATGCAAAATTACAATAGCAAGGAACCATGAAAGTACATCATGTATCTATAGATGCTAACAACTTGTACGGATGGGCGATGTCACAGAAGTTACCAACTGGTGACTTCAGATGGTTAACGGATAAACAGATCAACAGTTTAGACCTAGCAAAGTATAACGATGACAGCGACAAGGGATTGATACTTGAAGTTGATCTTGAATACCCGAAAGAGTTGCATGACCTGCATAACGAATACCCGCTGGCTACAGAAAGATGAAAGTAAGTGGCGACATGCTATCAGACTATTGCAATAAAATCCAAAATAAGTTCAAACTATTTACCGGAGATGCCTGCAAGCTTATTCCTAATCTAATAGATAAAACAAAATACGTTGTACATTACAGGAATATTGAATTGTACAAAGAGCTTGGACTGAAAGTGACTAAGGTCCATAGAGTGCTCGAGTTTAAGCAATCACCCTAGTTGAAGCAATATATTGATTTAAACACCGAGAAACGAAAATATAACGCCAATTAATTTGAGAAGGACTTTTTTAAACTGATCAATAATTCAGTTCTTGGAAAAACCATGGAGAACATCAGAAAGAGGATTGATGTTAGGCTGGCAACGAACAAGGTTAAGCAGGGACCGCGGAACGATTTTTGTATTGGGGCGGGGGCTGTTCACAAAAGGGACTCTTCTAGACTCAAATCTAGAGTCTCGGAAATGCCATTTCCTGTATTTTGGGGGAAGAATTTACAGAATTCTGAAGTTCAGAAAACTCTCAAAATACAACACTTTGTTTGATTATTTCCATTAGTAGATTAAGATTTATATATAAGAGCAAACCAGAACAAACGCCCAACACAACATATTGTCAACAGTAACAGTACTAATTTCTGGTATGCTCCCTTGCTGTGTATTGTTGATATAATGTTCAAGTGCAGACCGATAAATGCAATAAAATACTTTTTGGATGCACAATAAAAATTATTGGGGGGGGGGGGGGGGGGAGCTGTTCCGCGGTCCCTAATAAGTTGCTTAAGCTAGTGTCAAAACCGACATTTGTTAGCAGCAAAATATTCAACGAGGATCTGGTAGCTGTTCACAAAAGCAAAAAGACGTGAACATTAAACAGATCTGCATACCTAGGCATGTGCATTCTAGACTTGAGCAAGACGCTGATGTATAACTGCCATTATAAATACATTAAAATGAAATACGGCTATAAAGCTAGAATGCTGTTTATAGATACTGATTGCTTAGCGTATGAAATTAGCGCTGATGAGGTTTACAGTGACTTTTTAAAGGACAAGCATTTATTTGACAACAGCGATTATCCAAAAGAGAGTCCATTCCACTTTTCTGAAAATAAAAAAGGGAAATTTAAAGACGAGGCATCAGTGTACCAATCACTGAATTCGTTGGCTTGCGAAGTAAGATGTACTCTTACATGAAGACAATGGGCAAGGCGAAAAGACAGCCAAGTGTATTAAGAAGGCTGTCATTAAGAAGCAAATAAGACAGGAGAATTACCTTATTCGATAATAAGTAAATGTTTAATAACATGGAGACTGTTAGAAGCGTTAGACATCAGATAAGCAGCTATATCATCATTAAAATATCGCTGTCATGTTTTGATGATAAGAGGTTCATACTACAGGATGGCGTAAGAAGTCTAGCTTACGGTTACTATAGAATAATTAGATAGGATGGTGTAATTCAATTGAGCCAATAGGATTAAACGCATCCACATATTTGAGAAGATATATAGATCAATTTATTTTTGTATCAGGCGCTGGTCACTTAGCAATAGATACCAGGCTAAAATTCGACGCTAAGTATCCACGCCAAGTAAGAAGCTGCGCCAATACCGAAATTAGTATCAATATATAGATTCCAATATTTGTAACCAGATAACAGCAAACCACAATATTTCACCATAAACTGGAAAAAGTGTCCTAGTACCCCCAAGTGCTCTACTACTTTCATACATAATTATGCTGTACATGATAATTATTTACAGATGACAAGTTCCTTAGAAGATTATGTCCCGCGGTTAAGCAACGATTTCTGCCGATGGACCCAGAGGGCTTCTTTAAATAGTAGCAATAACCACTGCACAGCATTGTCTAGTATTTAACAGTTGTTAAGGATTAGTTGTGATCAAATGGTAGGATCGTTAAGATTAAGGAAGTTAGAAAGCAAATTTAACAAATTATTTGAATATTGAAACTGTTCACAAGAGTTAATGCGATTATGAAGTTCAGAGTCGTTTTTGTGGGCGCGTTCTTTAATACGGGTAATCAGGCAACGATCAATTTTTCCAATATAGAGGCATGGCACCCAAGGCAAGTAAGCTTGTATACTACAGAGCTTTGTTGTTCTTTGGGAGCCCGATCTTTTAAGGATATGAAGGCGTTCGAGTGAGTGGTGTCCCAAAGTGTGATAAATTAAGCACTCGTGATACTTTTGTGGGGCAGGCGTTAATTAGATTAGTTCCTCTTTTCCCAATAAAAGGAAGATGGATCCAGATTCTTGGTGGGTCATTGTTGTCGTGATTGTCGTTGTCTGTGATATTAACGTTGGCTGTTGGGGTAAAAGTTTGTGACATTCTCACTTCTGAAGAAGAACGTGTTTTACGTTTTCTTCTCAAACACGAAATGAATCCGATTTTATTTCCTCAGTTGAATCAAAATGGGACGAACTACAACGCCACAATATTATACCGGACAGATTTATTAAACAACAGAAAATTAAGAATTCCTTTGAATCACTAGCCTGCAACTTTTTAGATTTTGATAATAGAAGATTAACGGACGATAACAAACATTAAGATTTTTAAAAACCTATGCAAACAATTCGCTATTCTTAAGCCGGATAAAGGAAACGGAGTTGTTCTTATCAGATTAACTGATTATCAAAAAGTATGACAGCCATCTTTGCTGATCTTCAGAACTTCAGAAAGCTTCAAACCGACCCATCTTTAACCCAACTCTCTTCCATTCAAAACTATCGGCTATGACAATTCATAAACGTGAAGAAATCGACGACAATACCTTAAAGAACATCAAACCACAATCAACCAGACCAGTCAGGGCACATGGCCTCCGCAAAACACACAAATCATGTGATAATCTACCTTCTTTCCATCCAATTATTGGCGCTATATACTGGCACCGCTTTCTTTTTGCACTTAAACACCTTTCTCAATTAATGGCCAACTATATCAACAAATTGATGGAGTATACATGGGTTCTCCATTAGGACCCACTCTAGCTGATATTTTAATGACTGCGCTTGAAGAAGAAATTATCCGACCTCTTATCTCCTCTGGCATGTTAAAATGTTACGCTCGCTACGTTGACGACACACTAGTATACTAACCAAACCATCCGACATCCCAGCAATAATACAAAAACTCCTTTCACCCTCAAATATACCTGTAAAATATTAATATCACGTTAATATCACGGACAACGACAATCACGACAACACCGACCAACAAAATCTGGATCCATCTTTCTTTTATTGGGAAAAGAGGTAATAATCTAATTAACGCTTGCACCAAAAAAATATCACGACTCCTAAAAGACCGTGCTAATTTTATCACACTTTGGGAAACCACTAACTCGAACGTCTTCTTATTATCCTTAAAAGACCGGACTCCCAAAGAACAACAAAGGTCTGTAGTATACAAGCTTACTTGTCCTGGGTGCCCTGCCTCCTATATTGAAAAAACTTATCGTTGCCTGATTACCGGTATTAAAGAACGCGCCCACGAAAACGACTCTGAAACTCATAATCACATTAACTCTTCTGAACAGTTTCAATATTTAAATAATTTGTTAAATTTGCCTTCTAACTTCCTTAATCTTAACGATCCTACCATTTTATCACAACTAGTCCTTAACAACTGTGAAATAATAGACAAAGCTATACATTGGTCATTGCTACTATTTAAAGAAGCCCTCTGGATTCATCGGCAGAAACAGTTGCTTAACCACGGGACAAAAGGAACTTCTCATATTTAAATAATGATCATGTGCAGCATAATTATGTATGACATCATCATTTAGTTATTATCTTCTATTTATAGTAGATCGCGTTACACCAGAATCATTCATGATGGTAATGTTAACCCTTTTCGGAGTGTCCATTGTTTTGTAGTTTAATAATTTACTCGGTGGTAACCGTAATTTAAGTGTACATTCATTTGGTAAAAAGTCAATGAGTTGTTTTTATCGGGAAGTGCAATTAAATAGTAAAATGATGTGAGGTAAGGATACATAAGTGCATGTAGATTAGAAAGGCGGCAAAGTTTATTTGTCTCCTTTGATTAGCAAAATAGTACATATACTCACATTGGGATGACACGTTTTTCCCCATACATTTTCTTTGCCACTGAGATTCGTTTATATTCGAACTATTTGCTTTCCATCCACACCAGTTTTCTTCAAAATCACAAGAAGTCGGAACTGAAAACAGTAACCAAAATGCTTACTGATTTAATACAACAAAGAACAACATCAGAACGACTGCCCACAATAACCAAACAAAATATTAATTTTCTGGCAGTATGAGCAAAATGAATTTGCTAACTTAGTTTGGAATAAATATTACTATTACTCTGTTATAAATAATGTTTTGATTAGTTTCCAACTTTTTGCTTATAACATAAAAAATCAGAAATTAAGATTTTGCCGCCAAAAGGTTAAAATTAAACCAAAAAAAACGGTTGCTATGTCCAATTTTAATAATCTGCGACAGATTACGAACTAAAGCACATACAATAATTTTTACTCATATCTTAAGACTAATGTTTAATTAAACAACTCTTTTCTTTACCTTTAAAACTCATTATTAATTTTTCTCAAACTCATTAATAATTCATGAACCAAAAACAATATAAATTAATGTTTAATCAGTGCTTTGAAATCGGAGCAAAAGGACTAGTACTTTGAAATAATGCAAAATACGTTTTAAAGGTCTTCGGACTTTGAAATAAGGCTAATTATATTACGTTTCAGAGGTATCTTCGGAGTTTTGAGTTTGAGAAGTCAGTTCAAATACTCGACGTATGACTTTACCGGGATTACAAACCCCTCGTGCATTAAAAAGGCTCGCCTTGGTTCGCCTTTTCAAAAAGCAAACGGACTTTGAAATCCCGGTAAAGTCCTCCGTTTCGTATTTGAACTATTACATAAGGAAAATACAAAAAACATCTACCGTGTCGATGGTTGTATGCCTGACAAAACTTATTGTTAAAAAATACTAAAAAAAGATAGAATTTTATGTAAGAATACTAATAAAAACAAAATTTTACATAAAATTGTCATCTCAATTAGCAATTGAATAAGAGCACAAATGCGCCCTAGGATTTTTAAACTAGATAAAATACTGGTGCCCATGTACTTCGAAACCTTACTTAATAAAAACAAAAATATTTAGATAGCTTAAAGGATTGGTCGGTTGAATTAGCTAAATACTTAAATGAATTATACGGCGTATTTCATGTTTGTATTGGAAGCAGTGATTAACTATATGCGCAAAAAATGTAAACGATATATTCAACAAATTTCATAGCAATAATAGCTCCGGTTTTAGGTAAAAATAAACTTGTGTTATTGCACTGGGGCTCTGTTAGAGACTTTAAGGTGAAAAAGCCCGTTTTTCGTTTCACTAAGCTCGTTTGCAAATTACACGCGTCATTTCGAAGTCTCACTACTAAAGTAAACGATATGTTCTTTTTAAGCATAGTATATATATATATATATATATATATATAATGAAATAAACTTCTTTCTCACTTATGGCCCATTCAGGGTTAAACACCGGAATCGCAAAAAAGTCCTCTATATCCCGGCATATTTTAAATGCCGGATCATCCAATGTGTCCTATATTATTTCTGATCGCAACCGTCGTCTACATCATTTTTGATAACTTTTTTCTCATTCTTCCTTCGATTTCCATCACCATTATCAATTTTAACTCGGTCATATTGCAAAGCCAAGCACGTATGGACAAGTATACGATGAGTTAAATTAGGAAAGCTCAATTAGGAAAACCGGAAAGAAGCCAGCTCAAAACATCGTCTACTCAATTTTTTAAGAGTACATTACTCGCATGGTTAATGATAATGTTTGTTCAAAGTAGTGCTTTAAATACCTCCCAAGTAAAATTATTTCCCTCGTTTACCAGGTTAGTCCTAACTCTGACCATAATTCCTGCTCGAATTCTAACTCACAACCTTAACACTAAGTTGTACACACACCCTTCCCATTATCGGTTTACTATATTCAGTACCTTGTTCCCTAACTTCCATGCGAACCCTATTAAAGGTACAATTCAGCTGAGATCGCAACACGCGTACATGCATGTGATTAGCGTGATGCGTTGGTAACATTAAAATGTATTTTGCCTATTAAAAGATGATTGATGATGCCTATTAAAAGCCTTAGTTAGAATGAGAAATTTTAATCAAAGCCAAGCGGTTATATTTTGTTGCTTGTTTTCTAAAGTGGATATAAAATCATAGTACATGCAATTAATAAGGTTTTGCCATTAGTTTATAAATCAAATTGTTTACAAGTTTGTTCCGCGCAAGCAAATATAAGATATAAGTATCAACTGCTAGACTGGAGGTTCTACTTGGCTGCTTAGTAGAGAAATAAAATTAATGTCAAAGTAATTGTTGCAAGACAAATTTTACGAACCATCCGTATACGATGCGTGTCCGTGTTACGATTATTAGATTATAGCAAATTGTCCCGCACCATTGCTACCATCCTATACCATATTGCATTTGCACAGCACACTTATTAAACGGTACAACGGTTTGTGCAACCTTTCTTGTAAGAATTATATAAATTATGGTGAGTTATATTTTACTTCTCTAGTTTCTATTTCTAGCAATGAAAATATACCATATAGAAAGTATATGAAAAGATAATATATATATATATATATATATATATATATTAATAAAATAACATTTTGAAAACAAGCGTGGCGATTGGTTGAAAGCCGTGTTTCTATAACTTTATGGGAAAACGGAAAGGTCCACGCCATTCACTACGCCACCATTACGGTGTAGGATACGCCATCGTACGCCATTATGAAGAGTAAGGATAATTTACGCTTTGATGCAGTGATTATTTTTACGTTCTATAGGCCTACCTATTTTCGACAGGTTATTTTATTAAGGAAATAGAAAACATTTTTTCCGTGTTCCCATAGAGTTATAGAAACACTTGTGGAAGTTTGGGAGAACTCGAAATAGCGTGGAAACACTCGCCCTGCGGGCTGGTGTTCCCACTACAATTTCTCGTTCTCCCAAACTTCCACTCGTGTTTCTATAACTCTATGGAAACACGGAAACTGTTTTCTATATCTTAAATATTAACCGCTTGCGTGGCTCGCAAGCCCATAAAACAACCTATCAAAGAATATTATTAAATGTATGAGAAGTATGGTTTTTTATCTACTCAAAACAAGTCACAAAATTTCGAATGCGCACCGTTTGGCCTTTGTCAAGATAACTTTCCACTCTAAGCTTCTGACATATTCACACTTTAATCAACATAGCGCTACTTCATGATGCCGTCACTATATTTAGGTTGCATATGTTCCTTTTCCTCAATTTTGCAATCCGAACAATAGATAATGGCTCAAATGCAATAATTTGAAAGTCAATTTTGGTTTGTTTTTGCGCATTTTGTGCCATAAATAGCAGCTCGACGGTACGCTATTTAAAGCACATTGGCCATTTGTGCAAAAGGAACAAACTTTAGAAATCTTCAGGTATATTACGTCGTAGATCTACTTCAAATCAAAGTTTTGTCAAACGTGCATGTTTTTGTAAAACGCTCGGTAAACTATATTGTTTGGTTAACAGGAAACTATGGTAGACGGTACTGATTCTTTCTTGACTTATTTAAAAATTCCTTTGAATGCACAGCTAATAAATAAATGTTTCAATTTAACGTGCATTGATTAGATCCTCCCTGTTTGTTTAGTTGTCGTTAAGTTCAAGTCAATCCAGTGAATGCGTCTTTACTTTCATCATCGCTCTTTTGTCTTATTATCAGAATTTCCTGTTGTTTGAGCAACTGTAAATTCAGAACGCTTCACACAAAGAAAAGGCTACAGTACCTCTACCTTCCTTTCCACTAAGAGAACGAATTTCTTTCCAATTTTCTTTCAATAAAAATACACTAGCTTATTACTGCAAAAGCAGTAAATCAATACAAATTTGTATATTTGACTGTATCGAGTATAAGTGGTAAGCTAACATCTTTTTTCTTTAAGTTACAGTATAAATCTAAAGTTTTTCCAATATTTTAAATGTTCTAAATATCTCTATACACAACGAATACATAATAAATTATTCAGTATGCATGATTGTCTTCACCATAGCTACAACTCTTACCTTTTTTAATTCCACCTCCTGGTTTTGAGTATATAAACATAGAAAAATTAAAAAAAGGGAAAGAGATAAATACTTTTTTGAGACTGCGGGCACTTTCCGCCTCCTCTCTCCTTCCCAAACCCAGAAGACCAAAAAAGCTTAGTTTATAGGTTAATAAGTACTTCTTCAAATTATTTACAGTATTATTTTTTCCTGTACGAGAATTTTGAGTTGTACGAAAGTTATGCATTGAAAAGATCTTAGACTTGGCAATTCAGTAAATAATAGTTCTCGGATGGTCTCCTTGAAAGACTGGAATAAACACCGTTTACACTCTGATCTGTAGCTGTAGAGACAGTACACTATGGAACGTGATATAAAAATACAAATAAGTAACTTGGTAATTATTAATTATAGGACGAGTCTGAGCAAAATATCATGATTTGTCAGTGGCGAGCTACTAGTAATTGCAGAGGCAAATAACTGGTAGCGAGACACTGACAAATCATGATGTTTTGCCATAGACGAGTTCAATAATTGATTTATCATTCATAAAATAGTTAAAAATTTGAAATGCCTGAAGTGAAGATAACGCCATTCTTCTCTCTGTCTTCGGCATACTAAAATGTTCGTAAAACTTACTTTTTGTTGCCAAGAGTCTTGCTTTTTATCTCACTAAATCTCCTTTTAACTACAGCTTTTCTGAAGTATATTCTCGTTATGGATGCTTCCAAATACTCTCGATTACTTCCTCGATTAGCCCCCTCCATCACCGCCATGTATACGAAACTTATTTGCAGTCAGCAGCGCTATCGCTAGTGCGCATGCTCACAAAATTATTTGCAGCAGAAAGTTATTAGTACTCAGTTATTTGCAGGTGAATTAACCAATCAGAATGCGTGATAGAAACCAAATGAATGATAATTATTATTGTTCTCTATTTTGAATTATAATATGATACCAAGACAACCCTTGTTCCCAGTCTTTAATCAGCAAAGTCTATGCGTAGTCACTTTGAAATGCAGCAACTTTGAAATTGAGGGCTAGGATTTAAGTGCACTGACATCGATCCGCCTCTGTGCACACTACTGTTGCAAAATACAGGCCAAATTTAAATCAAAACATTTACCTGATTCAGTCAAGGTGTTTCTATTAAAAGATACATATCAACCGGCTTGTTGTCCAAATAGTTACTACTGCAAGTTATCGTATTTTTGCTGATATGACTAACCTTGTGGAATACCTGAGCATGGTTCTACGTAGAAATTTATTTCAGGAATACCAATAATAAAATTGAAATCCTGGCCTCGACGAACCTCCAGTTTCACCTGAAAAGACACTTTGTTAGAATACACCTAACTGTTACTGGGTAGCAGCATGTTGGAATAATTTTTGCCCCGATGGAACGCAGAATAAAAGAAATATAATATTACTATTTGATTTGTCTTATATCTAAATGTATTTCTAAGTTATATGCCTTGCCTCATGAAGTACTAGGTGAAGTACTACATATCACTTGAAGCTGCATTTTTCAAAAATATATTAAGCTAAGTATAGGTTAGCTACCGAACCCGAGGTAACTAACCCATACTTAGTTCAAGATCACAGAGGCTGCCTAAGAAAACTGAGATAGCTGAGTTCGTTATCACAGAGGTTGTCTGAAAAACACTTCAGTCGCGATGATAAATATGATCTGACTAAGACAATTTTTTATATCTCTGACCCAAGAACCTTTAAAACTGTTTGTATTAAATGTCATTCGTGCACGGTCGCCTCTAAGCCGTGTTACCACTAATCATGTTAATTTAAGTTGATTATCTATTGGCTTCATAATTTTCCTTTACTGTTTCCGGGTTCGGGTTATTGGAGGTTTTCCCTTTGTGGGTATTCCCTGCCATTGTCTATGTAAATGTCTGTTTTACTGTACTTGTGTATTATACTTTAATTCTTGTCTATAATTTCGTACTGGCGAAGTTTATAAATATATAAAATATAAGTATAAAAATACTTTATCACATTCGAGACCATTGATTAACATTTATTTTCCTAACCACGCATAAATTAAGTCCATTGCCCCGGGATAATTGCCCCGGGTTAATATATATATATATATATATATATATATATATATATATATATATATATATATATATATATATATATATATTTAAATTTTAGCCCGGGGCATTAACTTGATTTATGCGTGTTGGGAGTAATTATTATAAATAAACAACCGCGGTATATCAAAGAAAAACAAGGTGATCAGGAATAAAGTAAGAGTTAATTACCGAGAACCGAGGCTTTTAGTCAAACACGGCCCGAGGGGCCGCAGGCCCGAAGGGGTTTATTTGGATAAAAGCCGAGGTTCGAGGTAATTAACTGACTTATTTAATAGTTGAGGAGGTTTTCGAAAAAACGTATAATTACTATATATATTGCCCTGTTGACCAAGGCAATATGTAGATATTGTCCTGTTGACCAGGGCAATATCTATATACAGCGCCTTGAATTTTTAATTATCGGTTCTCTTGGGATATTTCGTAGATACAGCTCTAGAAAGAACAAAGAAACCCGACTCAACAATTAAATAATTGGAGGTAAGTAATTGGCAAGAGTGCTGTGTTTAGGTTATAACACCGATTTTTGGGACATTTGTGATATATATCGCGGTAGATCAAAGAAAATCGACTTTGTCTTCTAATAAGTGTTATTAATCTCTTCAAAAGTGTGATGGAGCGCTAAAAATGTGAAGGATCGAAGTTAACAGGCATAGGTTTGGGGATCTCTGTGCGCAAATTTTCCCTCCGGACATCCACGAGGATTTCTATAGACTACATGATAATTTTAAATTGTTTTAATGTGTTGAAGTCGTCTCAAATTCTAAAAATCGTTCACATTAGTCTATTTCAAAAGTGTAACGTTCTGGTGTTTTTCGAGCACTGATCACAATCGGACATCTTCAATAACTTAAAAACCAGAGCCTCTCGTTTCCCGCCAGCTGGGTAAGGTGAACGTGGGCTCTGGCAACGAGATTGAAGTTACGTAAGAAGGTTAGCCTCCAAATTCTTTCACAAATGGTAAGTTAATTATATATATATATATATGCTTTGATTTGTCATTATCTTTATTCTTATACGTAAAATTTATGTAGTTAACTGTTATGAAATGTATAGTAAGTAAATACTCCAATTTGTATATGAGTTTTACGGCTAAGTTAAAGCCGATTGAGAAGGAATTAAAGTCAAGTTTAAGCAAAGTTTCGTACAACCTGTACATAGTAAAACTCCAATTATACCGGAGTTTATTCGACGAAAAGGAGCAAGGCGAACCTACAAGCAAGTTTAAGAGTATAAAATATATATTCTCAACGTGAAGTTCAACCTTCATGAATTTTAAGCATGATTAACAAAAAGGTCAAAGAACATATGGAAATGAGCACATGATAATAAACTAAATTCTACAATGCCAACGAACGAAGATGTTCTTCAATAAGGAATTACGGGACTTAACAATTCTCGTCGAGGATACCTAGCATCGTTAACTCGCATCTGCAATCAACTCGACCGGCTGTTGGCCTTCTATGCTAATGTTGTGCAAGTAAAAGAGTTCCACTCAAAGTTTCATATTGCATGGGCACAATTTGAGTCATGCTGTTCGCAATATTCCGGTATAGTTGAGAAAGAAAGTTATCAATATCAAAGGATGAGCGAGCAACACAGCGAGCAAGCTCTCAAGAAAGGGGACTACGATATAAAACACGAACAATATTTAAACGACGCCATTGTTTATTTTAATGGACAAGGGGTAGAAGATTTTGCTCAGTCTTTGGAGAAAGAGCCGGCCTGTTCAGTAAAATCTGGGGTTAGCAATAGTTCCAGGGTAAGCACGGCAAGTCAAAAACTTCGTGAAGCAAAACAAGCTGCATGCAAGGCGGCGTTAATTAAAGATCAAGCAGAGAAGAAAAGGAAAAGAGCCCTCGAACTTGAATTGAAGAAAATGGAAATCGATATAAAGCGCAAAAAATTCGAGTTTCAGTAACGTTTAGAGTTGGCCAAGATTGAGGTCGGAGAAGAAGTTGTCGACGCAAGGGACAGCGCGGAGTTAGCTGAATTTGAAGCTATAAGATGGCGAGGCATGAGCTTTCTGCGTTAATTCACCCGGACGAATTGGGTTCTGAAACCACTGTATTACCCTTGTCAGGTTTACAAGTAAACAAAGATGCCGAAAAGGACGTAAAACGAAGTTCACAGAAAGTCAAGGAAAATTATAACCTTTATGGCAACTCGAAACATGCATGGAAGGACCTGCTATATACTGTAGTTTTCGCTCAAGATTCAGCAGCGGTAACACGTCAGTATTCTCCATCTGTTATTCGTGCAGCTACTCCACGTACAACTCAACAGCACGATAATCTACTTTCTCAAACTGGTGGTACTACCATTCTTAGTTCCCTTGTAAAGACGGTGGAGAAGATATGAATTTCACATGATTTACCAGCAACACAGATACGGAAATTTCATGGTTCACCAAAAGACTTCCCTATTTTTATACAACGATTTAATCAAATGATTGATTCAAAGTTTATTGATGATTCTATGAAGATGTCGAGACTGTTACAACTCTTGGAAGGACCTCCATTAGAAGCTGTAAGAAGAAATGAGACAGTTCCTGGTGGCCTCATTAAAGCATTAGAGCTGCTTGAGGACCGGTATGGCCGACCATGCCAAATTGTGCGCGCGTGTGTAGAATCACTTACCAAGGGAAGAGCCATAGCATCAGGGGATAAAGAGGGGTCGCAGAAGTTTGCAGATGAAGCTCAAGTAATGTTCGATATTATACAGTCAATGAATTGCCTTACTGAAATGAATACTGATAATACATAAAGGATGATTTTAAGATTACCACGATGGATGCAGTCAAAGTTTGGAGAATCCTTGAAGAAGGATGAGCGAGGCGCACTAATCCACCTTCAAGAAAGACAACTTGTACAGCTAAAGTTGGTGCTGAAACTCAAGATTTCACAGAAAAGGGTTCAACATTCGCTCGCAACTAACGGTAATTCGAAAGAGGTTCTACTACAAGTCATTCCTGTTAAGATTGTTAATGACAAAGGCAACGCGATTACGACATATGCCCTGATTGATTCTGGTTCTGACGTTACTCTAATTGACCAATCCTTAGTCAAACTACTGGATGTCAAGGGAATTTCAGACAAGTTCTTCTTCTCAACAATGAATTCCAGTAATGCTCAAGAAGTAGGACTTAAAGTCGATTTTAAGACCGCTTCTATCGATTATGACAGTCGACAAGAACTCCATGTGCGTGGTGCGTGGGCTATCCAGGATCTTACTATTCCACTCAAGCACACAGTAGTTCATCGTGTAGTTTATCAATGGCCCCATTTACAGCAAGTACCCTTTCCAAAGGTAGAACGAAGTAAGATATCCGTCCTTGTTGGTACAAATGTTCACGAAGCATTCATACCTTTAGAAGTCAAGAAAGGAATGCCGAGTGAGCCAATAGCTATAAAGTCGTGTCTTGGTTGGAGCATTCTTGGTAATTGTTCGACAAGTGGTGATAACAGCAAACGACGTGAACAGCTGAATCATGTTGTGCAAGACCTTCCTCTTGATAATCAACTGCAAGGTTTCTGGCGAATAGAATCGTATGGTACAAACAAGCCCGAAACGAAGCCAATGTCTTTGGAGGATCACTTTGCCTTGAAAATAATCAAGAAAACAATTTCCAAATCCGATGGCCATTATCAGACGGGTTGATTGTGGAAAAATGAAGACCCTCAATTGCCATACAATCGACCTCTTGCAGAAGCGCGGCTCAACCACTTGAAAAATCGCCTTCGTAGGGATCCAGAGTTACAAGCGAATACATAGCTATTATTGATGATTACGTTGTCAAAGGTTACGCTAAAAGATCGACTAATGAAGAATCAGCGATCAAGAGTAAGATCGCGTGGTATCTCCCACACCATCCTGTATTTAACCCAGGGGCTGATCTAGACTGTATCAACTGTATCGTATGGTACAGCCGGAGTTTCACTTAATAATAAAATAAAATTAAAATAAATTAAAATAAATTAAATTAAAATTCGAATAATTACATTTCACAAGTAGCTTTTTCAACGTTCAGCAACATCATTTTCAAATTCTTTGATGTCAATGTGCGCAATTTTTCAAAGCTGAAAATCAGTTCTGTTCTACGACCAGCGAGACAAACTCGCACTTTTCTGCAAGAAATTATCGGTAGCCCGCACAAATTGCCCGTAAGCGCCTCTCCACCAGCCGGCGTTTCCTTGCCAGTGAAGCATCACGCAAAAGGCGCTCTCGTCTCGATTCTTTAATGGCGATGTGTTGCCGATGAGGTTACGATTGATACAGTTGTGCTAAATATAGTAACTGTACCTAGCGACTGTATCTGATACAGTTGACTGTATCAAACCAATCAATATGCTTGATTTTGTTCACGTTTTGCCGCAGTTTCCACACTTCCGATACAGTTGACTGTATCCGAGCAGTCTCCGACGATCTAAATATGATTACGGCGTGATGTGATTTAGTTTTATGCAACTCTACGAGCGGCAAGCGCCTCTAACTCACCATGCCGTCCAACATTGTTCTACAACAGCTGTTGTGTGTCTTGGATAATGGAAGTTATTCTCCGGAGGAAAAGGCGAGTAGATTACTCCCTCTTAAGCATATTGTGAGAAGTGTCTTACAGCCGAATTTGCTGTGTCTAATTTTGGGGAGCTACAGTTCCCTCGCAGCCAGGAATCGCGCTCTTCAAATCAGCACCCAGTGAGGTATGAAGTTCATGAATAATAAATATTTTATCTACTAATATTACGCACTAAATTTGGAGTATGCTAATGAGAGTGACTGAGAATATCCTTGACTTGTGTGTATTGATTTACATTAAAATGAAGACTTATTCGAGTCGGCGTAAAGCCAAGTCTGAGTGACAGTTGCTGTTCTGATATGCTTTTGAAAATATCATTAATTTAGTTGTATTCAATGTTGTCGTTCGTTAATTTTAAAACATCCTCAAACTATCTGTATACTTGTATCTGTGTCATCGTCGTTTTGATCACAATGGCAATAACATATTTAGAATGTGCAATTCTGAGTATTATTATTTGCTAGTAATATTACAATGTCCAGGTAACCCATGCATTTAGAATGGGAATATAAAAGTAGATGTCTGGGCTTATTATAGCCTAATTAATTTATAAAGAATGATAGCTTGCCGATACAGGTATGTTGACCTGTATATTGAGTATTAAATAATCTACAGTAACATAAACAGTTTTAGTCGTTCACAATGTACATTACCAAACTTTTTATAATACAAGTTAACTTTAATTTGTCGTTTTTGGTTATTTATATTCATGAAAAATTTAAGTTGTGCGTGCCGCTGTATTTTGCCTAAACATTCCCTCAGATTTCATGAAATCGCATTTTCCGGTGTCTTAATTTTCAAAATTTTCCGTGGGAGAATGTCCCCGGACCCCCTAACTTTGGTGTCATCACAAATACGATACAGTCACATTTTCTCCTAGATCCGCCTCTGTTTAACCCTAATAAGCTTGGGAAAGTAAGCATTGTCTTCGACACGCAGCGAAATTTCGAGGTACATCATTGAACGATCAGCTTCACCAAGGCCAGATCTATCAAATGATTTTATTGGTATCCTAATGCGCGTTCGCCATGAAAGGGTGAACTTTGCTGCTGACATTGAAGCCATGTTCCATCAGACCAGAGTTACAGAGAAGGATACCGACGCTCTAAGATTTTTATGGTGAAGCGGAAGTCTTGACAACCCTCCTGATGAATTTCAAATGCTTTTCCACATATTTGGAGCCTCCTCTTCACCATGCTGTGCTAATAAGTCGTTAAAGCGGATCGCCTGTGCCAACGAAAGTAAATATTGTCCAGAAGTTATCCACACTCTCCGATGGGATTTTTATGTTGACGATGTATTAAAGTCTGCTCCAACAGTTAGGAAGGTAACATGGTTGATGAGGAAATTAACCCAGGTGTTAGCTGAAGAGAAATTCCATCTTACGAAGTTTATTAGTAATAGTCGCGAAGTCTTGGCATCAATCCACCCCGATGACCGAGCTGACCCAAATTTAAATTTGGATCTGGACAATTTGCCAGTCAAACGAGTGTTAGGACTTTGCTGGGATGCAAAATCGGACCCGTTCCAATTTAAGAGCATTGATACTAATAAGTCCTATACCAAGCGTGGAATACTTTCGATAGTAAGGTCCTTGTATGACCCTCTCGGTTTTCTAAGTCCATTTGTTCTCCTTGCCAAAGTATTATAGCAAGATCTTTGGAGGATGGGAGTTAAATGGGATCAACAGATTGAAGGCGCTCTCCTCGTACACTGGCAGAAGTGGATGGAAGAGCTGTCAAATATCAGTATCATAACAATCCCATAGATGCTACAAAGTATGTTATTTAACTGAGCTTTACGAATTCCAGTTACATCACTTCGCTGATGCGTTTCATCTCGCTTCAGGCTCCTACTTAAGAATGGTTGATGGTTCTGGCTAAGTTCATTGTGCATTTATTATGGTAAAAATCCGGAATGCTCCTTTGAGAGACTGGTCAACTCCCCGATTAGAATTGCAAGCAGCTGTCTTATCTTCCAGACTGCACAAATTAATGCAAGATGAGTTGGATTTAACCATTTCTGCGTCGTTTTTTTGGTCAGATTCTATGACAACTTTGCAATATATCAAGAACGAGAAACGACGATTTCGAGCATTCGTGGCAAACCGTTTAAATGAAATCCATGATGTATCATTACCAAATCAGTGGAGACGTGTTCCTGGTTCCCTTAATCCAGCTGATGATGGTTCAAGAGGAATGAACATTCTCGCCTTTCAAGCAAGATGTAGATGGTGGTGTGGCCCGCCTTTCTTTGGCAGTCTGATGAGTGTTGGGAATCCGTCGCGTAGGCGATGTTCCAGATGATGACAACGAAGTTCAAATAGTAAAACAAGTATCTCTCATCGCTTCGGGATCTCCTTTGCACCAATTTCAACATCGTTACTCTTCATGGTCACGACTTCAAATTAAAATGGCCTGGCTATTGCGCTTTATTCAGCTTCTAAGAAATCCAAGAATCCAGTTTGAAAGGTCCACGTTTACTCTTTCCGAGATGCGTATGGCTGTATGGCTAATTATCGAAGCCGACATGCAAGCAAAGGAAATAGACAATTCCCATTATAGCAAAGCATCATGGGAAATGTGGTAGGCTTCACTTCCAGGCGAAATGGCCGCCGCGAAGCAAGTGTTTTGCTTGTGAGAAGAATGGATTATTTTAAGCACATTTTTTGTAGCGCAGGAGAATTTCGAAAAGGGCAATGTATTTGTGGGACCATAAAGAACGTTGTGTGCCAAAGACAGCGAAATCAGAGCAGAAATGGACGAGAAAATTGCTATAGAGCTATTGAAGGAGTGAAGAATATGCGAGTAAATACGTTCCAGAAGGGAGGTTTCTTTCGACGTTTTCAGGTGAGTAAGCTTAGTGAACATAGGACAGCTCATCATTTTGCCTCACAGACATGTGTGTGTTGTTGTTCTATCGCGATCTCGTATTTTCTGAATTACCAAGTGTTCTGTAATGATTTTTTCGTTTGTTGAAATTGACAACTTTTGGCGATGATGTCTGTCATTCGTTCGCTTAAGCATGTCCTCAGAAGACAATATTTTTAAAGAGTCTTTAAACTTTTTGGCGAGGAAACAACCCGGTTTTATCGGCACTGGCACTGGCACTTTGTAAAAACACCAAGAAGAAAGCATTTCTGCCTGGGTTTCTACCGTTGTTTTTTATTTCTATTCTGTTTCCTTTGTTTTGGTCGGTTCATATCCTGTCAAATAAACCAGTAGGTTCTAGAACTATTGTAGGCTGTAAATATATACTCATAACTATAAATTCGTTTAAAACGTTGAAGATTTGCCGAGTTTTGTTGCTGTCTTGTAGGCAACAAGCTTTGTAAAACACAGGGGTGGTGCCAGTGGCAGGCAGGGGTGCTACACCCCCTGTTGGGGAACCATAGCCCCCACCCCCCCAGGCCCCATTGGGGAAAACTTACTAAGTTGTCAGGGAATCTGGAAGGAAAATTGTAATTTTGTCAATGGGCAAAGAACTTTTCAACTGATTAAGCCAGACAAGTAATTAATGCTTTTGTGAAATAAAACTCCAAATCCCCCTACTAGCGCCCCTGTTAGGGACCTTAGACCCTGTGTCGGGGAATTTTTGGCACCACCCCTGGTAAAACAGTGACTTGGAAATTATAATTTAAGGCTATAGATAGTCTATAAACTCTGTACAACATTCTTTAATCAGATTTTTCTCAGTGTTCTCTCCTTAGATAATATAGACTGTAGACAAATTTTAGTAGTAGTTTTATAAATCTTGATAATTAATATTAAAAATTTTAGGTAGGTACTGTATATAAATCTGTAAATAGTGAATTGTAAAATATATAATTATATAACTCATATATAACTGTAAATAGGAAATAGGTTTTAGTATTAATTTATAAAATGGATAATGAATCATGTACTTCAATGGAATCAGACAAAGAATTGACAACTTTAGGAGCCAAAGGAACTACATCTTCAGAAAGGAAGAGAAAAGGAGGTGGAACATCTTACTGTATTCCTACATGTACATGATAGCAACACAAAACGAAATCCAGAACTTTCATTTTACCAATTTCCAACTGACAGAAAAAATTTCCAACTGAGAAAGATCATTGTGGTTGCTCCATTGAAGTACATGGTTTATTATCCATTTTATAAATTAATACTAAAACCTATTTCCTATTTACAGATATATATATATATATATATATATATATATATTTCTAAAACTCATTAATAATTCATGAGGAAAACACAAAGAAAATCCATGTTTAATGAGTGTCTGTATATGTGATACAGATTCCTCTTGATTTACATACATTTTAGATTTGATTTTCTCGACTTAGACAACGGTTTTTTAGAAAAATTACTACGCCAATGAACTAACCAAATCGGATAGTTTTAGAAGTCATTTACAGAATTTGTGTCCGTTCTGTATCGGGATACAGGCACTCGGCTTCGCCTCGTGTCTGTATAACCCGATACAGAACGGCCACTCATTCTGTAAATAGTACATATATATATATATATATATATATATATATATATGAGTTATTGATATGCTTTTATGTAATTATATATTTTATAATTTACTATTTACAGATTTACCCTGTATGTACAGTATCTACTATATTATCTACGGAGAGAACACTGAGTAAAATTTGATTAAAGGATGTTGTACAGAGTTTATAGACTATCTACCGCCTTAAATTATAATTTCCAAGTCACTGTTTTACCAGGGGTGGTGCCAAGAATTCCCCAACACAGTGGCCAGTGGTAGTTTCTCCGGGTGAAATTATCTGTGTTTCTACACAAGTTTTATTTCAATTCACTATTAAAGTATTACCATAGCTGACCGTGTAAGCGCCCTCCCCAGCACCTCCACAGTACACTGGGAAACTGATTTCCCAGTGTACCAAGGAGGCACTGGGAACGAGGATGGCACCCTCCCCCACAATGTTTAAATTTTTGTTAAAGGTAGGCACTTACATCTTACATGAGCAGTGGGTGCTTACATGAGCAAAATGTGCCTTATGTGAAAAACCGATTTTACATGTTTTAAGTCAGCACAACACTCTGAAATATATATGAAAACAAACAAAACCATTTTAATACTCTTAATTATTAATATATTGAAACAAACAAAACTATATTACAAAATATGAATTTAAAAATATGTGTTGATATGGTATAAAAGTCTATAATGGATCATGTTCATCAAAGCCTGAATCTGAGACCAAGTCGAACAATATGTCCCCAAGTTCTCCAGGTAGGTCACCTTTGTCTAATGCAGGAAAGTTGTCTGAAACGAGATCATCTTCGGTCCCTTTGTGAAGATGTGGTCAGTTGTACTGACAGAATGTTTAAAAATAGCCTGGAAAGTTACTTTTTCCTTAAACAGGGGGGTGGGTGCTTGCTTCAAATGGGCACTTACCTGGTCAACTATGGTAATTACCTGTCTTGCTTAATCAGTTAAAAAGTTCTTTGCCAATTGACAAAAATACAATTTTCCTTTCAGATTCCCTGACAACTTGGTAAGTTTCCCCCGATGGGGCCTGTGGGGGCTATGGTTCCCCAACAGGGGTGTAACACCCCTGCCCCCCCTGGCACCACCACTTGTGTTTTACAAAGCTTGTTGCCTACAACACAGCAACAAAATTCGGTAAATTTTCAACGTTTTAAACGAATTTATAGTTATGAATATATATTTACAGCCTACAATAGTTCTAGAACGTACTGGTTTATTTGACAGGATATGAACCGACCACAACAAAGGAAACAGAATAGAAATAAAAAACAACAGTAGAAACCCAGGCAAAAGTGCTTTCTTCGCTTTCTTCTTGGTGTTTTTAAAAAGTGCCGTTGCCGATAAAAGCGGGTTGTTTCCGCGCCAAAAAAATTAAGGACTCTTTAAAAACATTGTCTTCAGAGGGAACATGCTTAATCGAACGATTGACAGACATCGTCGCCAAAAGTTGTCAATTTCAACAAACGAAAAAATCATTACAGAACACTTGGTAATTCAGAAAACACGAGATCGCGATAGAACAACAACACACACATGTCTGTGAGGCAAAATGATGAGCTATCCTATGTTCACTAAGCTTACTCACCTGAAAACGTCCAGAGAAACCTCCCTTCTGGAACGTATTTACTCGCATATTCTTCACTCCTTCAATAGCTCTATAGCAATTTTCTCGTCCATTTCTGCTCTGATTTCGCTGTCTTTGGCACACAACGTTCTTTATAGTCCCACAAATACATGCGCTACAAAAAATGTGCTTAAAAGAATCCATTCTTCTCACAAGCAAAACGCTCGCTTCGTGGCGGCCATTTCGCCTGCAAGTGAAACCTACCACATTTCCCATGATGCTTTGCTATAATGGGAATTTCCTATTGACTGGCAGATTTGTCAAATTTCTCAGTGGAAGTTCCAGCCGTCGACCGCAAGCCATTTGGGAGTTCCGGAGTGTCCGAAAGTCAATTAAGTCAGTTATTGGCCAGCCAGACGCACTTGTTAGCAAGGAAACATTACGTACCATTTTTTTGCTGAATTTGTCACAATTCTCAGTAGTCGCCCTCTTTATGCAAGCAGCGATGATCCCAATGATATGGAGGCATTAACACTCAGCAGCCAATCAAGCTGCGAAGCCCGAAACGAACACGCGAAGCTTCTAAGCTCGGAAGTCCACCCTTCACGGCACCACCTCAAAGTTTTTCGCCGGACGTACAGAACAAATATTCGAATAAAAACGGATCCCAACAGTTTAGATAGAAAAAACCTACAGCGCCTGGATTCGGCAGATTCAAGCGATCATTTCGATATAAAATTTATTTAAATTGGGCAAACAGAAAACATGTTTTGAAACACATATGTCTCCCAATGTATAAATACGACACTCACATTATATCTAGACACGCACAGGTAAACATATAAATATTCATATTTTTGGCGTTATTCGCTACTTATTTCTTGCGTTTTTGTAGCTTACTCCACACGCGTGTAAAATGGACTCCACGCGTGTGCAGATTAGCACCCTCACTGGGCTCCAGGCCTTCGGCCCTACGCCTGGCCTGGAGTTCGGAAGGTCATTCGCCACTTCAACGCTAAAAACACGTGTAGTGGCACGTATGCAAAACGTAAACAAAGTCGAAAAATGCGGACATTCAGCGCTGTACGTCAATATGGTAGCCACTAAGAGTGCGCTTGGGGAATTTGTAAAATCGATCCTAGATACCCGCGTTTGATTGTCAAAAATAAGAATGGCGGTCCTGTACACTTGAGATTCGTGGGTAAGCGACTGCGATGGATTGCGACTTGTCATCGAGGCGATTCATTTGTCTGCTCAAAAGAGAGCTATATCTGTAGTTTGCACGTCCTTGGAGAGAACCAAAACCCAGATTCCGTGATAGCTAGGAAAGAAGAGGTAAATTGCCTTTTTCTTCAGTATATATATATATATATATATACTTGTATTTTTTCTTCGGTTCATAAGGCTCTCGATCATATTTACCAAATATTCCGTTGTTTAAGACCGCTACTGGTCAAAGGTCTTTTTATTATCGCACTGTGAATTCAGTATGGAACAACTTAGACACTTCTTTAAAGTTGAGCAAATCTATGTATACATTTAAGCGAAAGTTGCGAAGTCAGCTACTTAAACAGTTTAATTCTTAGGATGAAGTATAGTTTACTAATATATTTAATATATTGTAATATAGTAGTTAATTTTAATATTCATAATTTTGATATCTTTTTTGTAATTGTTCAGTGAAAAGTCTCTATGCGGGGTGATCAAATAAAGTATTGTATTGTATTGTATTGTATTGTATTGCATTGCATTGCATTGCATTGCATTGCATTGCATTGCATTGTATTGTATTGCATTGTATTGTATTGTATTGTATTGTATTGTATTGTATTGTATTGTATTGTATTGTATTGTATTGTATTGAAAGAAACGCAGATAAGCCAGCGTGCAGACTCATATTACATGTTGATGCTATATATTGTGTAATTTGAGTCCGCGCACTCCCCCAGAGAAGCGAAGGAGACTGCCCTTTCTCTTTTAAAATTAGCTGAAGCTGTTCACAACGAAGTTCCAAAACCAATGGAGGAATTGTCTATTGCAGAAATTTTGGTGGCATTGGGCAGTCTCTCCACTAACAATCGTCTTTTCGCTTCTCTGGCAGATCTGTTCGGACTAGCTGTCTGCGTTTCTTTTGAAGTCGCCTTGCCTATACAAAACAATGCTCGAGAGCCTTAAGAACCTAAGAAAAAATACAAGTATATATACTGAAGAAAAAGACAACTTACCTCTTCTTTGCTAGGTATTGCTGAAACTGAATCTGTGTTTTCTGATGTTGGTCCGTTCTCTCCAACTACAAATATTGCTCTCTTTTGAGCAGACAAACGAATCGCCTCGATGACAAGCCGCAACTCATCACAGTCGCATATGCACGAATCCTTTCGGAATTCGGAGGGGGGAATCGAACGAAGTGTATAGGATCGCCATTCTTATTTTTGACCATCAAATGGGGGTATCGATAATCGTTTTTCAAGTTCCCCAAGCGCATCTTAGGAAGCTTTCCAATCAGTCCGGCCAGAATGGACTTGATTTTGATTAGGACCAAATTTTCCAGTCAGACCATCCCAGGTCTCAAACGAATCGTGTTCTATTTAACCGGACTGACGGGTCTAACCGTGTAAATGGAAAGCCCCCTTAGTGGCCACCATGTTGACGCGCCGCGTTGAATGGCCGCATTTTTCGACTTTGTTAACGTTTTGCAACACGTGACACGTGGTTTTAGCGTTCAAGTGGTGAATTGGCGCTCAAAAAAACTATGTATATTAACTTCAATACTTCAAATTTTTAGCGCTCCACCGCTCTTTTAAAGAGATTAACAACACTTAGCTTTATTATTTTGAAAAATACAGCTTCACCTGATATGTAATACTTCACCTAGTCTCCTCCGCAGGGAACTGATCAAGGAATTGGCATCAATGGAAAAGTGGGGGGAGTTGCCTGCCAAAACTCGAGATATATTTTTGGACTCAGGGAAATGTTCCCGCGCATCGCGAATTTGAATTTAAGAAAGGAGAGATAACCTTCAGTTTAACTTAGCACTGAGGGAAAATTGCGGTACTATGTAGGCTCGCTTTCCAGCCTTATTTCGGGCTGCGACCCGCCCCCGAAATCACAGCTGGGCTCGTGAGCTTGTCATTGTCAATTTCCACCAATCACAAACGCGCCTGCACATTTTCAGCAGGCATATATTATTGAACATTTGTATAAATTATCGTGACAGCCCAAAGTGGCGGTCAATGGAAAGCTGTTAGAGACCTTAAGCAAATACAACGCGAACGTCAAGGACGACGTCCTTAACAAAATATAATTTTCTTCACACAACAAAGAAAATTAATAATTTTTATTCCCAAGAGTAATCGTCACGCCGCCCTCGTTCAACATACAACGTTATTCAGATCATTTTCACGTTTTCAGGACGATGTTAACTCGTGGAACGGCGAAACCTGTTTGTTCAGTTTGACTTCAAGCTACTAGACAAAATCCTTTTTAAACTCTAAGGTTTTTGTATGTCGAAAAACACACTTTAAATATTCAATACTATATAAATGATTTGTGGTTTCTGCTAGATACAGTGAATTTTAGGGGGCCTTTACACGAGCCTGGGTTGAGTGCCAGCCCGGGTCAGCTCGCCATCCCTGGTTATTCCTTTTTCGTGTTTACATGAACCCGGGTTGGCTGCTTTTTTTCCCAACCCGGTCAGCTTTTCCCAACCCGGGTCAGCTTTTCTCAATCTGGGTCAGCTTTTCTCAACACAAATTATCATATTGCAACACTTTACACGAGCCCGGGTCAAGTCAACCCGTGTTTACATGAAGGAATTGAGCAAAGTTCCGCACCGTCGCACCTCTCCAACACGGGTCGACCCGGGTCTTGAAAAGGGTCACCCGGCAAGACGGGTTGACCCGGCTATCGTGTAAACGCTAACAGAGGTTTATTGGTAGACGGGTTGATCCAGGTTGGCGACCTAACCCAGGGTTGGCTATATAAAGGCCCATCAGATTGCCGTCGTCGTCCTAGCTTGCTTAATTAACCCCCTAACAAGTGAGGCGTACGACCGAATTTTCGAAATTATTTTAAAAAATTTGCAACGTGACCATTAGTGGCCAAGATGTGTTTGCCATTTAGCCTACTAGGTCAGGAAAATCACTGATATTTCAGTCGTCAACGTCAATAGTTTGTTGATATCGTAAAGCCTAACTCGAAATAAATCACAACTGCGATTTCTCCTTTGATTTCTTTCATGGAAGATGATCAGATGCAGTTTCTCAAGTCAGTTTGAATCACGGCAGAGTTCGGCGACGATTCATAGAACGACGAAGATATTAAAAGGCGAATTGAACCTGGCCATGTGAATGTCAGATTGTTTATTTATGTTAATACCGTTTGTATCTTCGTGAAATGGCGGTCCTAATTGTTGATTAAAGATGTCCATAAGAAAAGATTGCACCTTGCTTCAGTTCACGAAGCTCGCTGAATTATAAGTCGTGTCTTTGCTGCATTTCTGCCATTTCAAACATCTGCGATTTAACGTTATGACAAAAATATCTTTGCCGTGTGTAAATTATGCATTACGTCACAGACATAATAAGCCGCTCACGCGTCTAGCCATTAGTAGAGGACTGGTAAAGTCCCGCGGGTCGAGATAAGGCTGGAAATCGACCTGGGTTTACTATAGCCTGCGAGGAGGCTCTCTAAACGCGGCGCTGTGAAATGAGAGCCTGCAACAATGCTAGGGGTAAATCGATAACGCCCACTTAATTAATATGCCAATGTCACGAATCAAACCAATCACATTGTTCCGGAAGTCCGTGTAAAAACCCTCATTCAAAGCACAATCCGAAGATGTAAATTTCACACTATCAACTATACTCGTTACTGAAAACTAAAAAAATCTGTTTATAAGAAAGCCAGAAGCAATGTAACGCATCTAACGATTATCGGGTATGTAGTTAGGAGTTTAAAATATTCAACTTTAGACTAAAAACATGTAGCGAAACAGTTTATCGATGCGTCTTAACGTCTCATTTTGAATCACATTGAATGTACTAAGATTGGATCATGACAAACTCAGATCTTAGTTTTATAAGTTTGCTATTTCTAATTTGTGGAAGACGAACATAACTTTGATTTTGCAAGAAACATTAATAAATAGTTATTCAAGATTAATAGGTGTTTGTGATTCACTGCACGGCATTCACTGATCCAGGTGATGGCGACAGTATATCGTCAAGATAGAGCGCTTCTCGTGTATAAATCATAAATGTGCAAGTTGCAAGAGGTCAAAACGAAGACTTTCACGAACTGCTGTATACGAACGAACATGAAATTAGTTACGCTCCTTCGTAGCTAGGGAAGGTGCGAAAACCTAACTTAAATGAACATATCGACACTTTCAGACGCTTTCAAAGATAGCCGACAAATATAACCAGGTGCGTATCATTAGTCTAAACGGCGACATATTAAAGTGTTTTATCAAATTTAGCAAGACTTTCCTTCTGGCTGTTGAGTTAAAAAACTGGGTCTTTCTGAACTGAATAACTGGTAGCCTCGAACCAGTCAGCTTCGAGAATATAAATAATACCAGACGCACTAGCGCACAAATTGGATAAATATCAATTAAGTTCCACACAATAGCACAGACCTCTGAGCACAGACATTTAATGGCAGAAAGAAACTTCGTTTGAAAAAGAGCTTACCTCATTTAGCAATAATCTTTATTACACGAATTAAGTAAAGTGTAATCTCCTCTTATTAATATGTTTTGACGTTTTGAACAGCAGATTACTATTTAATCAAGGCGACAGACGGGGCTCGATTTGTGATGAAAGTGATGACACTTGCTTCTGTATTATAAAGCCAGATATTGACAGAGTGAAACAGAGATATTCATGGAGTTCCGGATCTACTTTGCTATTTCTTTTCTTTTGTTCCACAGCGACGTGTTTTAAAAATATTAAGAGCTACCGCGTCTTTAATAGCCGTCTTGTTGGAATATGTCTCACTCCATGCATTGTTGAAGTCCGTAAACAATAACTTTAAAAATAATTTTTGTTGTTATTGTTCGGCAAATAGAAACTCGCGGCCGCCAAATTCGACCAACAGAAATACGCGGCCTGTGACGGCCGCGAGTGATTAAAAAACCCCATGCTTTGTTGCAGGCCCACATTTCACAGCAACAGGAGGGCCTGCCCGCAGGCTAGGTTTACTACAAAGTGTACGATATACAAAATTTGAGACGACTTCAACATTACCAACCAGCAGCATGAACGTATGCGTCCTATTGACCAACTGTTAGTCAATTTTAACTTTGATAACCGCATCATAGCACCTAGCTTCTCAATAGCTGAGCGGGGCTGGGCTTCTATTTTCGTTTTAAATTTGCTTTAGTGCAGACTTAAATTAAATTGAATGTTCACTTAACCCTATCTAGATTGGGCTTTTCTTGGTCTTCTGGGGTTGGGGGAGGGGGGCGGGGGGGCGGAATGTGCCTGCAGATAATATCTCAGAAAATATTTATGTGATCGAAGTGAAAATTGGTATGCTAATAGAACATTAAAAAATATTTTAATTTTTATTGGTGTCACCACAGATGTTACGTATCTATGACGTCATTGGTAACGTCATACTTAAAAATATAGCAAGGTGATATACAGCAAAATAATAGAGAAGAAAAACTCTCAAATCAATTATTTTAATATTACTGTAGTTTGAGCCAGTAGCGAGAAGATAAAACTATCAAAATTAAAAATTTGGGAAAAAATTGGTCTATTTTTTGGTTTATGGTCGTTGAGTGAGTTGTTGTGATAAGAAAGTAAATGTTATATTCATTAATCAAGCTTTATTGTTCTATTTCTTATCTTTAATTATTATCTGAAGTGTCCAATGAGCATCCGTAACTTTAAAAGAAATGCTTCGTAACAAAATAAATTTATGACGTCACTGTATGACGTCATTGTGTGGCCATCTTGGATTCCGCCATATTGGAATTGTGACGTCATTAGATCAACTTAAATAACACAAAATTCATGGAATAATATTATAAATACTAAAGTTAATCAAATACTCCAAAAAAAAACACGAAAATAAAACAAATTAAACCAGAAATTCGAAATTTTTTACACAAACGTCATCAAAAACGTGGTTGCTATGGCCACATTAATCAGTGTAAAAAACATTTTTACAAAGGAAAGTGTTCCACAACACTAGGTATGAAAAGGCAGAAGAGTTCGGGAATTTATTTTAAATACTCGAAATGTTACAAACCTTTAAATTCGCAGCGGGCACTTTCCGCCGTTACGGTTAGCATTACGGTTTCAAATCGTTACGGTTAGCAATACGGTTTCATGTTATTTCATGCTGGTATCGTGTGAACGCAAGGCCTAACCGTAACAATTTCGTTACGGTTTCATTTCGTACCGGCATCGTGTCAACGGGGTCTTAATCTTCTCGACATAGCTGTTTATTGTTCGGCGTAACTTGGGGACACCACTAAGTGTGATACTGCTACTGTCCCACCCGGTCCAAACTTCCAGTTGCTGGTCGACAAAGGTCACATTCGGTGGTCCACTTAAATAGAGTTTTGGCAGGCAACCCTTCAAAATATTTTTTGGTTCTTGTCCCCAGCCTTCAGAGGCGCCTGCAGAGAAGGTTGTATATACTTCACCAACAAAATCTATGATTGCGGCCTCATAACTTGCATTTTATAGAAAGAGAGTACTTGGGTCTGGAACTAAGTGTGTTTCTTTGGTAACTATAAAAAATGTTTTCAGTAAGGCAAATACTCAATTTCCAATGTATCTATCTTTGTTTTTGTTTCAGTCATACTTTATAAAATATTAACACTTTAATATATCTCTACTTTAATATCTTTTTTTAGTAAAGGCTGTCCATCTAGTTACGTCATCACGATAAAAGTTCAAAGTCCTATTATAACTTCTACATCATGGTAATTAAAAAATACTTAATTGACATTATATATTATACAAAACTTCGATTAAAAGAACAAATAACGCAGGTCATTATTTCCACAATTTAGGCACACTACGGGACCGATTACATGGAGATTTCCAGCCCGATTTGAAATTTCAACCAGGTTAACCGGGCAAAAATTTTAACCCGGCCTTCTTATTGAATCCTAGTAATACGTACATGGGACAAATTTCAGCCCGGGCTCAAAGTTTAGCCCGGTTTGAAAGTTCAGCTGGGGTCGCGTTACCCGGGTTGAAATTTTCAGACCTGTCAACTGGGCTGAAATCGCCAATGTAATCGCTCAAAATTTTCAGCCTAGGCTGAAATAAGCGCGTGAACGGTGTCGATCGTTCATTACCCAATCGCAAAACAAAAATCCTTAATTTTCCTACTTGTATATTGATTAAAATTTGGGTTCAGCCCGGGCTGAAAATCTTCATGTAATCGACCTCCAAAAATATTTCTTATTGAATCACGTGACTTGCCACGTACCTATTTAACTCTACTTAATATACACATCAACAATGTCAAGCTTTGAGAAGAAATAATTGCTATTAATATTCTACACGTTTGGCAAGATTCCCCCATGATATTACGCATTTTTTATAGTGCAGCCTTGTTTTCATAGTGGAGGATCGAGAGCCTGGGAAAACCCCCTCTTAACAGCCAAAATACTAAGACTTCAAGGAAGAAACAGAAATAACAGCTTGATCGGTATAACAACACACATGTTAAGCTATGTCGCCTGTTCTACTAAAAAAGTTCAATGAAAATATTTTTCTTCGATCTGACTCCAAACTAATATTAAGGTACACGGCTTTTTCATTTGTGTCTTCTTTGGCTATCATAATGCATAGGATCTCAAGATATTACTTGATTGGATGACAAAATTATATGGTTTCTCTACCGTATATCAATTCTCCTCCATGTGACAAATTGTGTTGCTTGCTTTCGTTAACCCTAGCTAGACAGGGGGAGGGACGGAAAGTGCCCGCGGCGAATTTGAAGCTTCGTAACTTTTGAGTATTTAAAATAAGTGAACGAAATTTTGTGACTTTTCATACCTAGTGTTGAGGAACATTTCTGTTTGTAAATTTTTTTTCACACTGATTAGTGACTTAGATTTGCCACACAACGACGCTTTTGATGACGTTTGTGGCAAAAAAATTGAAATTCTGGTTTAATTAAGTTTTTAGGGTTTTATTTTGGTGTATTTGATTAACTCTAGCATATATAATATAATTCCATGAATTTAGTGATATTCAAGTTCGTCTAGTGACGGCACAATTCTAATATGGCGGAATTCAAGATGGCCGAACAATGCCGTCATACACTGGCTTCATCAATTGAATATTTACGATTAATTGCTTTTAAAGTTACAGATGCTCATAAGATATTTCAGATAATGCATAAAGATAGAAATTGAAAAATAAAGCTTGATTAATGAATATAACATTTACCTACTTATCACAACGACGGACATAAACCAAAAAATAAACCAAATTCTTCCTAAATTTTTAAATTTTATAGTTTTATCATGTTTCTACTCGCTCTAACGAGAGTAATAATAAAAAAAATGGATTTGAGAGTTTTTCTTGTCTATTATTTGGCTGTATTTCACTTTGTTGTATTTTTAGGTATGACGTACCCAATGACGTAATAGATTCGTAACACCTGGGATGACACCAATAAAATTAGGTACGCAATGCGTACATGTGACAACCGCTGTTAACCACAGAACATGCGTATAGAAAAAAGAAACACTTCGTCTTGATAAATATCAGTTTCAGGGGTCTGAAATCTAAAGTCTCTGAAGTGGCATTTCCTGCATTTTTGAGGAACATTTTATAGAATTCTGAAGATTATAAAACGTCGTATAAAATACACAATTTACACAGAAGACAACAGATTTCAGTCGAACTGTCGAGCTGAATTTTTCAGTGTGGTCAAGAAAAAATTTGTCTTGGCTCAGCACACCTAAGAGGCTTTACTGCAAGTATGGCACAGAGATATAGACTTACGAAGCAATGCATGAAAATGTGTGAAAAGCACAGACACAAAAAAAAATTACAGTTGTTTTAAATCAATTTTATACATGTATTGCTAATTTGAACATGGCACATACTACACATACATATTTATTGGCTGTTTCAAAACATAGCATATATTAGCATTATAAACATGCCCCAAGTTTTACGTTAAGTGAACTTGAAAAATTCAGATTTTTGTACGAAGCGCAGATAGCTTATCCGGTGGATAAATCTTAGCTAGAGAACCACTCTAGTGGTGCTTTGAACAACGCAATTTAACTTTTATCCACCGAACAGCACTATCAGATACATAACTATTCAGCGGATAAAATTTTATATTAGCTTGTTCAAAGCATTATTAGTGCTCTTCTTTAGGTAGGACTTATCAACTACATAAGCTATCTCAGCTTTGTATAACTCACCGCAGATCATCAACATTGTGTTCCAAAACAACATTTTACCTGTCATAACTTTGCTGTCAGTGGCATTCAAGTGTAATGCATATGACATCACCAATATTTTGTGATTCTGCTAGTATTTTAAATAAGACAGTACCACAATACTCAGTATTGTAGTTTCAACATATATATTTCTCATTTCAAGGCTTTCAACATATTCAAGGCTTTAAGTTTCCCAACAGTTCACAATAGCTTTTCAACAATTTATCAAAATGTACAATTGAGTGACACTTAGGCACCAGATCATAGAATATTTTAGTACTTTCACAAGAGTCAGACTTCTGCTGTATCTATTATTCTGTGGTCAGACCACTGTAGCAGCTCTGGTGTGGACAAACTTTGGTTTCTTACTTCATTATACAAGATATTGAACAACACCTAAAACAAGTAAACAAAGCACCAAATCAAGGTTTCGTAATGTCTACGTAACAGCCAATATATTTTGTCCGCATAAATTTCTTATATACATGTATATAGTGTAAATACAGGGCACTGTGATATATACTTCTCAAACTCATTAATAATTCATTATAAACCAAACACATAGGAAGACAAAGGTTTGATATGTGATCAAACACTTGGATAGATCATAGTTAATAGAAAATATACATGGTTTGGAAACCAGGCAAACTTCAAAGCGGTTAACAATCAAGCTACGATTCATGTTGAAAGGTACATGAAGGTGCCAAATCCTTTGTTTTAGGTTTATTACTATTTAAACAGTACGGTTGAGTGATTGAACCCAAACGTTGCTATTGGACGATTGCTTCGGTATACAGCAAATCACAATATGTTCAGTAACCGTGAAAGTGAAAAAATTTCCATACACCTGAACAAAAACAAAAAACAATGACATTTGTTGAGCTTCCAAACCATGTATATTTTCTATTAACTATGGATAGATTAAGCCAACTTTCACCTCAAACTTATCTGAAAATACTAATTCATTTGACAACTGATTCATTTCCTGATTTGTTTGATCTTGAAACACTCAAAAGTTGGGTTTGATCTAGTATCAAAACACCTAGCTCAAAGTTGGTTAAAACACATTTCTCGCTCTTAAAAGTGTATGATATATACATGTACATGCACTAACATGAATGATGAGTCACTGACCAGTGAGCACAACACACAATTCAACCAAAATTAAACTTAAACTCATAAAGCGATTTTATCATTAATATTGACAATTTCTTCGATAAAAGAAGAGCTTTGAAATGGGACACAGTTGAAGGCCAAACTTCTAGCGAACTTTATAAACTGAATATTTCTAGTACTGCTATATAGTACCGAAGACGAAGTAGGAGGTTGGCTTTCAGATCCGATCAAGTATTTATAGATTTTGTATATAGCACATAGTATATAAGATAAACAACGTCACAGTTTTGAAACTATTTCTTACCTTGTATAAACTGATCAATGACAGAAACCGCTCCAAGAAGAAAATGATTTGCAAAGTAATAATTAGCACTTTTCAGAAATCAAAACTGATTCACTTTAATTTATTCCCCACGAGGCCACGAAAGCAACTCGAGTACTTCCCGAATACCTGGCGATCAATGGCGATCTTCTCGACTATATAGCGATCGTGTCGAATATATGGCGATGACTGCACGAGTATGACGTAAGTGAGGCCCAAGACAAGCACTCGCTCACTCACTCACTCACTCACTCACTCACTCACTCACTCACTCACTCACACACTCACTCACTCACTCACTCACTCACTCACTCACTCACTCACTCACTCACTCACTCACTCACTCACTCACCCACTCACTCACTCACTCACTCACTCACTCACTCACTCACTCACTCACTCACTCACTCACTCACTCACTCACTCACTCACTCACTCACTCACTCACTCTCGCACTCACTCACTCATTCACTCACTCACTCACTCACTCACTCACTCACTCACTCACTCACTCACTCACTCACTCACTCACTCACTCACTCACTCACTCATTCACTCACTCACTCACTCACTCACTCACTCACTCACTCACTCACTCACTCACTCAAGCAAGATCACGCCGACATTGTGACTCCCACAAAAGCGGCAGTCACAAAAATTGAAATATTTTTGAATGTTCTACTAGCATACCAAGTTTCACTTCTATAGGCACTTTCCGACTCCCCCCCCCCCCCCCCCCAACCACAGAAGACCAAAAAAAAAATCCCAGGCTAGATAGGGTTAATAGCCACATCAATTACTAATAAGTTTGACGATGTAATATAGTGACATATAACTATGTCAAGTTATTTGTGTTGGATGAAATGGATACGCGCTTTTGAAGCGCGGCTACTCTACACTTGACATAATTACTACGTGGCTGCTCTTCACTTGACATAATTATATAATTATGTCCTACTTTCCAACCATACAGAAACGTGTTTTATGAAATTTTTCAAGAAATTGCGCAGAATAGCTGCGTCTAAATTAGTTTTTGTTTAATAATCTCAAAATTGTTAGTTTCAAATAATTTTATTCAGACATCCAAATTCAAAGTCATTGCAAGAAGCGCGCTAATCGTCAACGGCAGCGGAGAATGCAAATAATTTTGGCTAGAGCTTTAAGTAATTTCTAGCAAGAATATTGGAATTAGGTAATGTAAAGCAATATAGCAGACTCCTAAATTTAACAATGTAAAATTATTTATAATATTGTAAAAGTGTCACTATTTTTATCTTACATACCGTATATTCTTTCCAAACTCGAATGAGAGGCAGCTCAACCATTCGCACAAGCCCATCGCAAATCAAGTTAATGTCTTGTTGCTGAGATTTCTTTCCTTTTTCAGTTTTACTGAAAACTAACGATGGCTGACCATTGCAAGCAATCCAGAATGACATGCATTGCAATCTTTCCGCCATGACTTTCGGGATAACGGTCAAGAGGTATGCTGGTTGTCTTGTATAAATAGAGTACCCTAGAAAAAAAGAATGTGGCATAAAAAAATAGAACAAAAACAATTATCTCCTCGTGATACTGTGTTACTGTTGCCAATAATTTTGGAGAAGATCAAAAAAGGAATAAACATAAAGCATAATAATTTACAACACTGTGTCATGGCGTAGAATGCTAAGTCACTTCCCGGGAACCTAATAGTATTTAACGGCAAGTTAGAGCCACAAGTTTGATTGAATTTGGTTGTCGTAAACGCCCCAAAACGCCCGTAACCTGCAAGGGTTGTCGTTTTTGTAATAGGTACCACCTGGAAATGAAAGTATAAATAAAATAAATTATGCGTGTAAGCTCAACTAACCCGAAGACGGGCTTTTTGCGGTTTTTCAGGCAAGAAAACATGTTACGATTTGACTCCATGTGTACGATCATCAGTGCATCGACGATCTTGAAACGCCAGCTATTAGTAAACAATTGTTGATTTTGCGAAGGGTACCACTTGGAATATATCGGGCTCTGATCTCTCTTGAAAGCCATAATAGTCTTTAATAGTAGTCGAGAATGTAAGGTGTAGTTTCAAAAGAGTCCAAATAAGCACACGCTCTGCCCTGTCAACGCCATTTTGAATATGAGGTGCACTTCAAGGATTCTGTGAGGTGGCACACGAACACGCCAGTCAATCACAGAAGTGAATTAGGCAAACTATACAACTAACATACTCCCCCTCGGGAAATATTTTGACGTCCGCTCAGCAACGGGCATTCTACGCCATGTGGCTATTAGCTATTGCTTTTATCTGAACATCGGCAAACTATAATACATGATAATTTGTTCTAAACAAATTATCACCAAATTAAATATATTCAAATGTTTTGGGCTACTGGCAAGCACGCCGAGCCTGAATGGAAGGCTGAATGTGGTGCACCCTTAACACTGGTGAGCATATTTACGATCACGACAGTTGTCGACCACTGTTTAACTACAAAGTCTGCCAGTCACTTTCAAAATCTACAAACAACGTGCAAGAACACCTTGATCAAAAGGCAAAGCTGTTCAACCTTTTGACCAACTCCAAAAGCGAAAGGTGCAAAGAACCTACAACATGCCTCATGACTAACAACCCACCGGAAGTATAAATATTAGCAGAAACAAAAAGTGCAAAAATTCAAGATCGCGGTGTCTCCCAAAAACAAAAACAAAACACAAACAGACAAAAAATCCAAGCCGAAACCTAGCCTCGGCCTACCATAGGTAGCCCGAATAAATATTGTAGATAGAACGAGGAATTCTTGGGTTTTATTGATGAGATGTTACAGTAAGATGAAAACCCCACATAGATCTCCTCTACAAAGTTTTAGGAAAATAGAAATTATACGAAGAGCAAATTTCATCCTTTGTTATCATACCTCGTACCCAGTTTCTTATCTCCCACACCCCTTGGACAGACCGTGGTGGGAGCTGGTCACGTGTCATGTAAGAAAGATAAAACTTACTAAGCGTGGGTAAAGTGCGTTAAAATAGGTAAATAATCACGCAGAAACTATTGGAACTTTTAATTAATTGTATTGTCACAACTGAGGAGGATGGTATTACTACTAAATCTGGCAAACCGAAGCCACGTACAAAGTTAATTAATATACATTTCTAACTTTGAACTGACCAATCATCTTTGATAGTTCTAAACTTGCAGAAAATTAAGGTAAAAGATCTCTTAATTTTTTTCATTTGTCTTAAGTCATTTGTCGTCCTACTCAAAAACAGCTACTGCAGAACTGCTCGCACCAATTTGTGAATTAACATGGCATTATACCACAAAGATAATACCACATTACATCATTTGAACCGTCTTTACCTCTACTATTCAAATTTTGGGTTGATAGGTCTTGTCAGACAACCCAAATTATGCTAATTTATGCTAACTATTCTACAAATATTATTATAATTTATAACAAAAAGGTAAATATGTGTACAATAAATTATTCTAACAAAAAATCTGGCAATACAGTAAAACGCAAATATATTACTGTATTTTGCTGTGGTGACCCCCCCCCCCCCCTCCCCCATGCCACCCATAGTGCGCCACAGAGCATGGTCTTCACTTATTTTGGAAATTTACAAATTAAAACAGAATTATACCACAAGATAAGATCTTAATACACCATTATAATCGTCTACTATTATAATGTCAGCTATTCAGATTTTAGGTGGTTTGGCTGAATCTTTATTTCTGTCAGCCAAGAAAAGCCTCACAATTTTACACAAACACTGTGCCATTTGTCATCGGACAACTTTTATCAAATACGACTACCTCATCTTTATTCTGTCATGTAATTATTGTGGGAAAATGCTTAAACTTACCTTAGGTAGTATTAAAGTACAAATTCTGTCTGTTTAGTGCATTCATTTGCATATTTCAGCCTTGACAAAATGCGACATTTTAGCCGCGGCCTCGTAGATTTCGCCATCTTGAAAATATCACCTTCGGGACTGAAATACTTCATGCAATAGGCATGATAAGGTTGTGTAAAGAGGGGATTCTTAGGGTCATTTTAAGCTCATGGGGGATAAAATCGGAAACTATATCGGAACGATACGATAACGTCCGACAATGTGTTTTAAAAGGTGAGATAACTTGGAAATGCTCGATCGGTTTGTAATCAACTCGGTTCGCCTGTTTAAGCAGTAAATTGCTACTTTGGAGAATTATAAATTTTACTAGAAATACATGAATGCAACAACCCCTCCTCACCCGCTTTATGTCATTATATGCATTTTTGTAAACATCTCCCCCCTCCCCCCTATTTTCTGTTTATTGTTGTATTTATAATGACACATCGACAGAACATACAAAGTCAGTATTAAAAAAAAACCAGAAAACACGCTATGAACCAAATGACAAATTTTCATTCAAAAATAGATATAAATAGTGGCCAAGAAAAGACACAATCCCAACGTTCTAGAGTCCAAAGACAATTCTAGACAAGATATTTTTTTTATATTGATTTTATTTTAATTTTAACTCAGCTCAACTGGTAAATACAATCTCCGTCAGGCACGCCTGCTCATTTGAAAAAATCTTGGTGATTGGCGACTTCAACTTTCCTGAAATCAACTGGCAGACATACTTCGCATTTACGGAAAGCAGCGACAGTTCCAGATTTGTAGATTCGCCATTTTTGTTTACTCGTAATAACTACCCGTTTTTCCATGGTAGATCATGGTCTACCCGTACGTACGACTACGGGTACGTGTAGATTTCCCGTATACCCGTAAACCGAACCCGGGGTATCTTAAGGTCTCTATTATTGCAGACCAACCTTTGTTCCAATTGAATACATACTCCTCGAGACCTGGCAACACCAATGTACTAGAGCTAATACTATCGTCTGATCCTGAATTCCGACAAACATGCATTGTCTTTTTTTCCACCTAATGATGAAGTGTCATTCTGACCACAACCTGTTTTCTTTTGACTTAATTGCCAAGTTCCGCCGGACAAGGAATCAATCTAGATTTATCTACAACCATAAGCAAGCCAATTTCGAAGGACTTCGGGAATCGCTCGCCCAAGCGGAGTTTGATACAGTCATAACTGAAAACGACTCGGTCGACAATGACTGGATTTCTTGGAGAGACTTGTTTCAGAATATAATCAACAATTATCTGCCCCGTGTTAAAGTTCGCAGTTACCTCCTCCCTGGATTGATGGTGAAGTTATCCACCTAACACGAAAAAAATAACATGCACGAAGACAAGCTCCCAACTCCGATAGACCCCAGTCCTGGGATAAGTTCAAAGATAAACGACGTAAGGTGATAAAGTTAATCCACAAAAAACGCGCAGCTTACATCATATCTATCACGTCTTCCATAAAAGACAACCCTAAAAGATTTTGATCTTTATATACGGCCAAATCTAAATCTTCTCGCATACCTTCAAATACGAATTTAAGCCTGCAGAGAAATGTGCAATGTATATACAGTTCCTTTTTCCAGACAACGACGTTCAATACACGAAGCAAGTTTATTGATTTTACAGAAGATACAACCCTACCTACTGCAGTAGAACTCCATTCAATAACATTGTCCGTAGAAGTTATGCAAGCCCTAAAATTTCTAGATCCAAACAAAGCGTTGGACCAGATGAAATTCCAGCTCGTTTGCTTAGAAAATATAACAACCTGCTAGCACCATCTCTTACTAAACTGTTCAACAAGTCGCTTTCTAAACGGGTAAATAGCAACCCAGTGGAAACAAGCCAACATCGTACCAGTTTTCAAAAAAGGTGACAAAGAATTAGTACAAATTATCGGCCTATCTCATTACTCTGCATCATCTCGAAAGTTTTAGAACGATGTATTTACCCTTACATTGAATCCCTCGTACGTCCTCAAATTAACCCTAACCAACATGGCTTCTTAAGGAGACGTTCAACAGTCACACAATTACTTGGATTCCAGAACGAAGTTGGTGCAACCTTATACAAATCTGTGTAAGTAGATATAGCATATTTGGACTTCTCTAAAGCTTTCGATTCTGTTTCCCACAAAAGACTTATGGTTAGACTAAAACGATGCGGTCTGGCTGATTCTGTAGTACTTATTGGCTTACTCTATCTCACCGACCGAGAACAGAGGGTGGTTGTTGACAACAGTTTTTCTACGTTTCGCAATGTGCTGTCTGGTCTGCCACAAGGCTCCATTCTTGGTCCTTTGTTATTTCTTATCTTTATAAACGATCTACCCAACCTCATACCCAGGGCTGTATCTCCGCTCCCCGCCCACCACGCTACGAAAAGACCCTGGTTGCGGCTGGTCACGTGCCGCCTAAACGAATTTTATATCAAGGGAGGGGTGGTAAGCTTTAGTAAGCTGCACAATCAATGCTACAACACAAGTCCAGTTGTAATACTCGTAATATAAAATCTCATATTAGATTTAGTCATTTATTCGAACTATAAAGTTTAATAAAAAGAATGAAAAGCGCGATTCAAGAACTGTATTTACCTGAGTTTCTGTTGATGACAAATGCGAGTGAAAGGACGGCAATCGGCTTAAAGTTGTATAGTTGCAATATTTTCCGAATCGCTTCTTTTAGTACTTTTCGCTGGGGTTATCGGAGCAGATGTTGAAATGTCAATGCATTTTAGTGCGAGAGAAAGCGGTTTGGCTCTTTCATATGGCCTGCAGATTAAACGAGGATTAAATGAGGAAGGGCATCGTCGCGAGGAAGTCTTTGGCGGTATATTTGGCGGTAAAACATTTCGGCCGAATAACGCAGTTCAAAATTTGCCTTGCTGTACAAAGATAAGACCCTGGGTACGAGGTTGCGATCTACCCAGGAGTATCCAGAATTATTCAAATGTAGCCCTCTTTGCCGATGACTCAACATTTTTAAGATCTCATCATTTCTAACTTAGACGCAAACCACCTACAAAAAGTCTTAAACTCTCCCGATAACTGCAGCATTCACAATGACTTACTTTTCAACTCGTCGAAATACGAGATACTATCTGTTACCCTGAAACGTCAACCGGTTGAATTTGAATACACCATCTCAAATAAAATCATAAATAGGATCAGTACTTCGAAAGACCTGGGCCTTATTTTCATCAAAGACCTCCAGTGGTGAGACCAAGTACAAACCACGACAGGGAAGGCAAGTAAAATGTTGAGCCTGATCAAGAGAGTAAGTGAAAAATCTTTGGATGTACATCTAAACGTTCTCTATATCTTGCTCTCGCCTTGGCTACGCAAGTAAGATTTTGTCACCCTACCTTCACAAGGACATGAAGTCTGAATCCAACGTAGAGCATCAAAATATGTTTTAAATGATTATGAATCTAACTACAAGGCCAGGCTTACTACTTTGCAACTCCTACCCGTTAACTATACTGGCATGAACTAATTAAAGTGCATATGAAACGAAAATTAAGTTTGTCTTATTTGAAAGAACACTTAAAATGATAGAGAAACATCTTTTTAAGTTTTTCGTTTCCTTGCTTTGTTCTGGAGAAATTAAACATTTTAACGTCACATGTGCATAATGAGTTATTGAAAAATGTTATATATCTTTGCTATTACCAAACCAAAATAATTCGAGGGAAGCATGTGCGTGGGTTTCGCACAGAACACTAAACATGTAGACTTTCAAGTGATTATAGTTGACAATAGCAAAGATATATAAGGTTTTTCGATAACTCATTATGCACGTGTGACGTCGCAACATGCGACATTTACATTAAACAAACTGAAATATCTCAAGAACGAAGGAAGGAAACGAAAAACGGCAAAAGATGTTACTCTATCATTTTAAGTGTTCGTTCAAATACGACAAAGTTCATTTTCGTTTCATGTGCACTTTAACTAAAGGATCTCTGTACAATGACAAAGTTACTTCAGGGCCATTAGATTACATCAGTACCAATTCTGCAATTAAGTACTCGAACCTCTACCGGCCTGTCCCTCCAGCCTTGTTCAACCAGAAACTTAAATTTTAAAAACAGTTACTTCGATAGAATCATATTAATTAGTATTATTATTATTAGTAAGTGTATGGAACTCATTACCTTCTTCGATTGAACTTTCTTCTTCATTTAGCATTTTTAAGTCAAGCACCTTTAATACTTACTTTGATGTAGAATGTTTATACTTGGAAATCAATTTTCTCAAAATGTCACAAACATGTCTCTCATCCTGTCAAATCATCTGTTCATAGATGTTTTTGAAAAAAATGCAAAACTATACCTATGTAGATATATTTAAAATTATTATTTTCGCCAGTTTATCTAGTTGGGCATTGAGCCTGTTATAAACTTGCTGCATTGTATTTTATATATATATATTTTTGTTTTATTCAGTACAATGAAAGTGTAAAAAAAAAGGGGAAAAAAGTTGCTACGGGGGGCGAGGGGGAGGCACCGCTCCCCCAAAATTCTTTATCACCCCTCCCCGGCAACCAGATATTCGTTCGTGACCTGTTTTTTTATTAAAATATACTGGTTTAATTCAAGTGCATGAACAGAAAAATCCACAGCGTGAGTGGATAAGTAATTGAAGTGTGAACGCTGTCGTGCACTTGCGTAACGTAAGTGATGTTGTTATATCAAAAGCGGCTGACAACGTCGTACCCAGGGTCTTATCTTGGCTACCCCCCGCCCGCGCCCACCTCTGCGAAAAGACCCTGGTCCATGCTGGTCACGTGCTGCCCAAAATATGGGCAGTACCAAATAAAAAAACTTTCTCGACTTACCGACCGGAGTAGTGTTTATACAAAACGCAAAACATCTGGCCAGATGAAATGTCACGACTCACGAAAGGTGCACAATGGCTTGGAGAAACAATCCGAAACGAGATATAATTTAATAAGAATGCCAAAGTCTCAAAGATCAATATTTTGCTGGCTTTGTAGCTCTGGCGACATGTGTTATTGATGGGAGAATATTCGTCTTAAGCATTCGAATCGCGAGGCTTTTAACTGGACGTATTCACTTAAAGGGCATATGACTCGAAAATTAAGTTTGTCTTATTGAAAAGAACATTTAAAATGATAAAATAACATCTTATGCAGTTTTTGGTTTCCTTGCTTTGTTTTTGAGATATTCCATCTTGTTTGATATGCAAATGACACAACTTTTTACGTCACATGTGCATAATGAGTTATCAGAAAAGGTTACATATCTCTGCTATTATGAAAACATGGGCTTAAGTCAAAGGAAGCATGCGCGTGTTTCTACCCACAACACCAAACATGTAGAATTCCAAGTGATTTCGTTTGACAATACCAAAGATATGTAACCTTCTCTCGGTAACTCATAATACCCATTATGCACGTGTGACGTAGAAAGTTGTGTCATTTGCATATCAAACAAACTGGAATATCTCAAAAACGAAGCAACGAAACCAAAAACTGCAAAATATGTTATTTTATCATTTTAAATGTTCTTTTCAATAAGATAAACTTAATTTTCGAGTCATATGCCCTTTAAATATAACGGCAGCTTTCACGTGTGGTATTCAACAACGTGCAGGTGAAACACATACGTATTTTATTGTTTATATTGAGAGTTCGAAACAGTCTTCCATTTCATTATCCACTGTGAGCTTTACTGTGCTGCGTTGTTTTGACCAGTTCTCATGCGGACAAAATTATCGTCAGTCATCCACGAACATGATAAGTGATAAATATATTTGATATAAAATGCCAATTTTCAAGTTCATTTTAAAAAAGGTTAGTCGATATCCGTACCTATTATATTTTAAACAATTGGCGAGGAACTATAATTTAATATGACGTATTATTATTAATAGTCCGAAAAGCGGCGGGTAATAGGTTGTTGCGTTTAAAACGATCAAAACTAAAAGATACGTAACAAGTTAACTTGAAGGGGGGTTTCTTTACCGGACAAGAAGTTTGTGATAGCAAAGAAGCAGAAAAATCGATAAGACTCGCCCGCTTTCTTGAAGTCTACTGAAAATACTATTTCTTTAAGTAAACACAGCGCAGTTAGAAATGCAGACAGATGACAACAAAGGTTCAACATTTCACCTTTGCCGTATTAAATGTGTCTAGTGTCTTGCTATAGCATTATAGAATGGTTTCAAGTATTTTACGATTTAGTACTGTTTATTTTTGTTTATTTGTCGTTGATTAATACTAGCTAGTGTTCGATATTTTAATATACTTTGCCGATTGGAGGAGCGGCAACAGTTTTCGTAGTGGCGTATTCATATTTCTTGATCAAGCGACGAAAGATCACATTTTCGGAGTAACTGGAGTATATATAAATAGAAAAATTATAATAAGATATCGATTAATCGACTATATATTGTATAATTTAAGCAAGCTAGGTTGACGATTATAAAACGAATGCGAACATCTAAAACTTTCTTCATTGTAAACTTAAATAAACACAGCGATTTATTATAAACTAAAAACAATAGCTGTCAAAACAACTTTTTTCAAATTTAAAATCGTATCGCCGGTTTAACCATTCATTTCAAAATATAATACCAGAAAACAAAACAAGATACGTATACATGCATTTCTTCGACGACTCCAGCGAGGTCAAGCATTGATACGCAGGGGACCCTCCCACAGTCGAAAATTTGAAAGATGACACGTGACCATCCTGGGCCAGGGCCTTTTCGCAGCGGTGGGCGGGGGCGGGGGGGGGGGGGGGGGGGCGGAGATAAGACCCTGGGTACGAGGTTGAGCGGCTGATGGCATCATGGTTTAGTTACGTAAACAGCGTGATTGCATCAGTTATCCTGCATGCCTCAACTTTTGTAATTTGCACTTTTCCCCCGAAAATGAGCTCTAGTGCGTGAGTCTAGCTGGGTTCTTGCCTACCGTTAAACTGTCTTCTGCTTTTGTCACAACAAACACTGCCAATTCAGTCTACTCTTTTCAGATTCTTTTTCCCGTTCGCGGTTTCTTACTTTTTTCGTTGACAAATAAATGTGACAAGGCATCATTCAGTCCTCTTCACGAACTAAAAAGCCGTATGTTTCAAAATTTCTCCATCGTTCACTCTCGAGTTAAGTAGAATAAACCAGACCAGAATTCTTTACCGGCTTTTTCAAGACACATCCTTGTTCTTTCAGATACATTTCATTCGGCATCGTTTTCGGTCTTTATCCTAACCTTTTTTTCAGTGCTTTGAAGTCGTATTTATTGTTGTCTCTTCTTGCTGTCACATGTCTTCTGAGCCTTCTTTCTTTGGTCTTTTCCAATAGCAATATTAATGTTTATTATATGGCAGCAGCTCTGAGAGGTCTGAATACGGAAATCCTGTAATTTGATTGGTTCATAAGCGGTCGGATATTTCCCGTATCCGCCCGCCTCAGACCGGAATCTGCCGTTCGGGACCGTACGTTAATTTTGTAAACAAAATGGCAGTTATGTCAGTATATCGGAAACAAGATGGATTATAATTTCAGAACTACTCATTGTTGAAATATATCGTGCAGATATGTTGTTAGAAATTTTATAAGCTTTCATATGATGTATACTTCGAGTTTCCACGTTTTGTGAAAGTTTTTAAAATGTCCAAAACGTTCGTGACATTGTTCGTAAATTAACATTTACTTCTCACAAGTATTATAATTCCAGATGATTTTTTATTCAAACTACTTAACGTACGATCTTGAGCAATATGTTAAACAAAAGCAATTAAAAATTACTACTTGGGGTAGAAACTTCAGGATTCTAGCTCAACGGAATGTACTTTAAAAATGGGAGAATGCCTGCCATTTTCGTTTAGTTCGCAAGAAAGATGGATCGAGTTTTCACTGAACGTTCACAAGATTTATGGCCATATAATAAACTACTTATTGACCGAGCGGGAGGTCTGTACTAGTGAAATATCGAACCTCTGTTTTTTGCACAGCCCTCAACTCGCTGCGCTCGTCTCGGTCCGTACTAAAATAACATCGGTCCGATATTTCACTAGTACAGACCTCCCGCTCGGTCAATAAGTAGTTAACATTTTAGCTGAAACCATTTTTTCTGGCAAAGATTTCTTTCGTCATGATCGTTGAAAAAATATTTCGTAATCTAACCGAACTTATAAAATATAAATTTGCTGACGTAAATTTAAGTAATTTGAATAATTTAACATGTTAGTTACCAGTACCCTGCTATCTGAACTGCGCAAGTTGTGGATTTGTTTACATATACATATATATATATATATATATATATATGCCCTTGTGGCAGTTTGAGCACTCTGTCCCAATACCACTTCACGCTATCTAGATGTGCGCATGTCCAGTATTGTCCCACACGCGGCTGTTACCGGCAGTTGCTGGGGGATAAATAAAATGGCGTTCTCACATCTAGCTGGGTTACAAGCTACACTGATGAGCTGTAGAACAGCGAAACACGTGTCTGTAGATTGAACTATATATATATATATATATATATATATATATATATATATATATATATATATATATATAAACAGGTTTCAGAATTATTTTCAGTTTCTCATCTCGCGTGTAATTTCGCGTGCAAATGGTGTCAATGCAAGCCGAGATTAGCACCCTCACCGGGATCTGTGATGATAATTGTCTATGATTAGCATCTTCGTTTTCATGCGACTTGGTTAACGGTTTTGAACAACAGGATTTTTCTCCCGCTTTGCCGTTTTTATTATGTCAACTGTCAATGTTTGGAAATTAAGTTTGACTGTTTGCGTTGTAGGCTGTTGTTGCAGTTACAAATTAATTAATTACGCGCCGTACCAGACGAATTTACCAACAAAAACGAAGACATTGTTAGTAAAATGAGCTACAGGAATAAGGTAGTACAATGCACTAGAGTGGATAGGAAGTATCGACAACGAAATGTACAAACATTGCTCGAAGCGAAGTAAGATAATATGACGCGTAATAACAGCTAAAATAAAGTTATTTTCTGAAGGTTTGTTCGAATTCTAGTAGTCTTTATTCTGAACTGCTCATTTGGAATATTTTATTTGGGCGGGTTTGGCATTTGGAGGCGGGTAATTTTTTATTTGAGCGGGTTTTGCATTCGTTTTGCATTTTTCAAATTTCATTTGGAAGGGTTTTGCATTTGCGGAAATGTTGCATTCGGACGAGTTTAGCATTCGAGTATGCAAAGATCCTTTGCAAACAAGGTGGTCGAAACGCGTGATGCACGAGAAGTTTGCATGGGCTTAGATTGTTGCTTTCTGTTGGTAAAATGGGGATGTGGAAAGACTACAATTAAGTACGCACCCCCTTCGATTCGGCCTTCGTTTAATCGTCGCGTCTTATTGCAAAGTTATCTTCATATTCATCAGGTGATCGCTAGTACAGAATGACATACAAAAACACAATTTTCTCAACCGCTATTCTATACCATTCCTTCAAATTTACATATGTTTTACAGAACTTCATGCTCTTTAACATACTATCATTTTCACATATTATTAATTTCAGATGTTTCAAAATAACATGTGAAACAAATCACGTGTTATTTTTCACATGTAAGTGATCTCGCATGTTTCAAAATAACATGTGAAACAAATGACATGTTATTTTTCACATGTAAGTGATTTCGCATGTTTCAAGATTGATACACATGTTACTGTTTGCATATATTTATATACAGTACACATGAAAAAGTCATGCATGCAGATGGTAACTTATGCACAAAAAACAAGACAATGTAATCATAAATAAAATTCTATAATTTCAATAATGATGGAGCTGATGCAAAGGTTACAAATATGATACTTTAATAATAAAATTAACAATATAAAAAACTAATTTTATAAAAATATATATAATTTATGTATATGATATAACAAACTGTGTGGCGAAGTTAAACTTTTCCTGCTTTTGTCTTCCTGGTTTCTGTAGCATTTCTCGCTTATTTGCACTTCTGTGCCATTGCCGCCTTTATTGGAAATCTTTCTGAAACATGTCCTAGAAAAAGAAATACGAAAAAGAAAGTATAATATAATACTAACTGATATTTCTGTTGACCTACTTAAAATTGTATATACTCTCCAGATGAAATTCCTTCAATTGCAAAATATGGAACTGACTATGCTGCTACTGTATATCATGTTAGGCTTGTAAATCGGCCTTCTTATGGGAGCCTGTGTCCAGTCACGTGAACTCGAAGTGTGTTGCAGGGGTTCGCGTGGTTGTTGTCAAGTTTACTTTTGAGAAAGGAAAGACAGTGTTCAAGTGTGCTAAAAGTTTATAATAAAAGTACGTGTTGTTTCATGCGTTTTGGCTGGTTAACATTTAGGTGGCAGCGGTGGGATCCGTGAAAATTAAGAAACGAGAAGGAAAGTTAATATGATCAACTCGACAATGGAAATTACTTGGAACGAAGTCGAAGACCTACAACCGAACATCGAAGCGAAAATATGTCAACTGAAGAAGCAACAATTATTTAAACAGGCTGTGGCTCTGCAAATACCCGATGATATTGAAACATGCCTGGCAGCATTATTAAGGGCACCCGTGCCAAAGATCAAAGATCAAAATCGTCCCTTACCGAAGCTGAAGGGAGCTTACACCAAGCTTTATGAAGGGAACTGAAGATCAATGGGCCGATTGGCCAACTGGCCAACAGGATAAACTAACTTTTGTCAGTCTTGTGCGACAAATTGATAATGCTGTCTATAGAGGGTATTCTGAGCCTGAAATGTGTGATGCTGTGATCAGAGCAATAAACCAAAGCATACAATTAAGGAGTTATTTGGAGAATCTTTCTGAATTGCCTTTGGCAAACTTCGAGGAATCCTGAGAGCACATCTTCAAGAAAAGAATGCGACATTATTATATCAACAGCTTTCCAGTCTGGTACAAGAGCCCAAAGAAAGCCCCCCGAATTTCCTCATCAGAGCCCAGGTTCTCTGACAGAAGATTTATTTGCATGAAAAGAAGGTGGTGTAAAAATCAAGTATGATCCCAATTTGTGCAAAGTTTGCTCCTTCATACCGTGGAGATTGGTATCCAAGATGAAAGTCTGCGATCCAAATTACGACTCTACCTACAAGATGCCACAGTCACAGATGAAACGTTAATAGAACAGATGAATATTGCAGTGTCTGCAGAAAAAAAACAGACCGACAAAGCAAGATTAATGCCAAATCACGTCTAAAGAGCCCCAGAATAAACATGACTACATCTGATGCTTCTACATAACAGGGAAAAGAGCCAAAAAAGAAGTAAAGCAGGGGGAAATCTCAGACTATACGCTGGAAGAAGTGAAGACTGAAGTGACAGAATTGAAAGTGGCAATACAAGCCCAGCAAGCATCTTTATCTCAGCATCCTTCCAACTTATCCGACCAAGAGGAAGAAGGACCAACCCGACAAAGACGAGGAAATCGAAGAGCCTGCAAGAAATGCCTTGAGGATGGCTGTCCAAGTTGTGATCACTGCTACAGATGTGGTAGTAGCGAACACTTTGCCAGAGGCTGTCGATGTGGAAATGCACCAAGATCAAGTTATTCGGGAAACGACAAAGGACTACCACTAAGGGACAGGAAGTAGTCCATCATAGCCTGGAGTCCCATGTTTGTTCATATTGCCAAAGAAAAGACAATCAGAATATGTTGAGATGTTCAGATTGGTAATTGTATAACTATTGTTCAAAGAAATGTCAGCAAACTCACTGGAATGAACACAAAGCAATGTGTAAATAAATCAAGAAAATTAAGAAGCAGAAGTGGAAGAGCAGCTAAGGAAAGGGCCAAGGCAAAAACAGTGATGTTCATGTAAGTCACTTAACTCCAAAGGAACACTCCAAAACAGCAAGTCTGGTTGGTGGACGCTGTTTGATACAGGATGGAGGATGTGAAGACAGAAGCTCTGTGGGACACAGGTGCCCAAGTTTCCCTGGTTTCTGAAGAATTCCTGAAAGAAAACCTGCTGAATCTTCAAATACACCCTGTCTCAACGTTACTAGATGGTGACACCAAGCTGAATATTAAGGCTACCAATGGAACTGAGATACCTTACAAAGACTGGGCAGAAATCACATTTCGACTGGGGCATCCAAGCAAGATCCACGTATCCAAGTACCAATGCTAGTAAAGGAAGCAACGTGGCTGGTTTAACAAGTCGGAATCGTGCTACTCCTCGCCGGTGGTTTGTCTGAGAAAGAAGGACGGTGATCTACGACTGTGTGTTGACTATCGAGAGCTTAAGAAAAGGACCTTACAAGACCGTCACGCAATTCCGCGAGTACAAGATACTTTAGATGGGCTTGGTGGTCTTCATCACTTGACCAGGGTAAAGCTTACCATCAGGGGTTTATGGATTCCGAGAGTAAACACATAACGGCATTCATTACTCCCTGGGGATTGTTCGAATGGGCGCGGATCCCTTTGGCTTATGTAATGCACCGGCGAACTTTCTGTTGCATTAGGTATGCTGTTTCAGTTTCCTGTTAGATTAGCATATTAGAATACATATATATATATATATATATATATATATATATATATATATATATATATATATATATCTGTAGAATTTAAGTAGGAGGGTCAGTTATTTGTTGTTAATAAAACTTGTGGACCAGAACATGGTGTCAGGATAAAAGTCGAACAATGGGCGATGATAACGAAGACCTACAACCGTCTCCGGGCGTTCCAGCGTTAAGTTTTACGTCAAACTTTCCTGTTCCAGCGCCCATGAAGATAAGCGGTGACCGAGTAAACAGCTGGAATTTCTTCAGGCAGCAATGGAAATATTTTGAACTTGCTACAGGCCTGAGCAACAGAAGTCAAGCGGTTCGTCTCGCTACGTTGCGTTCGATCATGGGAAAGGAGTGCCTTGAAATATTCCTAAACCTCAAACTCAGCGAAGAAGAGAGAGGAAGCATCACAGCATTAGAAGCGTATTTCAAGCCGAAAACCAGCGTGGTTTACGAAAGATATCTTTTCAATTCCTGCGTACAAAACACGGACGAAGGTATAGATGAATTTGTCAATCGGTTGAAAACAGCGGCATCGTCATGCAAATTTGGTACGCTAACAGACGAATTGATTAGAGATCGCATTTGTAATCAGTCTACAAGACAAGGCGACAAAGCTAACATTGCTTAAAGAAGAGAACTTAGACTTAAATAAAGCCTTGAACATTTGTCATTCAAGCGAAATAGCAAGTATCCAGCTGAAGTCGTGGAAATCTGAACAAAATTACTCCGAACAAGTCAACGCTCTTCAAGCGAGACCACAAAGGCAAAGTGAACGTAAACAAACTCGGCAAACATTCCAAACGCGAACGAAACAAAGGTGCGGCCGATGTGGTAGACCAGAGCAGCACAAACGCAAAGACTGTATGGTGCATGGCCAAATTTGTCGAATCTGTTCAAAGCCCAATCATTTCGCTGTTGTATGTCGTCAGAAAGAGAGAGCTATATATCAAAAGACGAAACGTTGGAACGTGCGAACTGTCACAGACCAAATGAGTGAATCTGAAGACGAGTCTACAGATGCAGACGACCCAATCTTCAAGATAGAAGAAGTTTTAACAGTAAATTGCCCAGGAAAACAACTGTTTCCCAAGATAAAGTTTTCAAACAAAACTCAACAGTATGTTACCGAATTAGAATGCCAATTAGACACCGGAGCAACGTGCAACGTGATGAGCTATAGAGACCTGGCAGTCATCAATCAAACAAGTAATCCTCCGTTGAAGAAAAGCAGGGTCAAACTAAGATTATTCGACGGATCTACAATGAAACCCCGTGGCGTGGCGACAGTGAAAGTACACAGAAATGGCGCAGCAGACGAACTGAAATTCCAAATTGTAGACAAGACAAGTAAGCCATTATTATCTGCCGAAACCTGTGAGACACTGGGATTGGTGAAAGTTACAGTTGGAGATGAAATACTAGTTAACAGCGTGGTTTCCAAAACCGTAAAGCCTGGAAGTCCACTCACAAAGGAGAACATTTTGAGGGAATACAAAGATGTTTTCGAAGGCCTTGGGCATATTGGAGACTCCAACAGCTTTGTTGTCGACCCAAAGCATACTCCTGTACAACATGCACCAAGGCGAATAGCTGTGACACTAAGGAAGGAAGTAAAAGTGAAGATTGAAGAGTTGGAGAAGAAAGCCATAATACGGAAAGTGACAGAACCAACGGAGTGGATCAGCAGTATGGTCGTTATCGCGAAACCAGGAAAGATCAGAATATGTCCCGTTCCCCGAGATTTGAATAAAGCGATTTTGACACCCAAGTACCAGATGCCGACCTTAGAAGTAATTCTCCCAAGTCTAACCAATGCAAAGGTTTTTACCACCCTGGATGGTAAAGATGGGTTCTACCAGATCGGGCTAGACGAAGCAAGCAGTAAGAAAACAACTTCCTGGACTCCATTTGGCAGGTATCGATACCTAGAATGCCATTCGATATTAATTTAGCAACAGAGGAGTTCGAATGCAGCCTGCACGAGAAGCTCGATGGTTTGGAAGATGTGGTAATCCTGAGAGATGACCTGTTGGTTGTTGGATACGGAGATACCCTAGCCGAAGCAGAGGTAAACCATGATGAAAACTTGTGAAAACTCTTGGAGAGAGCTAGAGAAGTCAATCTTAAACTCAACAGTAAGAAGATGAACTTGAAGAAACCACAAGTCAAGTTCATGGGGCATATGATGAGTAAAGACGGTCTCAAGCTAGATCCAGACAAGGTCAAGGTAGTGAAACACATGCCCAAGCCAACATGCAAGAAAGAGACTCTCAGTTTGCTGGGTTTTATCAATTACTTTGCGAGATTTCTGCCGAGATTGTCTGAGGTGGCCCAGCCTTTGAGAGATCTGACCCAAGCCAATGCCCAATTCGTTTGGTCCAAGCAGCACGACAAAGCCTTGAAAGAAGTAAAGAAGTTGGTGGTCGAAGCTCTAGTCCTCAAATACTATGACATCAAGGAAGAAGTTACAGTGCAATGCGATGCCAGTGAACGTGGTCTTTGTGCGACTCTTCTACAGAATGGCCAGCCGGTCGCTTTTGCATCAAGAACACTGTCTTCAGCGGAGCAGAGATACGCTCAGATTGAGAAGGAGTGTTTGGCAATTGTGTTTGGTTGCCAAAAGTTCTCGCAATATATATCCAGAAGAGTGAAAGTTACCGTGGAGTCGGATCATAAGGGGTTGCAGTCGATCTTTAAGAAGCCGCTCCTAAAGGCTCCCTGCCGACTCCAACGAATGATGCTCCGATTGCAGAGATATAACCTCGAGGTAATCTACAAACCAGGGTCACAGATGTATGTAGCCGATCATTTGTCCTTGAAGGATACAGGTTCTGAGGATTAAAGATTCCAAGTCTTTTCGCTGGAGCTTGAAGCCATGAGTCCTTTCGATTCCATCCCAATAAGCAGCGAGAGACTACCTCAGTTACAGAAAGCTACAGAGGAAGATCCAACCTGCAGACCTTAAAGACAACCATTCTCATGAGTTGGGCAGAGCAAAGAGAGGAAGTCCCGGTACATATTAGAGAATACTGGAATTTCCGAGAGGAAATGACCCTTCATAATGGTATTCTGTTTAAGGGTCAGCGGGTCATCATTCATAAAGCCATGCGGTCGGAAATAACATCCAGAGCCCATTCAGCTCACCAAGGAATTGCAGCATGCATTCGGAAAGCGAGAGATCTGGTGTTTTGGCCTTTCATCTGTAGAAACTTCCAGGAAGTTGTCGAGAAATGTGAGGTATGCGCAGAGTACGAAGCGAAGAATGTACAACAGCAATGCAGTCACACAGTATACCAAGTCGACCGTGGAGCAGACTAGGAACGGATTTGTTTAGCCTGAAATCGAAGGACTATATTGTGCTTGTGGATAACTACTCAGATTTTATAGAAGTCAGCCAGCTGAAAGACACCACTTCGGCTACCATCATAGAAGTCCTGAAGCAGCAGTTTAGTTGTCATGGCATACCAGATGTACTCCTATCAGATAACGGACCACAATTCACCAGCCGAGAGTTCGCAAGATTTTCCGGAGAATGGGAGCTCAAACACGTGACGTCATTGCCGTAGCATCCGAAATCCAACGGTAAGGCCGAGTCTGCTGTCAATGTTGCGAAGAATATCTTCAAGAATGCCTATCGTGACAATCAAGATCCTTGGCTAGCGTTGCTGGATCATCGAAACACACCAACGCAAGCCATGGACTCGAGTCCTGCACAGAGGTTGATGTGGCGCAGAACTCGGCATGGCCAGAAATCGAGGACAACATGGCGGCAGAGCATGCGCACTGAATCCCTTTTTAATTAATTCAATATGGCGTCCTTCAATAGATTTCTTAAGGAAATATAAAGAACAATCATTTTCGGTTATTTATTATTGTAAATTCCGACATGCGAACGTCCAAAACTTCACCAAATTGAACAATCGTTGAGCACTACAATTTCTATTAAGTTTGGAGCGTCCTAAATAGGTTCCCGAGCCCCTCGTTAACATACCTCTTATTCGCTGTTTAACGTCTATTAATCTGCTATAGCACTTATTTTGGAGCTCCAATTTTGGCTGCTTCTGTGTTGTTTGTCCACGATGCGAACGTCTGAATTTGCTCGGGATGAATGTTACTTTGTTTTGCGGAGTTGTTCGTTCCACTTTTTCGTTGTTTAATAGGTTCCCAAAGACCTTAAAATGTACGATTTATTGCAGCCGAGTCGTTGTAATTTAATCCATCAAGCGCCGAGATAAATACTGAACTCGGCAAGAAGAAGCAATGCATTCCTCGATAATTTCGGGTTCTTGTCCGCCATTTCTTATGGAGCTGTTGCTAGGTTGCCAGAGTCTTAACCGCTGTTATTACTATTAAATGTGACTGTGGATTCAGAAATAATAACCGAAATTTATGCGGCAATTTTTGTGAGTATGAGTGTACAGGCCTGTCTAGACGATTAAACCTTTTGTAATTTGATATTTGGGTAAGAAATGGGTCAATAATACATTTTAGAGAATAACTCTACTTTAATTTATTGCTATAGACTTCTGTTTATAGCCGAAATGATCGATATTTAGCCATCAGAATTTTCAATTAATATTTCCATCTAAATATGAGCCCACAGGCCACTGCCGCTGAGTGCCTGGATTTCTAGCCATGGCGTTGGTTCCGGTCTCTTCAACTCTTCTGTATCCTAAAGTAGTGGAAGGTGTTAAAGAAAAGTTGAAGATCAAGAGACAGAAGGCCAAGAGTTTTCATGATAGGAGCACGAAGATTTTGCCTAAACTTGAGATTGGTCAAGAAGTCCGAGTTGCCAGTCAGAAAAACAAGACCTGGGATGTGGGAACCTGTGTCCAGAAACTGTCCGATCGTTCCTACGTTAGTTCAAGCTAATGGAAAGACTATGCGTCGAAACAGACAGGCTTCAAGACCAAAACGTGGTAGTGATACAACCATAAGAGCACAGCCGAGATTTCTGCAATGGAAAATGCCCCATCTGTAGCAGTACCCAACTCCAGATACCACGATACCAGGAGAACAACGATCTTCAGTTAGCACGGGTCATATTAAGGAGAATACACCTTTGGAGGTTCAGGGTTCCCTGCAGCATAAGCCGGTACAGTGAAGCCAACAATAACAAGAACCAGGACTATTAGTCCACCTGTGAGGTTCGACGACTATATCCAAAACTAGTTGTATAAATGTATAACCATTCATTTAGGGTTATCGAACACTTATATATATATAAACACTTTAAATTGACTTATCTTGAATTTGGCGATACTATATCAGAAACAGTTTTGAATTAACGTCATTTTAGGTGTTGTTTTTAGTTCTTTATATTTTTGAAAACAAAAAAAAAGAAATAAAGGGAGATGTTGCATTAGGCATGCTGTTTCCGTTTCCTGTTAGGTTAGCATATTAGAATATATATATATATATATATATATATATATATATATATATATATATATATATCTGTAGAATTTATTTAGGAGGGTCAGTTATTTGTTGTTAAAAAAACTTGTGGACCAGAACACTTTCAAAGATTCATGGACGGATGCCTAGAAGGTATACGGGACGATTTCTGTATCCCTTAATTGGACGACATAATCGTTTTCAGTCAAACCTTTGAAGAACATATTGAGCGCATTCGAAACGTTTACGGGTGAACGGGATCCAGAAGGAAGTGTGCTATCTTAATTGGACGAGTGGTATCAGCTGAAGGCTATCGTATGGATCAATCAAATTTGGAAGCAGTAACATGCCTGAAGAACTCATCACCACGTCACGTCGGGGAATTTCGCAAACTCCTTGGCCTACTGGGATATTACCAAAGATTAATTCCCAACTTCAATATTACTATGTGATCCTTCATCCTCGCAGTCTTCGCGACGTGTATCTACGACAACCGGCTTGTTCAAAAGTGGAAAACAAGTTCCATCAACAAAACCGGTAAACAGGCAACCCAAACACCAAGACGCACTGACAACACTCATCGATCATTTGGTGAACCCGCCCATTTTGGCATACCCTGACTTCAGTAAATCTTTCGTACTCAACAACAACGCATCAGAAGCTGGTCTAGGGACTGTACTGTATCAAGAACCAGAACGGGGGAAATGAGAGTGATTGGCTATGGATCGCGGAAAAACTATCACCTGCACTCAGGAAAGCTTGAATTTTTAGCACTAAAGTGGGCCATATGCGAACACTTCAGAGATTATTTGTATTAATTATTTGTATTACGCCCCGTCATTCCTGGTTTTCACGGACAACAACTCATTGACTTACGTTCTCTCATCAGCAATTTGTACATCTAGAGAGAAGTAAAGGTGGTCATTGAGTACATTCTAGTGATTATGGATCACTTTACAAGGTCTGTACAAGCATACGCTACCAAGAACCCGAATGGCGAAGACGGCAGCAGAAAAAATCTATAACGAGTTTGTCCTACGATTAGGATTTCCTGTAAGAATCCACCACGATCAAGGGCCCGAGTTCGAAAACCAATTGTTCCAGTATCTCGAGCAACATTGTGGTATTAAACACTCACGAACTACCCCCTACCACCCACAGGGGAATGGGCAAGTTGAACGGTTCAACCAAACATTATTATCAATGCTGAAAACATTACCTGAGAACTGTAAATCTCGATGGCCATATTATCTAAATAAAGTTGTTCATGCCTACAATAGTACGCGAAATGATGCCACCGGCTACGCTCCATTCTTGTTGTTGTTTGGAAGATCTCCAAGACTGCCTGTTGACATCGTCTTTGGTAAATGCATGAAGACCAATGAACGGACCTACCCGGAATATGTGAAACGGTGGCACCAGACAATGAAGGAAGCTTATGATATTGTTTCAAGAACAACCAGCAAGAAAATTTATCATCCAAGCGTTGATACGACAAGACGGTTCGCACAGCTATCTTGCAGCCTGGTGACCGAGTGCTCGTCAGGAACTTAAGTGAAAGAGGGCATGGGAAGTTACGAGGCTACTCGGAAGATAGAATCCACGTATTAACCAGGAGAATGGCTGATGACAGTTCAGTCTATGAGGCTAGACCTGAGCAGGGAAATGAGCGCACCCGAGTCCTCCACCAAAATCTACTGTTACCTTGTAATTGTCTACCATTTGAAACCCCGTCACAAAAAGTCTCCGTCAAAAGATAACACGACCTGCGACCTAACCAACAATCCGCGGGAGCCGAAAGTGAAGACGACAATACAGATGACGAATTACCTTTCGTATATACAAGAATATCGTCCGTCCCAGACAACGTAGCTCCATTACCACAGCAGCGAATAGCGGCTAATGAAGATTGTCAGGGTGTTCCGGATGAGTTTGAGGAAGAATGTGAAGATGAACCTATGGAAGAAGCGCAACTGCCTGACCCAGTCAGCCAAGAAAGACCACAGCGTCCACAGCGAATAAGGCAACCTCCGGAAAGGCTAACTTACAGTCGTCTTGGCAATGTAGCCTACCATGAACCCATGGTTAGCCGAATGTTTGTATTACCCTACTACTGTATCCTGGAAATCAAGTCCCGCAGTGCATACCAGTTTATCCGTTCTGGTTTTTTGAACCACAAGTACACTGGTGACATTTTTTAACAATTTGTTAATTAAGAAACTGTTTTAGTACTGATGTAACTGTGAAATCTGATTGGTTGACATGTTTCTAATTTGGGTTAATTGTAGAATTATATCATGTCAAATATACGGCGGCTGGTTTTTAACTACAGAATACTCTCAACTCAACTTGGTAAGCTATTTAATGCAGGGCTGGGATATTTTGTCCCGGATGCCTATGGACTTTCATGTTGACGGCTTTTGAATGGTTCCGAGTGGAGAAGCGGTGAGTATATCAAGTGGCATTGCATATTAATTGCGCGCGGCATCTTGTCAGTTGTGGAACAAGATGGCTAGTAATTTTAGAAGTACTCATTGTTAAAATATATTGTATACGTATGTTATCAGATGTTGAATAAGCTTTCATTCCATGTATAGTTCAAGTTTCTCCGTTTTGTGAAACTTGTTGAAATGTAAAAAATGTGCAAACCGTTGTTTGAAATAATATTACAAATAGACAGGAAATTGACTTCTCACAAGTGTTAATACAGAATTTTAGATTTTTTTAAATACTTAACGCACAACATCGCGAGATATATTTCAAACACAAGCTATTGGAAAATGCTATTTGGGGTAGAAATTTATAGTTTCTAGCTAAACGGATAATATTTTTAAAATTGGCAAACGTCTTCTATTTGATTCATTGCGTGAATGTGCACTTATAATTAATAAATAAATAAAATCAGTAATATTGTTGACTTCGAATGCATCATAATCTTATGCGCGTAGCAGCGGCCATCCCGAGGGGTCGACCGCCGGGGACCCAGGGACATTTGTCAAAGCAACCTTCACAAATGGATGTTAAAACCCCTATCCTGGGACTAATAATGCAACAAATACCCCCACCCCCCAGGGGGAAATTGTACAATTCAGGGAAGTTTTCCTCTTATCATTTGCAACGAAAACACAATTTTGTCTATAAGAATGCATAAAAAAGTGTACTCGTGATTCAGAACCGGGAAAATAAATTCAGTTTAAACATCACTACAGTACAGTGTATTATCTGACACACATATTTTTGTTCTGAAAGACGTGTTATCCTTTGCCCTTTATTCAATGCAACTGAACTGATTAGTATGCATAGTATGATAAACAGTGTAATAAGTGGTTATGTAATAACGTAGAAGCGTTTAAAGTGCTACTACGATGAAAAATTGTGAACTGATTTTTTCCCCGAAAATCAAAGTACAACACCAAATAAGTACACTCACTTAATATTAATGCAAAATAATAAATTTAAGGCTGCAAACTTTGAGGTTCTTTTCACAAATAGCGACAAACCATTAATGGCGGCCATAAAAAACCGTTACATTTGAGAAAATAAACTCAAAATTTGACATGTCTAAATTTATTATTTCACTTCAACATTAAGTGAATGTAGTCATTTGGTGATGTACGTCGATTCTACGATAAAAAATCGCAACCGAATATTAATCGCAGTAGTACTTTAAGAAGTTTACGAAATATAAGCCACTGACACGTTTTAATGTAAACCATTAAAGTGAATTCATGCTGTTTCCACTTTCCAGTTTGAAGTTCACTTAATTTTTTTAAAATAAGCGAGCCTCAAACTAAACACAAGATTGTATCAGTAAATATTATGTATTGGTTAGCTACCAAAACCAAGGTTAGTAACTACGTAAGTACACAGAGGTTTTCTAACAAAGGTTCATGTTGAACTGACAATGTAGTTCCTTATACGCAAGTAAATTCTATGAACACGTTTCAATGAAGCACCTCACTAATTAAACCCGATGGTCCCGATCGTTGCTATTGTATAACTGCTTCATTATACCGAGAAAATACAATACCATGAAGTTGCACAAATTTCCATAAACTTTAACAAAACTTAGAACAATACTTTGGGCTAGTTTCCAAACCATGTATATGTTCTATTAACTATGGTTCTACATACATCGTTATTCGAATCATTTTCACGTCTTCAGGACGCGACGTTAACTCGTGAAACGCCGAAACTTGTTACTTGAGTTTGACTTCAAACTATGCGCCAAAATCCTTTTAGAACTCAAAAGCTTTTGGATACTCCCTAGACTCTCTAGGATTTTCTTTTCTTCTCATTAAGTGCTCAATATATCATACGAAAAGTTTTCATCCTTAATTTTGAACAAATATTATTTCATTTTCGCCATTCCCTGGCATCGGATGGTTTTATTAATTATTCATTTAAATATGCACTATAAATCCTGTTGTTCAGGGATTTCATGCATGCATGTGCTTGCTTCGAGCCGATCATATGTTAATATTCTTAATATAGAGCCGATCGAGCATTGAACCACGTGACAGCCATTAGCAAATCCTGAGGGGTGTCCCCTGGGTTGGTTCGCCGGCAAGCAAAAGCCCTCTAATTCCCCCAGTCTCTGGAGCACGTTTTTGGAACAAGTCCCTTGCCACACCCGTTGGTTGTCCTTGGGTTTCCCGGGGGTCGACCCCTCGGGATGGCTGCTGATACGCGCATTACCATTATGAAGCTTGCGAAACGTTTGCGGCTTTCTAACCAAAACAGACAAATTTCAGGAACTTCACATTTTAATTTATAGCTTTTATTTAACCGTTTCAACGCTATCGGCCTCACAGGCAGGGACGCATAATTAAATCGCCTGGTGTAGGCTTCAATATTTTTTTTTATACTCTGGCCTCCGCGGTCAGAGTAGGTTTTGGTATAACCTTAGTGGCCTAACGACTAGAATGGTTTGCCGTTAATAACATAGCCAGAGTGAAACACTAAAATACAGAATAAAAGTGGATTTTAATTTAGCGTTCAGAAGGTTACACTGTAATTCGAAGTCAACAATACATTCAAGCAATGAATCAAATGACAGACGTTTCCCCATTATTTTTAAAAATATATTCCGTTTAGCTAAAAACTAGAAATTTCTACCCCGTGCAAATAGCGTTTTTCAATAGCTTCTGTGTGATATATATCTCGCGATGTTGCGAGTTAAGTATCTAAAAAAAATCTAAAATTCTGTATTAACACTTGTGAGAAGTCAATTTCCTAATTTTCCTGTCTATTCGGTAATATTATTTCAAACAACGGTTCGCACATTTTTTACATTTTAACAAGTTTCACATAACGGAGAAACTTAAACTATACATGGAATGAAAGCTTATTCAACATATAATAACATACCTACACAATATATTTTAACAATGAGTACTTCTAAAATTACTAGCCATCTTGTTCCACAACTGACAAGAGGCCGCGCGCAATATACCATGCCACTTGATATACGGTACTCACTGCTTTTCCCCTCGGAACCATTCAAAACTCGTCAACATGAAAGTCCATATGCATCGGAGTCCAAAATATCACAGCCCTGCATTAAATAGCTACCAAGTTGAGAGTATTCTGTAGTGCGAAAACCAGCCGCCGTATATTTGACAAGATGGAAGGAATTCAGATTGTTTATTATTCTATAATTTTATAATTATCCCAAATTAGAAGCATGTCAACCAATCAGATTTCACTACCAGGTTTTTTGGTAGTGACGTCACTGGACGGCATTATCGCCTATTGAATTCAGACGCCTCTCTCAGCGAGTGAGAACGAGATGACATCGGCGGCTGGCTTTCAGTCTAAAGCCTCCTGTCTACAAGACCTGTGAGTAGTTCCGCTCAGGGGGGGGGGACTGGCCAGTCGGGCTTACCAGGCAAACGCCCGGTGGTCCCCTTGCCCGTTGGGCCCCCTTTGGGCCCTTAAATTGTTTTTACTTTGCAAAAGTAAAAAGAGGCTATGTATCAATCAGGGAATACATGCTTAGGATAAAATAATTATCTAGCGTTTATAGTGGAAGCTGTAGTTTTTTCCGACGTTTCGAGTTCCGTAATTATGAAGAAAGCAATTAAACGTGGTGCAGAGAAGGCGTAAGAAAAAGGTGGACGACTTGCAAGAAGCAGCTCCTCTGAAAAGAGAACAATGTTTAGGTTCTTGGAGTTGGAGGGAGGTGCATGGACGAATCTTCGAGTCGTTCTTTACAATTTGTTGAGATTACTCAAAAAGAAAATGTGGATCTAAAAAGTTTGAAACACTTCAAACATCTGATCTACAATCATATTCAAATGTATGTTGTACTGTATATAGTCGATAAGTGGTCAGCGCATGGGAAAGAATGCGTACGGAAATGAGGCGTCCTTTGTTTTTATTGGTAACCACTCAGGCCTTAACAGGCTTTGCCCTTACAGTCCATGCATATTTTTACATTTAATATACTATTTAAAGCTCAATTTGGACAAAATCTTTGTTAAAAATGCCGAAATGTGCCATTGGAAACATGTTTTAAAACTATTAAAAGTTTGCTCAAAACTGTTGTCAGAATGCAGGTAATGCCATTTCAGAGACCCAAATTTCAAAAAATTTCCGTGGGACCACCCTACACATACAGACCCACAACAACTTGATTTGGAAACGGGGCCCCTTTTTACAACAAATCGCCCAGGCCCCTCTGACGTAGCCAGTCCACCCCTGGTTCCACCACTTGAGTGTCTGAATAGCTTAGTCATCAAGTGCATAGATCTAAACATTAATTTGGAGACCTTGGGTTCGATTCCCAGTTGGGACAGTCAGATTTTTTATTAAATGCCATGAAAAGCTTCAAAACTATAAATATTGACAAGAATCCCTTTAGGGAACTGGCAATGAATTTCAGTATATAAAAACTAGGGCATAATTACTACAGGTAACAGCAATACTGCTAAATGTAAACTTACTCTTCTGGAGCATATGATTTGCACTTTGCAACTGTTTGACCATGTCTCTTTCAGCTGCCAATTCCTTTCGAAGTTCTTTGATTTTTAGCCTCAATTCTTGTTTGGTGCCTTCCCACTCCTCCATTTCATCTTGATAAACATTAGACTCAGAGTCATGCATCCTCATTCTCAGACTCGATCTGTACCCATCCTTTGTATTATGCTTGCAAAAGCTTTATCTTGTAAAGCTTTCTTTGCAGTTGCAATCTTATCCTAAAAAATAAGAACCAAAGATGGGTTTCATTTGCACATGATATTTAAATGAAAAATTACAGCTATAGAGTGCCTACAGATGTCCAACATTGGCTCATTGGCAGAACGCATGTCCAATGCAGTTTATTTTGAACTTTGTTTGTTGAATCTTCACAACAACCAGCACAAGATCCAACATTATTCAGTCTTTGATCCGATGGTTATCTATAGGTTCAATATATATAGAAGATATGCATGTTTATAAAATAATATAAAACCTGAAAACTGGTGATCAACAGCATGTATAAAAATAATGATGCCTCTCTTTGAAAGATGCATCATGGAGGTCATACTTGAAATTATCTTCATTGTTTACACTTGTAATTTCCTTTTATTGATTCTGTGATCACTGTGCCGTGTCAGTCATCCAGTGTTTTAAGACTGAATAATGTCAGACCTTTTGCTGCTCATTGAAAATATCCAACAAAGTTCGAAATAAACTGTACAGCACAAAGGTTCTGTCAATGTCGGTCCTATATGTATCGAACAAGGTCCGGTGTTAGACCTATAGCCACAGCATAAAATGAAAACTACACCTTGGCTGATAGCAACCCTAAAGTATAGTAACCGCTCTTGTTAATAAACGTAGTTGTCCTTAGAAGCCAATAATTCTGAAAAGTAGTTGCTCCACTAACTTTCGAGGCTATATGGTAGTCTTCAACCCATTCATCTCTAAAACTACAGTATGTAAACTATGGAGTGATTATAGAATGTCCCACCACGCAGTAGTGCTATGTACTGTATGCTATGGGTCACCATAGTGCTATATATGTTATGAACCCTAATAAAAACACTGATCCTTGTCGCAGTGCACACGGTGGTCAGATTAACGCGATTTCCTCCCACTTGTGCGGGCGCAGTTTGTCTGCGTTCCGGTCATTCATTCTAGTCAGATTCTAGATCAACATGGCGGACAACATGAGTGCGTCAAACAAGGAGAGAGAGTTAAAACTCAATTTAAAATGTTTTTCGGAGTGTTCAGAGCGGGGAGAACGTTTCTGAAATACTTCTGTAACAGAAATTAAATTTTCCGTTGAGCGGGAGTGGATCAAAGCCGTTCGAAGCGCCGAAAATAAGCCTAACTACGGCATGGAGGAAATGGACTCTCTGCTCGAGGAGGTAGTAGGCAATAAGCTTGAAATGGTGGGCCCTGTGGTGGATTCCTACCTGAAAGAAGCTGGCAAAGCTATCTCCCAGAAGCTTCGGAGGTCAAAAGCGACTGGCCTGATGTCTCCCGTTATTTTATTTATACCATGGGTTGTGTTTCGCCATGTTTTAACCTTGGCTAGGGGATATTCCGGTGAAGTAGAGTCCTCGCGAGATGGCAAGAAGCACCGCATGATTTTCACCTCCAAAGGCTCCCTTGAGAAAATGTTCGCACCGTCCAGGTTCTCAGGGGAGAATTTCATTGCTCACAGACACTTCAAGAATGTCCCGTGCAAGGTTTCGAAGAGATTAGTGTCTGTGTTTAATCTGTGTTTAATGGAAGATCAGTTGTAGTGGCAACTAGTAACACACCGTTTACAATGGACTATTCTACGAAGACTGAGAGACTAACCATGGCATTTTATGTACAACGATATACTGCTAACAAGTTAGCGATTGATACAAGCCTGCAAACGTTGATGAATCGTGCTGAGGTATAACTATAAGTACAGTGTTAATCTAGTATTCATATTTTATAGAGTTCTTTTTTTAATTGTGGTTAAATTGCTGTTTTATATTTTCCTTATGCAACTAGTACGTTCCTTTCTGAACTATTATTTTCTACCACAAAGATAGCTTTTAGCCTTTATAAAAGGTAAATTAGCCTCTTTCATCTGACATGACCTTGCATGATATAGCACCAATAAGACAACATTCAATTTACTCAGCATATGCAGCAGTCAATGTAAATTTGTACAACCCTGACTGGGATTACATTGATTGTTGCATTGTTAGCCACAGTAAAATAATGTACTGTAGTGCTTGTATTACCTGTTAATAGGTTACCCAGAGAGATCTGGAAGACTAGTTTCTTGTCAGATGTTTTACAGTCCACTGGAAATTGTGTATTCTTAGTTTCCACCAGCACTGATCTCTTTAATTTTCAAATATTTAAGATAAAAGCTTTTCTTCAATATATATTCTTTTATGAAGCTACATATCTTCATACGGACAACACACTTGTAAAGGTTTTCTCCAGTACATGTTCTTTTACATGTACGAGTACATACTGTAGCAGACTATTATGATGATAATTTACAAAACAAGACAATAGTATTTAATACTGTAGAGTGATTTATTGATGTTTCCACAACTATTAAAAATGATAATCTCACATGTGTGATTATTTATGATAATCTCACATGTGTCGATTATCACGGGATGCATTAGAGTTTACTGCTCTATTTTTGTGGGGAAATAGGACTATTTTTATATAATAAACAGAACAATACATGGATGCTTTGAATTATGAAATTTATTTCTTATGTTGACCACGATATCTCACACGTTCGCTTTGCTCACCTGTGAGATATCTTTGTCAACATGAGAAATAAATGTCATATTTCCACATATCCATGTATTATTCTCTATATATTTACCAGCATTGTTTCAATAACTATGAAAACTAATTACATGTACATAATAATAATATATAGATAATTAGATATAATTATAATTATATAGTATTGAACATTAGATTCATTTAGTTGCACATGTCTCTAAAAATACATGTAACAATGTATGTTGTATTCCTAATTTCATGGCACACTGCCATAGATTGGTATGTTAAAAAAGCTATCTCAAACTCATAAATAATTCATGAACCAAAAACAAAAGAAATTAATGTTTAATCAGTGTTTTGAAACTCAAGGAAGTCCTAGGACTTGAACTTATGTAGATTAAGCAAACTTCCACCTTGATTTTCTCTTAAAATACTGATTTGTTTGAGATGTCATTTCAAAACCTCCAATTCAGACTGGACCACAATGATTTAAAGTCCTTGCAATTAGTTCAAGTCCTCGGCTTCGCCTTGGACTGGAACTTAATTGTGCAGACTTGAAATCTGGTCCAGTCCTCATTGTTGGCTTTGAAATATTACTTCACATCATGTATGTATCCACCATGACTGAACACACACATATAGAGGATTACATTTACTATTTGATATTCCAGTATTGAGTCCCTATTGTTGCCATGAAATTAACAAACACATATTACATGTTTTATAAAATTACAGTACTATACTCAGACTTTCAAGGTTATGGTTTAGTTTACTTACAGAAATAGAGATAATATTATAGGGACAAATGAATGTATTTTGAAACACTGTATGGCTTCTGTTATGTGTATTATAAACTAAAATAAAAATATTTTCATCTGATCTGAGAAGTGTCATTACTGTGTCCTTTCTTTAATATATACAGTAATATTATATAGCATATATTATGGAGGGGAGGGTGCCACTCCTATCCCAGACGGTGTTGATTTTGCGGAGGGAAGAAAACCAGAGAACCTTGTGAAAAACCCTCAAAGAACAGGGGAGACCAACTAAACTCCACTCACATGGTCCAAGTTCGAGAACGAGGTAATTCCCAGATGGTCACCCATCCAAGTACTAACCCCATCTAACTGGGTTTAACTTTTGGTGAGAGGCAGCGCGCTAACAGCACACACCACCATGTCTTTAGGTAATTTGATCAGGACATGATCTTTATCAAAGTCAGGTCAATTGGGGTAGATTTGGCAAAGAACTACTGCTTAAGAATACAATATTTGACTAGCTGTATATGTAAGCTTATGTAAACTTTGGGCAAGAATATTTGACAATTTTAGGACCTTTTAGCACTGTTTCTTACCAGCTTGAAGTGTCCCTTCGATTAATTTCTTCCTCACGTCTCTCTAAATCGGCAAACTTAGCGCTCTTCTCCTCATAATTGCCCTTGAGTTCTTCAGCAAATTCATCAGACTTCCTCTTCATTTAGTATTTCTGACTTGAACTCGTGAAGAGTATCAAAAGGCATGAAATTTTCTCGCTGTGTCACATCTTCTTGAGTGCTTATTTTCCTTGCTGCACTTTCGACTTTTTATACACAATTTATCCTGTCTAAGGACACGAAATTTCAAAGGGAATATTGAGAATAGTGGCTTGGCCAAGAAGGCGATTCAAGATGGCGGACAAGATCAAAAGTGAGAATCAAAACATGGGTTTAAACGGCGATTACTTACAATTGCTGGTTGCTTTCGACTCCTCTGGTTGACGCCATATACCTAAACTTTATTTTGAATTTAACAGGTTTTTGTTTAACGAAAGCATGACGTTGCAAAAAACAAATTCATCCCCAGGAAGGGTATACTGAGACATATCGTGTTCGAACGCGAACAGAATGGAAAAAAAGGCACAAGTCCTAAATTTAAAATAAGTGTATGCTACAGTGTACTCAAAAATGCCACGAACAAACCATTGGAGCACACACAGAGACCGTGTAAACCCCACTTTGCCTAAAAAGTAGGGGTATACAAAAACCTCGTTAGACGCAAAATATGGCCCGTGGGGTACTACCCTCCTGATTTTTGTAGAGGGGAAGGGTAGATCTAATTATTTATGGGGGACTAAGTCTGACATGTGTGCATAATTTATTTAAATTAATGCGCACTCTTGCATAACGTTTGCTGTGGCGGCCATTACAGAAATCAGGCTCTCGAAATACGACACCTCATAAATCCCATGTGGGAGGAAATCACTCAAATCTGACCACCGTGGCATGGTGAGGAATTCTACAGTCAAGAAAAAAATGTGACAGTGCAGTACTTACTTTTGAACCAGCTTTTTTCACAGCTATGCCAGAATCACTCAACTGCTCAGACTCAGATGTCGACAATTTCCTTCTTGGCTTCGACGACTTGATGTTGGCAGAACTGCTTCAGTTTCACTCAGTGCATCATGACATTCACCAATGAACTATCTTTCCTTTTCTTCAACTGCATGCTTTTGATCTACCAAGGACACAACAAAATTGAGATTGGAGCCAACACTTGAAATTGTTTACTTTTTAAAAGTTTACTTTTTTTAAATTAGGATAATTTAAGTTAATATGAAAGCAGATTTGTCATCTGATTTTGGTTCTTTTACCGTGTAGCAGAGCACAAAGTACGTCACAGATAATCAGGCGTTGATTTCAATAATAATTCAAAATAGCATACGTTGCATGCTTCAGAATGACTATAGCTACTTGTTCCTTTCTGCCAGAGTGCCAGTTTGGCCAGAGTATCAGCATTATATATTTCTTCGTTTCTGCCAGAGCGGCCAGATGGCCAGAGTAACATATATTTCTTCGTTTCTGCCAGAGTGCCAGAGTGCCAGAGTAACATTATATATAACTTCGCTTCTGCCAGAGCGGCTAGAGTGCCAGTTTGGCCAGAGTAACATATATTTCTTCGTTTCTGCCAGGGCGGCCGGAGTGCCAGTTTGGCCAGAGTAACATATATTTCTTCGTTTCTGCCAGAGCGGCCAGAGTGCCAGTTTGGCCAGAGTAACATTATATATTTGTTTGTTTCTGCCAGAGCGGCCAGAGTGCCAGTTTGACCAGAGTAGGGACTAGGGATCATGTTGCATTTCTAATGCGCTGCAATTTTCCTTATACTATAGTATAGTATAAGAATACAACTTACGTTTAAATTTTGTCAAAAACGACTACACATGCAGCGCGAGTAAATTTACAAGTGAAGTATTGATGCTAACTGATGTTCATATATATTGGGCATGCAGTAACTAGCGCAATCGCCAGTCACCCAATGGGTTCAGGTAAATTGCCACTATTAAAAGTAAACCTTGTGTATACCGTATTTGCTGCAGAGTTATTAAACACTGGGTGAGTTCACTGGGTCTTTACGACGACCTCTGTTACAGCAAGTCCATTAAACAAGCGCGGCCACCCTCGTATCGTTCTACTCGTGATTTCTACTAAGAGTCAAGTTTGACATTTCCTAATCACACATTGCTTTTATTAGTGTCAAGGTGTATACTGATCAAACAAACTTGCCCGGCAATGTTGTAATATGCGTGGATGCCAACATTTTCAAATACAGTACTGATTAATTTCTACAAGTCAATGATAGAACTTAAAAGATACAAAATATGTTTTATGACATTTTGAACAATAAGAAAATGTAAATCTAATGTACTTAGGTATTTAGTATTTCTGCGTTTTGGCTGGCTTGATCTTAACAGTTTTAACATATGCCTCATACATGTATGGCTATGCGTCCGACGATTTGAATTTGTTAGCTGTACTATTTTGGTCTTTTTACTTGTCTGAGCAATTTTAAAAAAGAGAAACAGCACATGCATGCGGTTATAATATTAGACTGGAGTATAACCATGATGTGAATGTGTTTATTCATATTTCATAAACCCAACACAAACCGCTTCCGCTTAAATTTACAGTTGAGCAATCCGATTAATAACAACATAAAAAAAAAAAACATTGAAACTTTAACATATAATATAACTTTTTAGTAACATGACGTATAGTATACAATATACTATCTTGTTTCTTATCATAATAATCTTTCTGGATGTTATACTAAATTACTATTTTCTACCTCTTAAGACCTCTTAAGTTAGCTATTAATTTTGTATTTTGTTTCTGATTTGTACATATTGCCAGGGTTCTTTGGAAGAGCATTTTTATATGACTAATGATGAGACGCCATAGTTTATCTATCTTAATAATGCATAAATTACATTTTTAGGCCGCGCTAAACGTCGCACAATTAACGAATTTAATTCAGACGAATTTAAATCGAATTATAATGCGACGTAAATGCGATGTCGAGTTTAATAAACGTCGAATTTCAGTCGAATATAATTGTTTTTACTTGGACCCGTGGAGGCTGAAAAATGACTTCTTGAAAATATGGCGGCGAATTGTCACAAACAGCGTCTATTGTGCGACGTTTAGCGCAGGCCTTATGCATGCATGCATGGTTCCATGCACACGTTAATTATATAGAACAATACCTTGCAGTTTATACGTAGCCCTATTTTTTACTCTTGAGTGATAATAATTAAGGCCCATGTTTGAGAGGTGTTATATTTTCTTCAATTTGTTGCAAGTACATTTTCCGAAATAATTCTGCTTGTTGGCTTGTTTTCGTCATCATCCTCTTTATTGTCTTGTGGTCTTTTTTAGTCAAAGATAAATTAATTCCTCCTAGTTTTTCGACGATATCTACTAGCTCATTGTACCATGTTGTTATAGTGTTTTCATTTAGAGCTTCTCCTTTTTCGATAACTTTGTCAATAAGTGATTTTAACACGTATATTTCCATGGAGTTCCATCTTGGATCCCTTGTTTTTTCTCCACATTGTAGCATATATTCCTGACTCGTATATCGTAAATCCACGCGTAAATCCACGCGATCGTAGAGTTGAAGAACCAGTCTTAATAGTAATTGGCAAATCTGTCTTGGTTTTCTTCTCTGTTTTCTCGCCATGCGAATTTTTGCAGTTAAAACAGTGACATAGCGTCGAACATTTCTTCAGCGCACGGAAACATGAGCACTGTATACACGACGTTCTCCGGGAACTTGGAAGCAAAATGTTCTTTCTTTGTCTTTCCTTGCTGCTCCTCGACATATCGACAGCTTTTGCTCTCCTGCTGGATTCGTTCAGGATTTTCAGAAATCATAGAGTCGCCTTGATTGGCAGACCCTGTTTCGCTAGAGGACTCTCCTGTATTTGTTTTCGTCGATTCTACCACAGCGTCATAATGGCCACATCCCGAGTGGTTAAATGCGAGGTAAATTTGACAGCTTATTAGTTCCGGTTGAAATTACATCATTCGTGTTTCCATCAGAGTATAGAGTCACAAAATCCATTTTCTATTTGTTTTATAAAATAACTAAACAAGGATAAGCCACCAACGTGACCGAGCCTCTGCTGACGAATAATATCGCAATCAGATAATTACGCCAGTGTTTACGTGAGATTTAAGCAAACAGAGCATGCGTTGTACAATATAAAATGAAAATGACGTCAAATTAAAGTACTCTGAGTGAAAATGGTTCTCAATCAGAGCGCGCGTATAGGGCAACTGTTATTTTATAAATTTAAATAGAAAGATTTTTGCAAAAATTAAAAAAAGTTTTTGTTAGCATCTTGCGTCATTTTACAGGTAGATTATAGTTTTCACGACCTATAATCCTATATTGATACTATAAATAAAAAGATGTAAAATATACAGCTGCACATTTAATATCCTTTATATAAAGTTCTAAAAAACTTTCCAATTTTTGTGTTTATTATGTTTTAAATAGCATCTGACAGGTGCCAACGTAGATTCGACAATAAAAGTTTCCCCAAAAATTCTTACCTACCATGGTCCAGTTGTTTTGGCAAATTTGGTAAGAATAAAATTTAGCTCCAGAAATAGGCCGACGTCACAGAAGTTTAGGAAACTATGGCATCTCTCGAGCAAGAACGGTTGGGCTTCGTTTTTCGCAGTGGATCTACTGTTGCTTTCATCAAAGAGCTACCAATACACGTGGACCATACTCTTCTCGCAAGACATGAGATATCCGCCGAGGAGTACGGCAAATGCTTTTCCATCCAAAATATGGACATTTCGAACAGGTTTCGAGAGACAGGCTTGGACTGGCCTATGTGCCATTGTGCCAATGGCACATGCGCCCGCTTTAGAATACCCCAACTGCGCCCCATGAATTATATTTGCTAAAATAGATATAAAATAGTATGGCTATCCATTGCATGTAGTTTGTTACTGAATATTCTGCTTTCTTAAGTTCATGTTGTACGTGTGTGGTCGCAAGGGGTAGACAGGAGAGTTGCTGCTCCGTAAGATATATTTTATTCCGGCAAATGGTAAGCCTGTCGGCCAACTTCGTGTCGTTCTTATACATGTATAACGTTTCTGTGAGTTAATCATACATGGGAGAACAATGACAACAACAATAAAAAATTTGTCTGTAATGCATCTTAGTAGGCCAATGTCATTATTTATTAATTTCTTTTATTAACTGCGCCCCTCTTCCTAAAGGCACCGCCCCTAATACGAAACCAGTCCGATTCTGTCGAGAGAGACTAATGGCAAACGACGAAAACGCTGCACGAATCCTTGCTGCGGACTTAGAAGACAGTAACGATGAAGAGTAATAAATATTCCTGCACAGAACGTGCTACTATTGGATGTTTTGTACCTTTTAGGTTGCATTGACAAATAACTAGAAACAACATTATCTTTTCATATATAAACGTTTTTGCATTCTTCATATAACTATACGGCTACGTATAAACTGCAAGGTATTGTAGTATATAATTAACGTGTGCATGGAACCATGCATGCATGCATGCGTGCATGCGCTAAACGTCGCACAATAGACGCTGTTTGTGACAATTCGCCGCCATATTTTCAAGAAGTCATTTTTCAGGATCCACGAGTCCAAGTAAAAACAATTATATTCGACTGAAGTTCGACGTTTAACTCGCCGTCGCATTTACGTCGCATTATAGTTCGAATTAAATTCGTCTGAATTAAAGCCTGGTTTCCGTATAGCCGTAAGAGCCGGCGGCATGGCTGCGGAAATGGGCAATGGTCCAATCGCATACAGCTTTTTATTGCTGGCTAATTCAACACTGTCTATGATTGGACCATCGCCCCTTGCCGCAGACATGCCGCCGGCTCTTACGGCTATAAGGAAACCAGGCTTAAATTCGTTAATTGTGCGACGTTTAGCGCGGCCTAAAAATTATTTTATGCATTATTAAGATAGATAAACTATGGCGTCTCATAATTAGTCATAATAATGCTCCTCCAAAGAACCCTGTCGATATGTACAAATCAGGAACAAAATACAAATTGAATAGCTAACTTAAGAGGTAGAAAAAGGTAATTTACATATAACATTCAGAACGATTATTATTCTAAAAAACAAGATAGTATATTGTATACTATACGTCATGTTTATAAAAAGTTTAATTATATGTTAAAGTTTCAATGATTTTTTTGATGTTGTCATTAATCGAATTGCTCAACTGTAAATTTAAGCGGAAGCGGGTTGTGTTGGGTTTACGAAATATGAATAAACACATTTACATCATGGTTATACTCCAGTCTAATATTATAACCGCATGCATGCGCTGTTTCTCTTTTTGAAAATTGCTCAGACAAGTAAAAGACCAAATTAGTACAGCTGACAAATTCAAATCGTCCGACGCATAGCCATACATGTATGAGGCATATGTTAAAACTGTTAATCCTGATTAACACTGATTCAAGTGATCAAGACAGCCAAAACGCAGAAATAATAAATACCTACATTAGATTTACATTTTCTTATTGTTCAAAATGTCATAAAACATATTTTGTATCTTTTAAGTTCTATCATTGACTTGTAGAAATGAATCAGTACTGTATTTGAAAAATGTTGGCATCCATGCATATTACAATATTGCCGGGCAATGTTGTTTGATCAGTATACACCTTGACACTAATAAAAGCAATGTGTAATTAGGAAATGTCAAACTTGACTCAGAGTAGAAATCAGGGGGTAGAACGATACGATGGTGGGCGCGCTTGTTCAATAGACTTGCTGTAACAGAGGTCGTCGCAAAGACCCAGTGAACTCACCCAGTGTTTAGTAAATCTGTAGCAAATACGGTATACACAAGTTTTACTTTTAATAGTGGCAATTTACCTGAACTCATGCATTGGGTGACTCGCGATTGCGCTAGTTACATATGCCCAATATATATGGACATGAGTTAGCATCAATAGTTCACTTGTAAATTTTCTCGCGCTTAGACGTAACTTGTATTCTTATACTATACTATAGTATAATTAAAATTGTAGCGCATTAGAAATGCAACATGATCCCTACTCTGGCCAAACTGCCACTCTGGCCGCTCTGGCAGAAACAGACAAATATATGTTACTCTGGCCAAACTGGCACTCTGGCAGCTCCGGCAGAAGCAGACAAATATATGTTACTCTGGCCGCTCTGGCAGAAACAGACAAATATATGTTACTCTGGCCAAACTGGCACTCTGGCCGCTCTGGCAGAAACAGACATATATATAATCTTACTCTGGCCAAACTGGCACTCTGGCAGCTCTGGCAGAAACAAACAAATATATAATGTTACTCTGGCCAAACTGACACTCTGGCCGCTCTGGCAGAAACGAAGAAATATATAATGTTACTCTGGTACTCTGGCACTCTGGCCGCTCTGGCAGAAACGAAGAAATATATAATGTTACTCTGGCACTCTGGCCGCTCTGGCAGAAACAAAGAAATATATAATGTTACTCTGGCCAAACTGGCACTCTGGCCGCTCTGGCAGAAACAAACAAATATTTGTTACCCTGGCCAAACTGGCACTCTGGCCGCTCTGGCAGAAACGAAGAAATATATAATGTTACTCTGGCCGCTCTGGCAGAAACGAAGAAATATATAATGTTAATACTCAGGCCAAACTGGCACTCTGGCAGAAAGGAACAAGTAGCTATAGTCATTCTGAAGCATGCAATATATGCTATTTTGAATGATTATTGAAATCAACGACTGATTATCTGTGACGTACTTTGTGCTCTGCTACACGGTAAAACAACCCTGATTTTCAACAAATAGATTTAAAATGGCCGCCCCTTTAGAGTTTAGTAAAGTCTATAAACCAGTTTTAATATTAAAAATTAAGACCTTCACTGTAATGCTGATCAACTAAAGTTCCAAACATCTCCTTTCACGGCTCACGTAAAGGTATTCGATCGACGGAATTTTAGCATGTTGTTTCAAGCGAGATCGACATGATATTAATTAAGATATACAGATCATCCATGATATGCGTATCGCTTTTATGTTGACATCGTATAAATGTAAACTGTGTCTGAATACAGAATTGTGATTATCGTATTATTAAGGGATCAAAAACACTTACCTCTGACATATTTTACTCGTCCTAAGTAGGCCTTCAATTCTCCTTTTGGCTTTGCTTCCAAGCTTCCCAAACACAACCATGCCAGTTCTTTGTCGAAGTCTTTGAGCATCGTTTTGTCACGAACACACTCTTCGGTCAAAACACTTGTCTCGTTAGTTGCTGTCCAGTGAAAAAGAACGTACTTCATGGTTTACAGCTGAAGAGTATTTGCTAAAAAGCTACGAATAAAAGCAGTCAAAACACGTTCGGTTTACAGGCCTTTTAGACAACACCACGAGCCCCGAGGAATAGACATATCCACTCGAACTTGCCGCGTTTGTTATTACGTGACGTGACGTATGCATAAATTATCCGGTTACTATTCCAATTTTGCGACGACATTGGCACGGAAAACACCAAACTGAATAATAGTAATTAGTATAATTACATATTGGAAAACAGGCTTTCCAGCTTTCTGATTGGTCCGCTCAGGGGTGATTCTGAGGTGATAGTTACCGCCTAGCGGGGTGACTATTGCATCACCAGAAATTGGTCTTCAAAAGTAGTTTTGGAAAAGAGACTGGTACTTATTCAACACTGCCCTGACTTTACTCGTTTCAGTCTCCCCCTCGGAGTTGTCATTTTGAAGTATGAGATTTTAGAATTTGTTGGTTCATTGAACTGTTGATTTTTTTTTTTCAAAATGGGGTCTGTAGTTTTTGAGACAAACAAAAGAGCATAATACTGAAAACATTTATCACTGAGATGTTGTACTTATCAAATATCGTGAAAACAAAACTTTATAAAGGTAAGGAAGTATATTTTCTATGATTCTTCGTATTTTTTGTATGTTTTGGCTAGGTTTTGGTCGTAGCGATGTGGCGAAAACTTCGTCATGAGTGAAGAACATAAGATTGAACATGAATTAAGTGCAAAAAAGCCATAACACAGGATCCAAAACACCAGAATAAAAGTCTTTTTAGCATATACTTGAATGTATGTACAAGTTCAATTCCAAAGTAGGATGTTGTTTACTCTTTTTTTGAAATTGTCTGCTGACAAAGATTGTGGCTTGCTAACATCGTCTGTGAATAAACATTATCACCACTGTTAAAATGAAAGCAGTTGTTTAAAGGTTTCAACGTGATTGGTTTATTATCATCCTCTGAAATTATACTACAACAAATAGTCACCTCAGTCTCGGTGACTATCGGTGTATTTACCTCGCCGCTTCGCGGCTCCGTAAATATTCACCGATAGTCACCTCGACTTCGGTGACTAATTGTTAAATATAACTACATTTAAAGTAATATCCTAGGTTGATAGCAAAAACCGCAAAGCATTCTGGTATTCGATATCACTTCACTTTGAAGTCAAATGGCCGCCGTGAGGCGAGCAATTTACTTCAAAGAAGAATTGGCCGATTTGCAAGACTTTTTCTTTTGCGAGGACGAAATTAAATCATGTCTATGTAACAAGGGGCCCCTTCGTTACATTCTGCAGAAAAGGTAAAGAAATCGCTGGTGTCATTGTCGAGAAAATTTAATTCACAGGGGTTGAAGAGTCGAGTGCTGTTCGAACAAAACATTTAAAAAAACATTCTTTACCCAAGGTGTTTCTTCCTATTACAAGGTAAGTAACCGTATTGATTGCCCTTCAACGAAAGATTTTGCACTGTGGCTATTCATCTGTAGTTTTCCTGTCTAAATGGCGTATCAGTTGTAGCTGTGAACGGCTCTTGTAAATTTGCCATTACTTGAAATTGACACACTCGGTGATGCCTTTTAAATCATTTGTTCGATAAATATGGCCACCCGAGACAGTATTCTAGGCCTGTTTTGGCGCGAAAATATACAGGCCGTGAGTCGGAATTCAAGTCTTTTCAAAAGCTACATCTCCAATGTACTGTCACTAGGACTTTTGACTGCTGTGTTTGGTTTCGCATACCCTTGGTAGCTGCTTTGGGTCCTGTCTTCGAATTAACCAGTAGGTTATTGAAGTTCTAGAACTAAGTTTAAGTTGTAAATATAAAATATATATGCACTAAAACTTGCATTTTCTTTAAAATCCTTCGGTGTTTTTTTCGCTGTGTTGTATACTTAAAATAGTTGTTAAAACAGTGAGTTTACAATAACTTCGTAACATAGATATTGAATAGCTAGCTTTCGTATTCTAAATTATATTTCCAACTAGTTCTTTTATAAATAAAATATATAAACCAGTCCAGGCAAAGGTTAAACTTCACAAATACAACAATATTTTATTCTTAAATTTTTAATAGTTTTAAATACATACTGTTAAGAAAATTAATTGTAAATAAATTTGTAAATACACCTGTAAATATTAAATATATAATTTAAATTATGTAGTACTTAAATAGCAAATAGTGCGGTTAATAAATTTTAATAGTACGAATATAAAGTTAGATAATAAATGGAGGACAGGCCTTGCACGTCAAAGGAAGCAGACCGAGTAACACAGCAGGTTGAAGCAAAAATATCAAAAACGAAAATTGGCATTCGTGGAGGACTAAACTGCTGCGTTCCCCAGTGCACCAATAACACCTTAAGAAATCCAGAACTGTCATTTCACAGTATACCAAAGGACTGCAAATTGAAAAAAAAGAAGGCATAAACTTCTGAAAACTAAAGGTCTTTGCAACTTTGGCCCAAATTACAGAGTGTGTTCAGCTCATTTCCCTGGTGGAAAGAAAACCTACACCAATAATATCCCCACATTGTTAACCACCAACACAAATCAGAAACATGGAAGGAAGATACTGAACAAGCCTGAATTTTCTTTGCAAGCAGTTGCATTGGATAATTAAGTGAACGATGAGAATGAACCAACTCCTGAAACTAGTGATGATAAAGAACAAACAAAACATTTGCCCAATGAAGCCAAACTTAAAGAAGAAATTGAAATGCTACAATCAAAATACGATACTCTTGAAAAAAAATATGTCGACGATATTAAAGCAACAGAGCAGTATTTATTTCGAATGGAAAGATTTATTGGCAGTGATAGTGACTTTAGATTTTATACTGGATTTCTGGACTACTCCACATTAACAGATTAACAAAGTAACACATTAACAAACTAACAGATTGCCTTCTGCAGGACGAAGGCATTTCCATTAAAAACTCTGTGCAGTCTATGATTACTCTAGTTGCTGGAAAGCTTTGCTTAAAACATGCAGGCATATTCTCATCAATGAATTTTCTGGTGGGCCAAATTGGCAGTGTGCGGAGTTGCTGGTGCAAAATGTTATCCAGGTAATCCAAATTCGTGAAACATGCATAGATGACATGCCATACCTATGTGCCAGGTCTTCCAGCAGAAAACCACAACGCAATCTAGCTAGCACCATAAATAATTCTTGCTATGGGGATGTCGATCTTTGTTTACCACATTTTTTCTGGTCAGCAGAACTTATGATGCCAGTGTTGGATCCATAATAGATTAGACTATCACATGCTGGTGATAGATGAAAAAATTAAATGTGGAGTAGTCCGGAAATCCAGTATAAAATCTAAAGTCACTATCACTGCCAATAAATCTTTCCATTCAAAATAAACACTGCTCTGTAGCTTTAATATCATCTGCATATTTCTTTTCAAGAGTATCGTATTTTGATTGTGGCATTTCAATTTCTTCTTTAAGTTTGGCTTCATTGGGCAAATGTTTTGTTGGTTCTTTATCTTCACTTGGTTCATTCTCATCGTTCACTTCATTATCCAATGCAACTGCTTGCAAAGAAATTTCAGGCTTGTTCAGTATCTTCCTTCCATGTTTCTGATTTGTGTTGGTGGTTAACAATTTGGGTATATTGTTGGTGTAGGTTTTCTTTCCACCAGGGGAATGAGCAAATTTATGACATCTTTTTTTCAATGTGCAGTCCTTTGGTATACTGTAAAATTACAGTTCTGGATTTCTTAAGGTGTTATTGGTGCACTGGGGAACGCAGCAGTTTAGTCCTCCACGAATGCCATTTTTCTTTTTTTATATTTTTGTTTCAACCTGCTGTGTTACTTGGTCTGCATCCTTTGACGTGCAAGGCCTGTCCTCCATTTATTATCTAGCTTTATATTCCTACTATTAAAATTTATTAAAGGATGAGTGTCCAGCTAATGCCTTCCGCGCTCACAATGCACCCTCGCGGCCATTTTTCGGGCCACTAAATTCAACAAGTGAAGCAATCCCTCGATATCTGAGCAATCCTTGCAGTAAATTACTCAATTTATGTTTTTCGTGAGAGCAAAGATTATTTAGTAAGTAGTTATCGTCATATTTTTTATATTTGATTACACTCAGAGGGCTGTAGAGTTGTATTTCGAGACAAGTATTCGTCGATCGGCGTTTCTTACAAAACCAAACGAAGGCCAGACAAGAGATCGTAACTAAAGATAAACACTAAATTAGATGCCATTAATAACAGCTAGCTAGACTCAAAGTTTTGTAATTTCAATAAGACGCATTCATACTTGTTTACAAGTGGTTTACCTGTTGGATTGCATCTCCGAATAGGATTTGTTTTGATTAGGCGCTCTTGTTCTCTGGCGTTTAATTTTCAAATGTAATACTGCAATTTATCGCAGTGTTTTGTTTGTAGTTGTAGGCTCCTTTCCCTTCGAATGGGCTATGCAGAAATACGTCAGAAACGTGGGGCGTGTATGCAGCATACAGAAGTGTTTAACATGCATTTAATATGCAGTCTGTAAAGTGCGAAATAATATATAAGTACTTGAAAGGCCGTTGTAATCAAAGCCGTTGCGAATAGAACGCTGGCAGATTCGTGGAGTGTCGTTTATAATTATTTTCGACAAATTCTGAGCCAGACATCGCTACAAATCGATACAAACGACTTTTGGAAGCTTATAATATCATCGGCTGAGAACCAAACAATGAGAAACTTAATATCACAACAAGAGCGCCTAATCAAAACAAATACTACTAATCGGAGATGCAATCCAACAGGTAAACCACTTGTAAACAAGTATGAATGCGTCTCTAGCTCTTATTAATGGCATCTAATTTAGTGTCTACGTTTAGTTACGATCTCTTATCTGGCCTTCGTTTGGTTTTGTAAGAAACGCCGATCGACGAATACTTGTCTCGAAATACAACTCTACGGCCCTCTGAGTGTAATCAAATATTATAAAAAATATGACGATAACTACTTAATAAATCATCTTTGCTCTCACGAAAAACATAAATTAAGTAATTTACAGCAAGGATTGCCCAGATATCGAGGGATTGCTTCACTTGTTGAATTTCGTGGCCCGAAAAATGCCCGCGACTGTGCATTGTGAGCGCGCAATGCATTAGCTGGACACTCATCCTTTAACCGCACTAGTTGCTATTTAAGTACTACATAATTTAAATTATATATTTAATATTTACAGGTGTATTTACAAATTTATTTACAATTAATTTTATTAACAGTATGTATAACACGTTCTACAATCGAGTAGGATATTCTATTTAGCTTAAATTCGGCCACATATTTCTATTTCTTCAACAAAATTGCGAGAAAGTAACAGCAACCAGGTTTCTGTCGTCAGAATTCTAATTTTTTGCATCAAACAACAAACAAATATTTGACTAATGTCAAAATCACCTTCATAGACAAAAAAAAATTGGCAGGGAAAGTAGCTGGACATTTTACAGCAGATATCCTATACTAAATTTTGGTGCTACCGGATTTTAATAGGCAGCATAGAAGAGCTAAATTTACCATTTGCACAGAAGTTTGTCAATGAAGCCTCTTTGAATATTAATGACAATGTGTACTAAATTTAACAATGATGAGCTCAATTTTATTACTGGACTTGGAGATGTTACTAAAAATGTAGCATATCTATTTATTATTCTCTACTCAACTAACAATTATTCTGTCAACAATAAAAACAAAATATATTAAAATATTTTCTTAATCCACCCCAATAAATGTCCTCGAGCTATCGAGAACTTCATACTTGTGGAAATTACTGAAAATAGCTAGCATACCCATCAAATGAAACAGAGAGAGCAATTTTTCTGTTAACAAGAAAAGCTAAATATATCAGAATATTTCCTTTAATCTAATCTATTAAATGTCCTCGAACTATCGAGGACCAACACACCAAGGAGAAATTTCTGAAAATGTAGCATATTTATCATTTGAAAATAGAGGGAATGATTTTTCTGTTAACAAGAAAAGCAAAATATATCAAAATAATTTCTTTAGTCCAACCTAATAAATGTCCTCGAACTATCGAGGACAGTTGCACTTGCAGGAATTACTGAAAATGTAGCACCTATATACATAACAGCAACTGAGAGCAGACTGTATACAGTATTTGTATTAAAAATAAAAGCTAAATATATCAATTAAGCTAAATACAACCTAAGAAAATGTCCTCAAATTGTCTAGAAAAGCTGCACTTAGAGAAATTACTGTTCATTGTAGTATATCAATCAAGTGAAACAGAGAGAACACTTTCTCTGTTCAAACAAGAAAAGCAAAATACATACTGTACAATGTACATATCAAAACATTTTTCAAAAAAAAACAAAAAACATAACAAGTAGCATACAGCATATAAAGCAATGAAAGCTATAAAAATCTGAATTCACCAGCACGATACGGTATATATGTATATACATGTACGTATACTACACTAAATCTACAGCACTGTATACTGTAGGGGAAAAAATGTGTTTTTGGCCTCAAAGGTGCCAAATGTTTTCCAATTGAAAGATTCACCTCGCTCTCTGAGCCACAAAACATACTATTGGCCAATAAATACATGCACATAAGCATTACATAATGTATGTAAGTTATATCTAATAAATTTTGAGTTGCATGCAGTCATGGCAATAGAAGAGTTGGATGTTCATCAAGCTCAATTACTCAGAAACGATTTGTGAGCCCCAGACAGGGTTCGAAGCCGCAACCTTCAAATGACCTGTTAGACGCTCTTCTGAGTGAGTAATAATTGAGCTTGACAAATGTCCACCAAATGTCAGTTACATTACACCAAGCTCGCAAGTGTACCACATGCACTACATTTATATACGTACAACTTATCAAATACAGTAGAAGAGTTCCTAAAATATTTCTGCAACTCAATTGCTTGACTTAAGCAATTGAATTGAATTGAATTGCAATTGAGTTAAAGCAATGAACAACTTTCTACTTAGCATTTGATTGGATTTTTGTTTTTGACAAACCAATAAGAAACCAGTTATTAAAATCAAATTTTTGACTAAATAGTTGAACAAAAAAAAATGTTCAACAATTATCATCAATGAGTTGGTTAAGTTTAGCAAATGAATTGCAGCAATATTCTAGGAACTCTTCTATTGCCACAACAGTAGAAGAGTGAGCACTCTTCAATTAAATATTGTACCAAAGTCTAACCTTCATTCCTTTACAGTTTTTAAAAAATCTTTCATCTGCTGCTTTGTGCCTGACTGGAGTTTAGACACCTCATCCTGTTCAAAAGCTGCTAAATATATACAACCTAAGGGTAGTACATCTGTCCATGGCTCTTTTCTGTTATTAAACCAAGGCATCCATTTCTTAATCCATGGTCCTTTCCAATAATGGATCTTGACAGTAGATTCATTTTTCTCTAGCACTTTTCCAATAACTGGAGTTTTACTGTAATTTTGCAGTGAAACGTACTGCAATAAAAGAATCAACTGCTACAATGATCACAAATATTGGTATCAGATGTCACACCAGAGGGCTTTCTATAAGGCCCAGTGTAGACCTATATTAAACAAAAATATATACACAGAATAATGACATTGTAAGTTGACTAATATGCTGTACATGCAAACTGTGAATTTGTGATTATAATATTTACTAACAAAAAATGCTTAGCTCAGATGGGGATGCAACCATTGAGTAATTAGTTACTAAGACTTAAAAAGGGCAAAGCAGCTACTGTAGAAAAAAGACCGTGTTAAGTTATTCCTTAGTAATAGACCTTTCTGCATGGAGTGCTTGGATAATGTGTTAATTAGAGATTGGCTCTTGCAAAACTTCAGACATCCAAAACTTCATACAACTTTGGACATTGGCCAATTAGATTTGTCAAAACGAAGGATTACATGGTCTATTTACTTCATTGGAAAGGTCTATGTAGTATTAGTTAAAATATAAGCAGCTATCTTTATGGGTATAAGTGTAAATGATGAAAACTTTGCTTAAGAGTCGTAGGAAAGTTTAGATAAGATAATTTTAAGTCAGAAAAAAAGCTGAATTTGAGCCACTAGTGTCTTAATTGATGTTTTATAAACAATTTGGGGCCTGGACCTCTCCGTATGCTGAAAAAAATTGTCTGGTGTTAGCCAGACTAAACCTTAAAGACTTGTTGTCAATCAATGTTTTAACAGTTTTTACAGATATTGATTAAACATCTATTTCTTTTGACTTTTCCTTGTGAATTATTAATGAATACATTAATAATACATGTAATATATAATACAGCATGATACTGTATATATTATACACAGAAAACTGTAAAATAATGTTGACTAATTTTGTTGAACAAATAAATAAATGCATATGCAAAAATATACATTAAATTATGTAACATCGATAAGTATAAACAGTTAAATATATTAAAATTTATATTTACCTCTGGTATATCTTGTAGTTGAGCTCCAACCATTACAGAATTTTACAGTTACTTCTTCCGAAAATCCATTTGGGATTGGGAGGTCGTTAATCACAGTTTATTTGCTCGTGTACGTAATTGTTTCGCTCCATCCCAACCAACTACAGAAACACCGTCAAATTCCATAAACTTTAGCTCGTCGAGCAACCAAGCTGCTGGCTTTTCATGATTAGATGTAGCACTGTAAATTTTATTCACTTGACTAAAAAAGTAATTCCACCATTCTTTATCTTCGGTGGTTATCTTTCGCGAATTATCCAAAAATTTTGGAATGTCTTTTCACCACTCCATGTCAACGTTATCAGGCAACGATTGCACAAATTTTGGTGCTTCGGTTGGAATCAAAGTGTCCTACGAAATTTGAGAAAGAAGATCACAATCATTCACAAGCTCCACATCACCAAATTTAAACAATCAACATATCGCGTGCACAGTCTCCCTGCTGGTGGGAAATGACTGTTAACCACTGGAAACTGCAAACAGTCACCACAGACCCAGGCCATGGCTTTGGCCGGGAGAAATACAAATTTATCAAATACTCATGGTTGGAATGGACAATGGAATACAATCCTACTTTATACCGTAAACCTCCGAATATAAGCCCCCCCGAATATAAGCCCCCCCCCCCCCCCCCCCATGTATAAGCCCACCAATTTACTAAAACTCTCACCATTCCGAATATAAGCCCACCCGTATATAAACCCATGGGCTTATACATGGACAAGAAAAATGTCCTGTTTATTACTGTTTTCTATAAATCTCTACTATAAATCTCTACAAAAAAAAAACAGACAGGGAGGGCGATACCAGTGGCACTGCCACTGATGAGGACTATGACGATATCTAACTTAATAGTATCTTATGTTTGTTTATATGTTAACCTTCTGTTATATTGAAATAAAGTCAATAAATGTTATTACTAACACAAAATCTTGTCCGTATATAACCCCCCCCCCCCCCCCCCCCATATATAAGCCCCCCCCCATGTATAAGCCCACCAAAAAATGCTTACGAACGAATATAAGCCCAGGGCTTATATTCGGAGGTTTATGGTATTAAGTTTGACAAAACACAGTAAGTATAAAATATCAATGAGCGGTTGGCCCAGTTTTTCTTAATTTGATATTTATAATTCATAACGTCGTTTAATATAGGTAAGCTAATTAAGGTCTTTCACTATTTGAAACAATTTTGAAATATACGATCACAAGATGGCAAAAAATTGCAACAAAATTCCTTAAATTGCTAGCTGGCATTTACAAATTGCATTATAACTTAGAGTGATACGTCATTAACGAGACCAAATTTACATGATTTGTAAAACCAAACGAGCAAATTATGGAATTTTTTTGATATCTTTTTCCATTTTCCAATATTCATGCATGTAAATTACTCAATTACGCAAGCGACGTTTTTGACGCCAGGGATAATTTTAACGGCTTTCTGACGCCAAACAGGGCAAGGCTCTTTAGCACTGCCACTGTGTCTGTTTTTTTTTCTATTCCGGATATTTCTTCATGCGAATGAATCGTGAATTCCTCGATCAAAAAGTTATAACCGAATCCCGAGGCCACTTAGGAAATCTGAACGGCCAAACATGAATCCAGAACGAACTAAACATCTTTTAGCTGATATGATCAAATCTTGCTAAAAATAGTTATGCATGTAACATTCGGCATTTCTTATGACCTATTGAATCTTTCACATGATTAGTTTAAAAGATTGTTTTGAAATTTGACAGAATCAATCTATATACACCTAAACACCGCGATGTGTCAGCCTTTCAAAGTGTTTATGCCTCGATGTCTCGATGATCCAAGACTGAGTGACAATGTCGGACCTTGACACCTTGTGCTGATTGTTAAAAAAATCTGAATGACTATTAAAGTTCAAAATATATTGTATTGCGCACGCGTTTTGTCAATGCCGAATCTATAGCCATCGAACCTGAAGATCCGGTGTCGGAACTATAACCACGGCGAGTTTTATATAACCTCGCCTAAATATCCCACAAATTTAAATGTCAACTTACCATCGTTTTCGTCCTCACTACTTGTGGAACCCATCGGCCAAAATTTGCATTTTGCGTTGAAGTTTTAAATTCGCCGGTAAAAAACGAACCATTCAGTAAATCTGAATGGCCAAAACTTGATTCACAGCATATTCGGAAATATCTTGATCGGGTTCGTCAAGGCCACTAATGGCAATTAGATAACGGTCTTCGGATATTCGATTTGAGTTTCCCATTGGATGAAATGTCATCAAGTCCAACTAAATCACTTGTGTTCAAATCCATCACGATCCAACGACAACGCGCTTTCGAAGAGCAGTCGTTTTCAACCCAAGATGGCCAAGAATGAATTAAGTTTTTGTGACATACGATATAGGCGTTACATTCAAATTTCTTTTATTGTGTGCACCTGGCGTCTGTCATGACTGACATGACACCATTTGGACTTTTAACTTTTTTTAAACACGTCGTATTTAAAAAATTAAAAAAAAAACACGTCGTGTTTAAAAAATCCACGCTTTATGCTGTTTCGATTTATATGTCGAATGTTTATGAATAAAACAAATAAATATTTAAAAGTGACTCTAGGATCAAGTAATTAGATTCCATATATTGTCAATGAATGGCGAGATCTAGCAGATGGCCTTGCGGTTGCGGTATCACCTCGGGTATCACACAGAGTTTCATCCGTTCTGTCATGATCCGATTTGAAATACTGTCAAGCTTCTTAATGTGTTCGAAGCACATGGTTTGGGCTGTTGAACGCTGTAGTATTGCGATCATAGTTGCGATGAAGAGTAATAGAAAGTCTAAACAATCAACAAAAGAAAAGCCAAGTGGTGGTTTATCCCCGGAAGATTAAGCAAAATTTTCGTTCAAGTGCGATGGAAATGAGCTTAATGAAGTAACGTATATGTCCAACCAAGTGCCACTAAACTGATATAGTGAAGGTAAACCTAAGTCTCTTCTATTTTATTATTTGGCGAAAGCTGTTATTACAAGAAATATGTTTCCTTATGTTACAGATTGTGTTTCGTGACAAGGAAGAACCTATTTATTTTTCAGATGTCTCTTCGAATTCACTGCCAACGAGATATCGCGAAAATTTGGTCGACAGAGGCGTTTGCTAAACATCTTCAAAAAGTTGTACTCGGGGAAGACAAAGAACCTTTACCTGAGGAAGAATTGGCCAACGAACTGCGCGATATTGAAACAGTTGATGAATTGTCTAATCGTGGTATAATCCTACACCACCTGACCTTATAGCAAAACGACCTGCGGGGCTGCGCCAAGAGAAATTCCAGGCGTCGACCCACTTCCCTCCGAAGTTAAGAAACAAAAGAAAGGCAGCGCCACAACACACGAAGACGACAACAAGTTACAAGTTTCTGGATGTTATAAAGAAAACTCTCTTAATTAGGGAAGGTACGTATCTATCAATACAGTGTACATTGGTAATTTTTGCTGTGATTAAATCATGGCAAAAAATGTGTTAAGAAATGCTCGTGTATCGCATTACCAACTGCGGGGGATTACGCGCAACGCCAACGAAACTTTATAGGGACTTTTTAATATTTTCGCCATTTTCTGAAAATATAGAGGGCAATCACGAAAAGATCGCATGGTTTATTAAAATGTGAAGTCTTGGCTACATACTGGTGATATTTTTTCAGCCGTACGAGGAAAATAAGCTTCGTCTGTTTTGCGTTATATTTTGGTCAGCTACTTCGCTATTTCTAGCCTTTATTTACATCGTATCTAAGCCAACAGTCTAAATGTTTTGCGGTGTTTCTCCAAACGCATGCGCTAATCGAAATAAGAGCGCGCATATTCACCTTCATCGTGTATATTTTGCGGTCATTTTGATGCGTCATTCGCTTTTGTACAAGCAAATTTTAGTTCGTCACTTTTGAATTTTTCGAAATTGCCGCAAAATGCGAGAACTTGGTTCTGCCCTGGTATGGTTCCTAGATTGGTCGATCATATTGCTCAGCTTACTCAATGTTGTACAGTACGTGCACATGTGACTAATGCCAATGAACAACAGAACAAGAAGAACATGCGCGCCAGGATGAAGAAGAAGTACCATAATTTTTTGAGGTTTATGTGAACAACAGAACCGGTAAGTGCTACGAATGTTGGTTGTTGTTGCGTTATGATTTTTGTTGTTGCGTTTATAATATGACTTGCGCTCGCCAATCATCGGGAATCGACCTCATATAATTGCTACGTTCTTTCAGACTTCAAATCACTCACTCAATTGAACAAGCAATAATTTCCTTTCTAATCATTTTGATTGAACAGCTCTTGCAGTATGTACTCTAGACTGTACCCAGTCTATGTACTCTGGCATGTTTGCCAGTACAAACACAACTTTGAAAGTGAGGTTGATACAATGATGCATCAATTGGTTCAGACTTGTTCAGTTATTTTATAAATCTCATTGTCAGTCAATTTATAAGTAATCAAAAATTAAATCAGTAAAAGACAGATAAATACTGATAACTGTAAAAGGATAACATAATATAATGACACTCTTGCTAAACCTAAGTAATACGCATGATCTGCTGTGCTACTGCTGGTCAATTACATAGCAGGTGCATGAAGGAGCAAATCTCCAATTACTGGCCAATTTTTTTGGTATACAAAAACTTGTCTTGGTGCAATGTAATATTGTCACCAAGATTTTAGTATTAAGCACTACGCTTTGGTTTGACTTTGTCTTGAGGCATTCACATATTGCCAGTGTGGCAGCATGACTAGTAAACAGATATAATTATTATGGTGCCGTTTCAGTAAGGTTTTTTACCCGCTAAACTGCTATGGCTTTGATATGTCACAAACACTGCCTACACAGCACTCAAATTTTTATGCGCAAAGCTACCAGTACAATGTGATATTCAGTATTCAACTGAATATCAATTATTCAGTACAATGTGATCAATAATCTAGCATCAAATGGCACTAATTTGGTAACATTCTGTGTGTCATTTTTTTAGATAATGCAAGAATGACGAATGTCATACTACCATATGTTATTAGCTGTGGTGCACCAAATGCTCCAGCAACCAATCTGACATGAGTGTCGAGATAATGACCACTGACAAAAGAAAAAGACAGTGAAATTGTATATAACAGACAAAATCCCTCACAGCTGTTTGTTGACATTATCAATTAAACTGTACAACAAAGATAAGTAATTACATATTGTTGATGCTTGTAGTGGTGTTGGCTCTTGTGCTATATTGCATGTTCTACACTTGGACTGAAGTGCATAATTTTGGAGAAATTAGTTGTGAAAGCAAGACTTATATACGTGAAAGAGTCAATTGGTCTTAGACAAAATGAACTTGCATGAGTGAATTTTCGAATTTAGCGAGTGCAATTAAGGATTTTACACTGCGAGTGATTTTTGAAAATAGAACGAAAATTGCGCGAGACATACAGTATAGCTAGGTGGGTGCAATTTGGGTAAATTTTCCAATATCATGATTAGCGTAAAATCCTTAAGCAAAAACATATGATTACTTATTTATAATATTTATGACAAAATTACAATGTTATGACTACATTGTCTGATATAATTTCTTCTTCATTTGAATGTTTTTGTTGTTATGATTGCAAACAATTTTAACAATGGTCTACCAACTAGTCAGTTAATTTTCCAAAAAGAAATCTTCTTGCAAGCAACTAGATGAAACCACAAACATCTAACTTGCTAAACAAAATACAAGTACTTTACCTTGTGAGAATGCGACATATATGCTTCATACTCATCCAAGCTGGGTAGTTTACCGTACCCGAGTCACATCACTGTGTCAGGTTAGTCAGTATAAAACAAGGCAGTAAACTCGCTAGTGGCTCTGTTTGTGTACAAGATAAGCGGTAAACATTGTTATTGATTAGGATTATGGTTATTTGTTTCGGTAGGAATCGCTGAATTACTCGGGCACGGTAAACTGTAAAGCTTTTAAAAATGTTTTCTTTCATTACTTGACAACAAAAATTTCCTGTTTAGATGAACTGTTTTTTTTCACTTGAAAATATTGAATGCTTTTCTCAATTCACAGTGTACCTCAACTCGTTGGAAAACTGAAAATGGTAACTGCCATCTGTCCACTTCAAAACACACCACCATTTTGAATTTTACCACTGTTTCCATGGTAACATTAAGTGCACTTAATGATTTAATTTTTAAACCGATCAAATTGTAGTAATTTTGTCATCCATACTATAAATACATATTTGTTATCAGTTTCAGCTCAACATTTCAACAATAATATGACCAACATTTGTTACCTGAGTGCAGTAAACTGGTCTTTGAAATGTTGAAGACTATTATTAGAATGATATTTTAGTAAATATTATATTTATTTGACTAATTTTAGGTGATCTCCACAGCTTTGGTAACTGGCCTTTGAAATGTCGTAACCTATATTTTAGTTCATAATATGTTTAATTGAATTTTAACATGTCCTCAACTTCTCAAGGATGAACAATTGCTGTTGTCTGTATAAAATATCAACTATAATATATGTTTTATTAATAGGTTTTAACATGTCCTCGACTTCTCAAGGACAAACATTTATAAACTGACTATAATATGTTTAATTTTGGGTTTTAACATGTCCTCGACTTCTCGAGGACAAACATACTGTATAAAGTATTATTGATTATAATATGTTTAATTTTGGATTGTTTAATTTTGAGTTTTAACATGTCCTTAACTTCTCGAGGACAAACATACTGTATAAAGTATTATTGACTATAATGTTTAATTTTGGGTTTTAACATGTCCTCGACTTCTCGAGGATGAACATTTATAGACTTATTGACTATAATGAGTTTAATTGAGGTTTAACATGTTTGACATGTTGTATTACTATTCATAATTCTCTATTTAGTAATATAATAATTGCTTGAACTTTGAAACTGTGGAAGAACTATTTAGTAATTAAGAATTATGCACAATTTATATGTGTGCGTATAATAATCACAGATTATATGTAGAATAATCTAGTTCTTCTGAATAAAAATGATTATTTTGCTTAGTTTCTGTGTGTTGTTTTGTGTTGATAAAGAGCTTGCGCGGTTTTTGTGATATTTTGCAATCTGTAATAACTACATTTTTGAAAATAATTCGTAATTTTAGCTAAAGTTATTATTTTCTTATTCTGACATGATTTCGTTGTTGTATTTCCTACAAAGAGATGAATTTATTAATGTTTAAATTTGGGTTATTGAAACAAATATTGGTTGAATTTAACCTTTTTGTTCAGCGAGTTCTTTTCATTATGTTGAAATTATCATTTTCAATGTCATTTATTCAGAGCAATGCAATTTTTCTGGCAATATTTTACTTTTTCTCTCACTTTTCTCAAAAATCCGGCTTAATAGAGTATCCCACTCGATAGTAGAACGTGTTGTATTTAAAACTATTAAAAATTTAAGCATAAAGTATTGTTGTATTTGTGAAGTTTAACCCCTGCCTGGTCTGGTTTATATATTATATTTATAAAACAACTAGTTGGAAATATAATTTAGAATTCGAAAGCTAGCTATGTTACGAAGTTATTGTAAACTCACTATTTTAACAACTAATTGAAGTATACAAACACAGCGAAAAAAAACACCGAAGGATTTTAAAGAAAATGCAAGTTTTAGTGCATATATCTTTTATATTTACAACTTAAACTTCGTTCTAGAACTTCAATAACCTACTGGTTTATTCGAAGACAGGAACCAAAGCAGCTACCAAGGGTATGCGAAACCAAACACAGCAGTCAAAAGTCCAAGTGAGTATATTGGGATGTAGCTTTTGAAAATACTTTAATTCCGACTCACGGCCTGTATATTTTCGCGCCAAAACAGGCCTAGAATACTGTCTCGGGTGGCCATGTTTATCGAACAAATGATTTAAAAGGCATCACCGAGTGTGTCAATTTCAAGTAATGGCAAATTTACAAAGAGCCGTTCACAGCTGCAACTGATACGCCATTTAGACAGGGAAACTACAGATGAATAGCCACAGAGCAAAATCTTTCGTTGAAGGGCAATCAATACGGTTACTTACCTTGTAACAGGAAGAAACACCTTGGTTAAAGAATCTTTTCCTCCAACAGCACTCGACTCTTCAACCTCTGTGAATTAAATTTTCTCGACAACGACACCAGCGATTTCTTTACCTTTTCTTCAGAATGTAATGAAGGGGCACCTTGTTCCATAGACATGATTTAATTTCGTCCTCGCAAAAGAAAAAGTCGTGCAAATCGGCGAATTCTTCTTCGAAGTAAAATGCTCGCCCCGCGACGGCCATTTCACTTCGAAGTGAAGTGATATCGAACTACCAGAATGCATTGCGGTTTTTGCCATAAGGTTAAAGGTCCAATGGAACGTGGCATATCGGCAAGAAGAAAATGGCTTTTATTTGTCAATATAAAAGCGAAACCAACGAAAATTTGGGCTCTAACAACTCCGAAAGTAAGTATAAGCATTTGTTTGTTGTAATTATTTCGTAGATTAGCAATAATTTGGTAAAATTTGACGTAAACCATCTCGGCCAATCAGGCAATTATCGAACAAAATTTGCTTAGAGTTGTCGGCGTTGTAATGGCAAACAGGAGTAAATATCACGAAAAATAACCTAAAATCTGAATAGCTTACTTAAAAACGATCTTACTGATGTATTATGGTCGTATGTTCTTGTATAATTCTGTTTTAATTTGTAAATTTCCAAAATAAGTCATATGATCGAGCGCGGGCGCACCATGGGGGGTCACAATGGAAAATATTAAAAAATCAATATGAAATTTGCGTTTTATTATATTGCATTAATTTTTCAATTTGAATTTGTGAAATGCTGCTTTTCATTTTACTGCTCCAAAGTTTGGTGGTAAAGTAATTCTGGTTAAATATTTAACATTTTGTTAGATTATAATAATATTTTTAATAATAAGCATACATTAGCATAATTTGCAATATGGGTTGTCCGACAAGACCCGAAAACCCAAAATTTGAATAGTAGAGGTAAAAACGATTCAAATGATACATTGTGGTACTATTTTTTTGTTATTATGCCATGTTAATTAACAAATTGCCACAACCACCAAATTGACTGGTTTTCGGGTCGGACAAGAATGAGAGAACAAGCAATATTTGGCGCAATGGAAAGAGTATGAGATGGCAAGCTGTACTTCTTAACTCATACATCATCTTCCTACTCGTTCTGAGCTGCACTGATTAGCTGTTGTACAGCAAAACGTACGTCTACAGATTAAACAAACATGTATATGCTCCCACATTTGGATGTGGTTGAGCACTCTATGGGTATATATGGGTGACGATAGCGTTAAGCAATGCCCACCACTCAAGAAGTGGTCCGAACACTCTGTCCCCATATTAATCTATTCTCTTTCCGGCTGCCCTAAAGAGCTGAAATGTTCTTTTGCAGTTTAGACAAATATATAATGCATATATTGTTACTATAAATCTTGGCAGTTTATACCTTTATACCACACACGTCCACATCGTTTCCCGAGGGGGAGGGTACTCGGGAAATTTTTGGGTAGGAGTGTCCAGCCGTGTCCTCAAATCCTGGTCCTATCCTAGACCTAAAAAGGCAATTTTCTATACCCTACCCCAGACCTAAATTAAAAAAAAAGAACATAACGTCTCCCAGCACTGGTGTCACATTATCGTCCATACCCTATCTCAAACCGAAATAAGCACCCTATTGCGGACCGAAATAGACAATTTTTATACCCCATCCCAGGAGCTCAATTACCACACCCTATAGTGCGGTACATACCATAATACCTTATATACGAGAGTACCCATTCCCCGGACATATTCTGCAAAGATACTTGCCCGGTAATATATATATATATATATATTGCCGTGGGTACCTATTAGCGATAATGCAACGCTCACTACCCTTGTGGAAGTTTGAGCACTCTGGGCCCATGCGCACTTCACGCTATCTGAATGTATTTCACCGATGCTGTCCCACATGCGGTTGTCACCGACAATCGCATGTGTATAAGTAATTGATGAAATTCATTCAGATTGTTCCAAGCTACACTGATGAGCTGTTGTACAGCGAAACACCGTGTCTGTAGATTGAAATATATATATATATATATATATATATATATATATATATATATATATATATATATATTAAAAAATCTTTAATAATTCACGAGGAAAACACAAAGGAAATCAGTACCATGTCCGTGGTTTTTTATATCTGATAAAGAAACCTCCTGATTTACGTAAACTTTAGCTTAGATTTTCTAGGCTTAGACGTTATTTTTCAAAATTACTACATCAATGAACTTACCAAATGAGTCGTTTTTGAAGCTATTTAAAACATTCCCAGTACGTGTTTTAAATATTAACACACAAACACACACACACACACACACACACACACACACACACACACACACACATATATATATATATACATAAATTCAATTTGAATCCATATGAACTGATCAATCTGTCAATAGATCAATCCGTGATGGCTTGATGTTGTTTTTCAATGTTACTCATGCAAAATATATAATTCATAATAGTATGTAAAATTTTAGAAAATAGAAAGTAGCAAATAAATTTATTCAAATAAGTACCTTGTATCATATATAATTGTAATTCGCTAGAAAAACGTCTCCAATTATTATCCTTTTTCCAATGGCAAAATATTCCAAAGGAACAAAATGACGACACATCTGCAAAATAAAGTATTAATATACTGTATATATCTCTTTCAATATACAGTCGAATTTCCATTGAACAACGTTGGTGCAGAACAAAGTGGTTAGTTAAATACAACCTCGTACCCAGTGACTTAACTCTGTCTGCCGCCCGACCTCCACGTTCGCTGCGAAAAGGCCCAGGTCCAGGCTTGTCACGTGTCGTATGTATATATCAAAATACTCGATAGTGGGAGGGTGCCCGGTGTATAATAATGCTTGATCTTGCTGGAATGGGCGAAGAAATATTTTGGATTTTGAAAGAAATGGTTTAACCTGCGACATGATTTTAAAACCGAAAGAAAGTTTTTTGACAGTTGTTTTAATTTACGCTGAGTATATTTAAGTTTTTACTGGAAGAATCTTTGATCTTCTTATTCTTTTATCTTTAACTTGGGTGCTTCAATAAAAATGTCGTCGATATCTCAGAATGTTTCACTCCCAACTCCAGTTACGCCGCTGTTTTCATCTTTCGTCGCTTGATTATAAAATATGAATACGCCACCAGGGCAACGTTGTCGTCTTATTGAAAGTATGTTCAAATATCGAACAATACCAATCACCGTCAAATAAATAAAAATACACGGTAAGGTACCAAAATAGTAAAATGTCTGAAAACAAGATCATTATAGCAAGACACGTTAAAAACAAGTGTAAGATATACTGTAGAGCCATTGCTGTCATCTGCATGTCCTAATTTCATGTCGGTTATTTGGTCGTTTGGAGACAACGCGTTGCATTGTTTACTTAGAAAGATTGTATTATTTCAATTAAAGGACAAAAACTATGTTTAAAGTTAAATTTATTCCGTAACTTATAGTTTTGATTGTTTAAAAAGCAACAGCCAGTGTACCCAGGCGGCACCCGACGTCGTTTGGACGTCGATTCGCGCTCAACTGAGTCGGGTTGCGACGTTGATCTACCAAAAATCGACGATATTTCGACATCGCTTTGGTGACGTTTTAAAGACGTTGGAAATTTTGGTTGCCTACGTGTCACCAACGTGTCATCGACTTCTCAAAGAGTTGTTCCTTCGAGGTTGAATCCACCTCGAAAATGTGTCGTCAAATTTCACGTCACTTAATTACCAACAACGGGGGTATAGTAGTGGGTATTCTTCAGACCTCAAAGCATAAACTTGTTTAATTTCGACATATATCATCAAATGCATGTTTTACGAATGTCGTTATTTCAACTGTATTTATATTTTCCAGTATAAAACAAAGACTTGCTTAAAAAATCTCAATGTTTAACTAGGCTTTTTCAAGGAAATTAAACAGATTAATAAAAACTGTTATGATTACTAAATAAGTTTATACGTGACCCTCCACAAACTATATGCTTCGAAAGTACATTGATCAAGGAATTAAAAAATGACATTTACAAACACTTTTGAGGTCACATGCCCTAATTAGCTATAACAACTCTTTGAGACGTCCCTGCCACTTTTTCCAAAGCTTATAAATGAATAAAATAAAATAAATAGATGACAGCGCCATCCCCAAGGTAGAACACGTCCAAAACAGCGAATATTCACGTTCAAAATCAATAAAATTTACAACCTTCAAAACTCAATCAATGGCAAAAAAAAAATAATACTGACCATCAGCTCACTGTCCTTTTATATTGTCACTGAGATTGTCCTCTTTCAATCTCGTACCCAGAGCCTGCGATCCTTTCGGTCAGTACCAAGGAACGGAGGTTCCGGGAAACTCCGATGAAAGAAACGAACAAAATTGGGTTTATGAATGAATATTTTAATAATACTTGATTGGCAATTTGCAAAAATTACAAATTGAAAAACTCAAGTTTACATGGATTGGAGAAACTTAGTGTTAAAAAACTATTACACAAGTTAAATATATATATGTACATTAGATTTAAGATGCTTCGCTACAAAAGTGCGTCCCACTTATGAATGCAGGACGGAAGAAAACTGTCTTGAAAACGTTTAGTTCTACATTTAAAAAGGGGAATTTTCCGGGAATGTCTCAGGTTGTATCGGGGATCAACAGGATCATGAAACAGGTCGTGTAGCTTACTTGAAAGATCAATGTTGCGTTTGTAGAAGGACTTGCACAAATTTTCTCTTCTATTAGAAGGTGTTTCGAGATTAGATTTAACAAGACTATCCTTATATGATAAGTCGGGGTACATAATTCGAAATGCACGTTTTTGAATGTCTTCAATTTGCTGGCTCAGGTAAAGTGGTAGAGAGTAGTGCCACACGGGGCAGGCATATTCCAACAACGGGCGTATGAAATAGCAAAAAACCGAACGAAGATCTTTAGGAGGAACTCCACTACGTCGTAGGATTCGCAGAGAAAAAAGGCGTTTACTTGCTTTGGAGCAAATATGATCGACATGGGTGGGCCACTTAAGATCAGAGGATAGATGTACGCCTAGCAGTTTGATTTTGCTGGCTCGTTCGAGGGGTTGGTTGTTGACCATCAAAGGGTGTAATGGAGGGAGGTTCTTCAAGAAGGAAACGATAAACTCCTTTGTCTTTTTCTCGTTGAGTTTCATGTTATTGGTAGAAGTCCATCGAGTAACTGTGTTAATCTCATCTTGTAAGTGGGAGCTAGTAGAGGCTATCGAAACCGTCGCATCATTGGGGTGCAAGGAGATTATTTCGGACATTGTTACGTCATCAACGAACTTATACATTGGTACGGTAGTGGTAAAGTCATTGATCATTACTAGGAAGAATAACGGTCCTAACTTGGTTCCCTGAGGAACACCGGCATGAATGGAATTCCAACCAGATTTAACATTTTTAAGTTTGACTCGTTGTTGGCGGTTTTGCAAAAAAACTAGCACACCAATTGAGGAGAATAGGAGGAACATTAAGAAGGCGGAGTTTACCAATTAAAATGTTGTGGTCGATTCTGTCGAAAGCTTTAGAAAAGTCAACAAGGCACGAACGGATAAAGGTTTTAGGAGTCACGGTGGCACCAAGCCATGTATGTAAGAAATGAATTAAGGCAGCAGTTGAAGATGATTTCTTGATACAACCGAACTGGCGAGGATCAATATGCGGCATGATTATTGGACTCAGCCACTGAAAGATACAACCTTCTAGAATTTTACTAAGAACTGGTGTCAACGAGATTGGTCTGAGGTCGCATTGAACCATTTGTGGATTTGATATTTTAGGTAAGGGTAAGACATCAGCAGATTTCCATAACACTGGGACTTGCCCTTCACGGATAGAGGAGTTGAAAATCGAGCACACAGGGTGGCAAATGGAGGATGCAAGGTTTTTTAGCAACCAGTTCGGAATATCGTCTGGACCTGTTGATTTTCGAACTTTAATATTTGAGGGAACATTGTACAGATTCAGGAGAAATTATAAACTTGTCGGGGGTTTGGGTAACCAGTGCTGGTGTATGCTGCAAGGGAGCAATGTCATTGGTGAGGGTGCAGAAAAAATGGTTAATTATTTCTGCTAAGTCGTAGCCTCTGACAACACAGCCATTAACAGACAAACTTGATAGTGGAGAAGGTTTTGAAAGCCCGGATAGAAGTTTTATGTTGTCCCACCATTTTTTAGGGTTCGTGTCTGTAAGGTGGCCAATTTTGTCTTCTTAGAAATGACTGCGAGCCGATTTGCATAACTTCATAACTTTGAGGGGATAGAAATTATACTGGGAGATGTTACCATCAACCCAAAATCTTTGACGCTTCTTTATAGCCTCTTTTATTGCTGGATTCATCCAGGGTTTATCAGTGGGATGGAATTTAACAAAGCGAGAAGGAAGGTGGATGTTCATGGCGTCGGTTATTGTAGATTGGAACACGTTTAGCTGATCTTCACATGATTGATTGTGGTAAAGAAACGACCAGTTGACATTTTGAAGTGACGTACATATCATAGATCGGTTCACAGCTTTGCAGTCTCGTTTTTGGAAACGAACCGGCGGACAGCTAGAAGGCCGAGATATTTGTGGAGTCAGGAGGATACTCCAGTGGTCAGACTTTCCAAGTGGTGGTAGGATAAGGGGTTCGTTGTAATATGACGATAAGGAGGAGTAAATTTGGTCAAGGATGCTGTTTCCTCGCGTGGGTGTGGTTACAAGTTTCTTCAATTTAAATGAGGAAGTGAGGTTGCCAGGTTTGAAATGGTTAAAATCGCCCATAATGATAATTGCAGAATTGGGATAAGTATGAAGGGCTTTGTCAAGTAAACTGGACAGGTAAGCTCTGAGATTGTTATTATTATTTTGGGGAGGATGGTAAACAGTGCCAAGGATAATAGAATTAATGCCTCTAGGCAAATGGTTTGGCTTTAGTAAAAACCATTAACTTTCAATTTCAGGATCGGATAAGGCGCGAAGTTCGAAGTATTCTAGCTTTGAGGATATGTATGTGCACAGACCTCCACCACGTTGGTCGTTTGGCCTGTCTCTACGAATTACAGAGTACCCTGATATGGTAATCAATTGATCGGGAACACAAGATGTTAGCCACGATTCAGTGATTACTGCTATATCGCATAAATTAGCAGTTATTATTGCTTGAATTTCGACAAGTTTGTTAACCATAGATCGTGAATTACTTAAGAACATTTAAGGGAAGGAGGTTTTTTCCGACGGTGACCTTTGAATAGGGGTGAGAAAGCGATGTTTGGGGCGATTGAAAGACGAAGCCAGTCGACGATTAGAATGGGTTAAAACAGGAATATTCGTATGTTGAGATTCGTGATGTTTTGGCGAAGGTATGTTAATAAGATTGCTGTTCTGCTTTGAATAAGGTTCCGTTGAAGGAAAATATAGTTGACTGTTAGGTTGATGACTTGCTCGGTTTCCTCTAAACTTAAAAATATTAAATCCTTTTAAGGCAAAAGCGTGGTTGTTGATCAGGCCCATTTGTTTGTAGTTTTGACGGAGGCAGATAAGTTGTTTCCGAGCGTAAACGATCAGTCGTTGTAGAGAATTGTTTTGATGTAAGCTGTGAAGCGAGCCAGGTCTGCCAGGTACAAATCCTCGTGGATGTAGTTCGAAATTATTGTTGTTGGTATTCTTATAGTTGTAGAAGGCAGGTCCAGGATTGGTACTAATGTCCATGTAGACAGTAATGTCAAACAAGGGATCGTGGTCAGGTAATGCTAACGAGATGTATCCGTGTTTGGCCCACTTGAAAATAGGGCGATGAAATGATTTAAACAAGTGACACTTCCGAGCACGAAATCCAGTTGAAAACCAAACGCCTGGTAGCTTAGATGGCTTGACTATAGCAAGATGATCTTTATCAACATCGTTGAGAGTATTACGTGCGTAAAAAGATGATAAAACCAGAGATATGTGTATTATAAAATACAGATTTCGCAGAGCCCAAAACCCCGTGGCAGCCATATTGGCGCACAATAGAAGTAAATTGATCCCAGTACTCTGGTCCCCTGTTTATGTTCCCAGTACTCTGGTTCCCTGTTCCCTATAATTTGTTACTGTCACTGACGATCTTTAACCGCTCGAAGACCAGGGAAAATATTTGTTTACCGATAAAGAATGGCCCAGGGTGTTTTACAAAGCTCCTGACAAAGCGTTGCGATACAAATGGTCTTTCTTAGCTTTTTTCAAAATCGTCAACAGGACTATTTGACGAGAGTGTTTTATATGTCCAAGTCGCCATCGGCACTCGGCAGTGATCGGCTCAGCCGCTCATGTAAGGAATTGTACTTTCTGACAGGAATTTTGGCTAAACTACATCGACCTTGTAATCTCTAATATAATTTTAAAGATCTGAGACGAAACTGCAAAGAATTACGAGACGAGTGAGACGATGGATGTTTGTTAGGCGACGAAGCGAGAATAACAATAGTTTCAACGTGTAAATTTTCAGGATTTTTGCTGTTTTAAATTATTTCATGTGTTCAATTGAATTTTGGGTCTGTCGTGTATAATTATGTGTTACAGAACGTCGATAAATGATTAAACAAGTTTGGAACGTGCACATTACTTGCAATTCTACTGTTTTTAAACTAACCGATCAGATGACAAGTTTCATCGGAGTTCCCCAGAGTCTCTGATCCTTGGTAATGACCAAAAGGATGGCAGGCTCTGGGTACGAGATTGGACTTCTTTTGGTTCCATTACGTTCTCGCCAGGATCCGTCTCGTCATGGCTGATTTCTTCTTGATCATAAGTCCCGCTGAAATTGGTATCTAATTCGTCGGACAATTCGCACTCCATCAAAAATTTCATCAATGATTTAAAGCACTTCATCGGAATCATTAATTAGATGACCTCTCAGCACCATCTCCAAATCAGAACACGTTCAAAACAGCCAATATTCACGTCGAAAATCAATACAATTTACGAACTTACAAAACTCAGTCAATACTGGAGAATGCTGACCAATGTTCCCTAGAGGGTGTCCAATTGTTTCAAACCTTAAGACCCCCCTCGAGATCTTTCTATTTTTTGATTATTCAAATAGATAATATATGCAGTTCAGGTCGCTCAAAGAAGTGCGCCACCGGATATTAAAGGTTGATTCTTTCATTGAGGTCATTTTAACCGATTATAAAAAGATAAGGAAAACTACATTGTCTTAAATTTCGTATTATTTCTTATTCTGGGTTGGCAACCTATAGCTTGACATAGCTAATTAAAGGTTTCTCTGCATCCGTTGGTTTAAGCGGATTATTCTACAGATTTTTAACCAATCAAAATAGTTGGACGTGTTGCTTATATTTGGTAACACGCCAGACGCGGAGTACCGTCTTCGCAGAGGTCGACCCACGGTTCAACTCTTCAGAAATTGCGACATTTTGATTCGCTGAGCAATTAAGCTACGTTTGATTCGTCGTGTGCAAGGGTTCTATGCTAGAAATGTGAGTTGAAAGCTCAAACCTTTTAGCATTTCGCTAGTTATTTACTGAAGCTTCAGAAACAACTACCACTTAACTGCTTAAAAGAAGAATGTAGCTCCAACGTCGTATGCATTTTAAATTAATAGCTGGACTGTGTATTTGTCTAATGAATAGATGATGCCAATGGAGATTACTCGCAAGTGAAGACGGATAATATTAAATATTTGACTTGGTTTTATTCCTGTTCGCGTCTACTCGTTCGAGATTGAAGAAAGAACTTCGATCAATTATAGCCTGCGTGCAGACGGCCCCCCTGAAATCAAAGGAATGGGGTCTGCGAAACGGCGTTCGTAATCGTGTTCCTGGTCACGTGAACCAAAATAATTCATTTTAGGCTAGCATAATTTTCACACCAATACTCTATTTGCAAGTCACTGTTATTAGGCTTGCGATTATTTTCACGTTTGTTTCGTTGAACATTTAAAAACAAATCAATCAACTTGGGGCGTCATTTGGACAGGTTTCTTTGAAATCACGCCGCAAGTTCATCGATTTGTTTTTAAATGTTCAACGTTTTCTGACGAAATTTGCAACTTTCATACCTAAATAATCGCATTCCTATAAATGGTGGCTAGCAATGGCAGTAACAAAATGGCGTCCTTCTCTCAAGGGATTCAGCGTGCTAGTTGGATTTTTTTTATTTAGCGGATTATAAGACGAGCAAATACGGTGTTTATTTTGGTCGACAGTTCTATTAGTTAACCTGCACCGAAGCACGAGAACGAACGAATATTCATTTATGCAGTTATGGAGATTTGTTGAGACGATGAATCAACGAATCTTCGGATAGGCTAAATGGAAAGCGCTTATTTCGAAAATATATTCCGTCCTTTATTCTGATTGTTTGGTACTTGTTACATCATTCAGTGATTAATGATGTGTACATGCATAAGGGCATGTTTATGTTTTTACAGCTTTAACTTGCATAATTCCATCCCCACGTTTTAATAATTTAACTCGTAACGGCAAATTTTTTCAACAAAACACCCTGGATCCTACGGGAATATAAAATGACACCGCATGGCACATAGAAAGTTTTAACTGAATATTTAACAAAGCAACTATAATTAGTTTCTTCCAAAAATCACCATCTGGTGATATACACTGTAACGAAAATGCCTCCAAGACGAGTAAGAAGAATTGGAGAAGTAGAAAAAACTTTAATTCGCGAATTGTATAGACAAAACGGCCCCCTTTGGGATGTTGTCATCAACGATGTAAGGAAAGATGGACGATTTCAACAGCTCCCAGAAGATGTTCGGGAGCTTTATACTAATATATAACAACGGAATTCGGCTCGAAGAAGGATTCGGGAATTTATTACAAGAGAGCAAAGGAAGTAAGTTCTGTGTGTTTACAGCTTTGTATGTATATGTCTTCGAGAGTATCGCCATCAGGGCATTTATAGATGTTTATATAGTATAAAGGGAAAAACTGACTTGGTGCATCATTTTCAATTCTTTCAGTGGTTTATTGGAAAGGGTGAATGAGATGCGATATAATCGAATGAATGCTTTTGAGACAGAGGCGGCTCGTGCGGCAATTCGAAATCGCATTAATGGAATCAATGCAGACCTTGTTCGTCCAGAGCCAAACCAGAGACCACTTATAAACCGAAATGAAGAAGAGCAACCTCCTCTCAACCAAGACGATGAAAACGTAAACGAAGAGCAACGACCTGGAGAGAAACAACTCCCTCTTAACCAAGACGACGACCGCCTGATAAAATGACGATCAACAACCTCCTCTCGATCTCAACCAAGACGACGTCGATAATCAGGAAGAAGTTCCGCAGGCACAACCCATTCCTGTCCCTCTACTTCGAGCAGAAAGGCGTCCATACCATGCGTTGGCACGCGAAAATGCTGAAGCACTAAACGTGCTCTTGACCAGAGAAGTTCCAACTCTCACAAATCAATTGCAACAGACAATAGCACTAATGAACCAACTGATAAGACGACAGTTGGAGAACTAGTGTAGAATACGATGGAAAAAGATTGTTGGGTACCGATTGTTCATGCACTATCGTGGTTAATTGACTATATGGTATAAAGATGAAATACTGTTTGTTTAATTTTAAAAGTTTATGTATAAACATATCAAGGTGTTTTTATTGCATTTATTAAACTCAATACACTTTGTTGCCCTGCTAATTTAATACCATTTAAAGCAAATTATCTCAAAATTATGTCACTGAACACTAAGAGTATAACAAATCAAAGGACTTGTGAAAGTTGAATATGCCTTTGAGCCAAAAACGCGCAAAGTTCTGTAACAATGGGAACATCCAACGTTCATGCCGCCAAAGGTGATGGACAGCGCCATACTCCTTTACTCTTCAGATGCAATGCTCCACTCGTACTCGCACTTTTGAAATATCCCTATTAAAAATCGCCTTGTTTAGTCTCCAGGTACACCTCTCCATGGTGTGAGGAGGGGATAGACGCAGGGGTAGCCCTTGTCTTCTAAAATGTATACACCAGGTGGTAAGTGACGTTCTTCGCCAGTTCCAATACCAGGGATCAGTTCAAACTGGCCGCTGTCGTTGCTATTTCCCAAGAATCCGGACTGAATAAAGACGATATTTCCTTGGTTATCCATTATGATTTGGGTCGAGAAATTGTGATATTTGCAGTGGCCACTGTAAAAATGTTGCTGGGGCTCAGTTTGAGGTATTTGTATTTCGTGACGTGTCCCATCAATAACAGCCACCGCTCCTGGAAACATCTCCCAATAATTAGCCTTTTCCAACCACTGTTCTGCCGTAGGCCACTTCACTAATTCTTAATAGGAAGAATGAACCTAATTTCTCTTTCTACCGTGGTTGGACTGACCATAAATAGGCCGCTCAGTATTGTAGCTTCTGTATACATTCGAAGCCAAATAATAACCAAAATAATTCTGTTTCGGATATGAAGTGTACATGCGTTGTCATGAACTCTTAACTGTCTACCTCTGGTATATAGAAGGACAGTGGGTCCAACGTCGTGAACAATCTGTCTAAACGATTCTAAGCTTTCGTCCGTTAGACTCCAAAACAGATACTCGCACTTTTCCAATTCGCCAAAAAAATCTCTTCCGGGAAAATTTGAGCCAACAAAATCGGGGAAAAGGATGTTTTCAAAACGGGCTCTCGGTAATGTGACTTGAGCACATGTTGCTGTCAGACCAAGCAACTCATAAAACCCTCGAAAGAGGTACCCAACTGTAGAAAGTAACGAGTTTAAAGCATCCGTTCTGTTAATTTCATTGGTTGACTCTTCTATTGCAGCAGTAATTAGTGGTAAATATATAAAAAATATGGCGTTGCAGACGTTATTAAGACTCGCAAAAGCGAGATTCAAGCTCACTTCATTTTCCATGATTTTATTGTGATATCATGACCAACAAAAGACAGGGTTTTGGTGTATGTGAATGTCGTCCATGGGGAATAAACAATATGCATTTTCAGTATATAATCAACAACTAAACAATACTTTACTCTTTAGGCAGTTTATGTTCTTAATTAACATACACGTTTTACAGGTTGTTTATACTCAATTATTCAAAACTAATAGACGTTTACACTTCAGTAAAGTAACGTAGTCAAGAATTACCATATTCGTCAAGCTACAGTACGTACTCGCTTCAGATTAATGAGCGTGTATGGTACGGTAACACCACCAAATAATATTTCACAAATGTGATTTCATTTCTTTTCAATCTTGTTGAAGATCATGGCCAAGAAAACGTTCTAACGAAAAGATTGCTGCATAAATTCTATGTCAGATCTAGCATCCGGACAGTCAAACGCTAGCCCGGCTTTGTTCTTCGAGCCGGACTGTAGTTAACCTCTAAAGTTAAACAAAACGATAATGCTATATACAGTATATAGTTCCATGCGTATTTTTTAATCTTAGGCCATGTACTAACTAGCTTTCATCAGATAATGCCATACCTTGCAATTGTAAATATATATTAAAAATTTCCTTTCTAAACATTATAGGCTTCATGTGCAGTATAGTTTTGTACAAACCCGATTACCTATTGTTTAGAACGACAAGTGATTATTCCCCGTGTCTGCACTGACGAACATTATAATAATTTCTCGTCTCAACCAATAGGCACGCGCGTTCGTACGAGTGCCGACGACTGAGTCGTTCAGTTAATGAGGCTACTCGTTCGTTCTCCTGCTTCGGTGCAAGTTAACTATTTTGAGGGAGATTATATTGATGAGAGAATGGACGAACTGGCGAAAAGCCAACAGCGTTTGATGTGAAGAAATTTAGACTTTTGTTGGTGTCGATGTTGTTATTTAATATTCCAAGCTGATTGGGATTATTATCTGGATCAGTAGCAAGTCGTTTCAACGGAGAACTCGTGTGAGTACTGCCACAATCGAGTTCTCTTTTTCTTACATTGAGCAGCTGGCATGGAAGTCTTGAATGATGTGAATCGTAGAGTCGGCCTCGAATTTTCGCAGATTATTTATTGCACCGTTTTATTACGGCGTTGTTTTAGTTCCTCGACACAAGATTTGCAAATATATTGTGACTTCGGCTGAACTATAAATTCAAGCGTAGCTATAAATTCTTCTTTCGCTTTAAATGCACCTTTACCATCAACCAGGTTTTTGTCGTTATGTTTCAAAATTTCACAAGAGCAGAGAATACATGTTGACATTTCAAATAGGATAGACAAAGGAAAACAATATAGGGAGGGAAAACCCGCTATATATAGCATTTTCGCATGAGAATTTGCTAATGACAAAACATCTGACCAATCAAATATCGGCTACTTAAATTACCTTTTCTCAACCAATCACATATTAGTCCTTAAAATCTGGTGAAGTCTCACGTGACCAGAACACGATTACGAACGCCGTTTTGCAGACCCCATTTCCCCGATTTCAGGAGGGGGAAGGGCGCGTCTGCACGCAGGCTAATCAGTTACTGCATGGATAGTTACAATTCTCATCCATGGTCAAACCGGGTCCTGATATCTTAAATATTACTGAAAACAAAGACCACTCTTCGTTGCCATGGACATGACTACATGCAAACTACAATATTGACATATGCTAATATTTGTATAGACGTCGCTGGGACAGGTAGCTTATTTGGAAGTATTTGCTTGTAATTTTTCCATTTAACAGTGGAACATTACTAACATAAAAAATAGACACGCAATGCGTACATGCGTCTACGTGTAGAGCCATGGTGGTATACACAACCTCCTACCCAGGTCCTTGCCATATACATCGTTTACAATCACGTGACATTTGACGTTATATTGGTCAGCAGTGTGTCATTTGCAATAGTGTTTGAACCAAGACGGCGGAGGTGATGTCATGTGCAAACGACCTACTCACAATTTTCCTCGTTAAGCATATGCTTTAATAACAACCATACTAATTGTAACAATATGGAAACACGTATTAAACCCACAACTCTAGTAAGTAAATCTACTACATCACATGCATCATGTGAGTGGGTCTTTGACACTGGCAGTATAATTAATATAACAACAGGGCACAGAGCAATATACCAAAACAGGAAATGGCCACTTTAATTTGAAAAAAGGCATATTAGGCATGGAAGAATTTGCAACTATATATATATGCACAAATAATACTCCCATAATGAGTTACACACTGGTACTTTTATCTGAAATTATGTGTATTATCGTAGTGAATAACATAGGTAAAATTGACACATATTGTTTACTTTGACTAAAACTGGCACAGATTGTTTGACTTCGGTCAATTATATCATAAACAATGGGTCCAAGATTTTCCTCAATGTCATTTGCTATTCTCAGTAATAATGCAATATACACAATATAGGAAACTCCACATAGATATTTCAGGACAAAAGGCGTCCTCTTTAATTTTTACAAAATTATTTTTCATGCCAATTTGAGGACTCATTTGTTACCAATATTCTAATAGAACAGTATTTATTATGTTTGTGGACGACTTATAATTACATGTCCGCATGGGAACTAGTCAAAGCAACGCAGCGCGGTAATGAAATAGACGACTGTCTCGCACATTCAATATATACAATAAAATACGTATGTGTTTCACCTGTACGTCGTTTAATACCATGCGCGACAGCTCCGGCAGTTATATCTAATATTTAAACTCACCAAGACGTCGTTGGTAAATGTAGTGATAAACTCTCATAAATTAAGACAACTTTTGCTGACAGCTCCGGGATTCGAATGCTTAAAACAAATATTATCCCTTCAGTGACACATTGCCAGGAGTGCCAAAAAGCCAAGCAGTGGTCGGTCTGAGACTTTGGCATTCGTGTTAAATTATATTGTGTTTCGGATTGTTTTTGTGAGGCCGTTGTGCATTTCGTGACAATTCATCACGCCAGAAGTTGTCATTTTGTATAAATAACATTCAGTCCCATGATTTTGAAATGACGCGACAAGCCCGGACCAGAGATTTTGGCACCTAGCGGAATCGGGCGGCGAGCGGAGATAAGACCATGGGTAGGAGGTCGGCTTAAATAGAGGTTGACGTTTGATAGAAAATAGTTTATAACAAGGAGCCCATCATCATCATCATCATGCGGACGCATCCTGACTACAATTCACAATGCGCCGTCAGTAGTCTCTTCCCGTCCTCTGATTACGAAGGTATTGAGGCAGTTGACTGGGTCCCTATCAACCCAGTCAATGTAGTTGTTGGTCTTCCTCCTCAGGACGGACAAGGCAATCTCAAAAAAATTACATCAGAGATGATTTGATCTTTGGTTCGGTGGTAGTGGCCTGAAAATCTGGCTCTTCGCTGAGCAATAATGATTGAAATTAGGACAATACCATCATATATTTCAGCATAGATTTTGTTATCACGCCATCATATATTCCGAGCTCTAATTAATAGGAGAGTACAGTATAGGTCTTGTAGTTACATTTTTATATGTCCCTGAAGAATGACAACTTAGAGCGCCTGGAATGTTTGACTGCTAGATTATATTCAGTTTGTTACAGGCATTCCAAACTTGACCTTTACGAGAGTGTAGGCAACAAGGAACCCAGATAATTTAAATCCTTTACCTTGTGTTGCCTGCCATCCTCAGATGAAATTGGTTGGTGGATACTATCTCTATTTACAGTCATGTATTCCGTTTTCTTGGCTTTGATAAAAAAGCCAACTTGAGCTGAAGCATCTTCCAGTGATAGTAAGAGAACTTGTGCATCTTGCAATAACGTTGTTATTAGTGGTATGTCATCCGCATAGTCAAGATCAGTAAGATAATTGTCTTTTCCCCTGCATGTCTTAATTGGAATTATGTCAATACCTTTAGAATTTGAGATGTCTGCTGACCGTTTAAGAATTTTGTCAACAACAATTACAAAGAGATAAGGGACTAGTGTTTCTCCCTGGATATTCCCAGCAGTTGTGAGAAACTCTTTGGTTGGTCCATTCATGGTTTGTATGCAAGTTGTTGAACTCTCATACATGATCGCAATTGCTTTCACAAATTCTTCAGGAATACCATAGTTCAGAAAAATATGTAGCATCACGTTACGGTTTACAGTTCCGAAGCTTTTGAAAATCGACAAACACGATGTATGCAGTCTTTTTAGAGATTTTCAACACTTCTATTATCCTTCCGAAGGCGAGAATTTCGGGGGATGTAGATCTACTCTTGCGAAATCCGTTTGGATTTCTACGGAGAGTGGAGTCAATGTGAGGAGAAATCCTGTTCAGAAGCATATCGTTGTCTAATTTTTAAGCGAGTGCCAACAGTGTTATACCTCTGTATTTGGAACTTGGAAGGTAGAGAAAGGTCACCTTTCTTTGGGTATTATTCATGATTTTGGGAGTGCTTCTGGCTTATTTTCCTTTTTTTGGTTTCATTGCAGAAATCTAGCAACTGAAGAGTGGACTCTTCCATATGATAGCTGGTATATGTTGTCTGGACCAGGAGTTTTAGACTTCCGAAGCTTGTGCAGACCTTTTTGTAGTACATCCATGGAGAAGGCATGGACTAGTCTTTATTGAAAGTTGTTCACATATCGTTTTGTTGAAGGAAGGGTCATTAAAATTCATGTTATTTTGGTCAGGTTTGCTTAGTAGATTGAAGAAATGCTGAAACATGTTCTCTTGACGATCTTCTGAAGTGTCACCTTTTACTCTGAAGACAGGAGACGCGTTGGTGATGCCACGTATGACATCCCAGGCAGCTACATGTTTATATTCATGTTGTAGGTTATCAAGCTCTTGGATCTTACTCTTGATGTGGATTTCCAACACTTCACTGTATGCTTGATCTAGTGCTGCTTTGGTTGTGTATAAGCTCCCCTTTGTTGCTCTAGTAGGTTGAGCTTTACCACAGGGCGCCCACCCGGAAAGCGAGCTGTAGAGAAGTAAATTGGCCATTGTTGTCCAGAGATCAGAGACGAAATTATGCGATGAAAAATGTTCAAAACTATTGACAAAATACAAAGCAAAAAATATGACTTGAAGTTTCCCGAAAACTCGAAATATAGGCGTGCCGGTGGAGGGCCTGCTTTTGCAGGCTTGTACTGCGAAGGTTCGCGCGCGAGGAGGACGGCCCGAGGAGAGGGAAAATTAAAATAAAGGGCTGTAACATTCGCGAATCGGCGGAAGTATGTGCTCCAGAGGTTGTTGTGACATTAAGGGCTCGACAAATAGTCGGTTTATGTACTGTGTCAAATGTCAAGAAGAGCGATTCTCTCGGATATTATAAACTGTGATCGTGATGACCAGTTGTCATTTAATATAACTTTAGACGATGCTGCAGTTAACTCGTGAATGATTCAAATTTTATTTATTTCTTTGTATGAAATTTCCGAATCGTAGATTTTGAAAACGTTAACGTTTTCTAATAACTCACGTTGAACATGCCAAAAGCTGCCAATTAATATGTACTATTTTCATGTAGGATTTTGAAGATCTATGCAGTGTGTAGTGGGGAATCAGTAAATCTTTCAGTAGATGACGAAGATGATGTCTTCAGTTAACTGCCACCGCAAGCTGTGGAAGACGTCCCAAACGTTCAACATATCTGCATATATGTAAATGATCGGAAAAATTACCGTCGTGAGCAAAGATTTTAAAACGTTTAACTTGACGAAATGAAATAAAACTCCCTAGTTTAGTTTTCAATGCTAGAAATTCCTGAGAGAATACTTTATTTATACATGCTAAATGGTGATTAGAAAATAACAATACTCAGTGTTGCCCCCTTCAGCTTGGGGTCGTGCGGGCCTGCGAAGAGTCGTGCTAGCCAGGCTTTCTATGGGCGGAGGAGGCGTTCGATCGGCACGATCCACCCTCGCGCCTACCAACCCACACATTATTCTTTATTTTTTGCTTTATATTTGACCAATAGTTGAACTTTTTTCAGCGGATAATTTCCTCTCTGATACTTGGCCAGCAAAGGCCGATTTACTTTTTTTACAGCTCTCTTTCCGGGGTGCGCACCCTGCGGTTTTACCAGATTACACATACGGTCGCAATTGTTCTTGAAATTCAAAATTGGTTGCGTTCAAATGCTATTGAATGTTAATCCGTTAAAACCGTCTTCGTCAGTCGTCAAAGTAGTCAAAGTTACTGATCGCTTCTTTGGAGTTCGTTAACTAAGCATGGTGGAGTTCGTTTGTTAACCAGGCTTTGACAACCCTTCAACGCAATGTCCTTTTGGAAACAAATAATTCTCCTTTCAAATCGCTGTGGCAACACTCACGCGCATACCATATTCTTGATGAGAATTTCGGTGAAGACCACATCATCTCAAGCATTTTATCCCTAACATGTACTCACTTGTACTGTAAGATACACCTTTATCGTTTTGGAAATGTATATATTATTAAAGCATTGTTCGAGAAGGAAGGCCATGCAAACGTCCAAAATTAAACAAATTAATTTTCTTCAGGAATGACTAAACTTTGACGACAAAAAATTGCAAACTATAGAAAAATCCTATATTTTCAAGTTAACGAAGCAAAATTCAGCCACCATCTTGGATTGCCCATGGTAGGCCTGCGAACAAAACTGTGGGACTGTTACGAATTGGCAATCTACACCTCGTATATATATATATATATATATATATATATATAAGTGAGTTATGGTTCACGAAATGTTAGAGAGTGCTCAATACCATATAGATAGAGCAAAATACAAAGTATAAAGTATAGTTTTACCTTAAAGTCTTCGCTACCAGAGGTTTCACCCTAAACGGGATCATCAGTCGCCTGATTATCCCGTTTAGGGTGAAACCTCTTTTAAGCGAAGACATTAAGGTAAAACTATACTTCATACTTTGTATTTTGCTCTATCTATATATGGTATTGAGCACTCTCTAACATTTCGTGAACCATAACTCACTTATATATATATATATATATATATATATATATATATATATATATATATATATATATATATATATATATATATATATATATATATATATATATATATATATATATGAGCTAAACTACACACAAGAAGCACCACAGCAAACACGCAGAAATAGACACCGCAATATCATCTGGTTTAACCCTCCATTTAACAAAAATGTCAAAACAAACATAGGACGCAACTTTCTTAACCTTATTGACAAGCACTTTCCAGCAGGACACAAGCTTCACAAACTTTTTAACAGAAACACAGTCAAGATTAGCTATAGTTGCATGAACAACGTCAAGTCTATTATCACGTAACATAATTCACGCACAATCAGGAAAAGCAAGCCACTAAGCATAGTTACAAGCAGTTGCAATTGCAGGATTAAGGACAATTGCCCCCTACGTGGGCAATGCATGACAAACAACATAGTATACAAGGCATCTATTTCCATAAGCAACACGAACATCACTAAGCAATACATTGGCATGACAGCAAGTACATTTAAAGAGCGATATCGTAACCATACTAAATCTTTCCAGAATAAAAAGTATTCAAATGAGCGGAACTTTCGAAATGCATTTGGAATCTAAAAGAAAAAACCCAAAGTTTCGACATAACCTGGTCTATACTAAAACACTCAATTTCTTACACGGGAGGATCAAAAGATGCAATTTATGTTTGGACGAAAAACTTTTCATCATGAAGGCAGACAAACAATTTTTACTAAACAAAAGATCAGAAATAGTTTCGACCTGTCGGCACAAAAACAGATTTCGGATCAACAACCTAAACAATCAAAGGAATGCGCGCAACGTTTCGACGCCCACACCCACGCTCCAAACGAATGCGCCGGACGTTTCGACGCCCACACCCACGCCCCAACCAACGCATTTAAGCAACCCACTAACCGATATTTTTCAGTCGCCTGATGATCCTGTTTAGGGTGAAACCTCTGGTAGCGAAGACTTTAAGGTAAACTATATTTCATACTTTGTATTTTGCTCTATCTATATATGGTATTGAGCACTCTCTAACATTTCGTGAACCAAAACTCACTCACATCCTTGTTTTGAGTGCTTGAGTTGCGGATATTCGTCGATGGATCATGATCTGATTGTTTGAGTTAATGGAATGAAGCGTGTTTAAGTTGATGGTAGGCTGTGGGTATTTCTATGTGGCGATTGAATGTGGATCTGTCGATGCTGTGCCAGGCTTCTTTGAATTCGCGAGAAAATCTTGTAGTAGCTTGGCCTAGTATCTTTGTTTCTGACCAGTCAAATGTGTGTCCATAGTCGTCTGCGTGGTTTGCCGGAAGGGATCTAAGGTCGTGTCGTCTAATAGAGTTTTTGTGTTCTGTCAGTCGTGTTTCTACTTTCTTTTATGTCTCTCCTATGTACTGTTGTGGACATTCGTGGCATGGTCAACACAATGAAACACTAGACCTATCATCTTTCTCTCACCTCTGATGAAGACTCGAATACGGCAGGCCGGGCTGATACATGTCAAGACAAATTTCGCTGTTGTTCCTGGTCGGTCATTCTGTTTAGTACGCAAATCACTTGAGCGACAAAGATAAATTCCATTGTCGTTTCTGTCTGAAATACCAAAACGGAAGCCTAGTTTTTGTCAACAAACGCTAGCAGATAGACATTCGTTTTATAACAAATTTGATTAACAATAAATTTCATCATTTACGGTCGAAACCAAACGATTTTCCATACATTGAGCGGGACTTTCGGTCCAGACCTCAAACTATCTTAACGTAGCGACATAAGTTTTAAATTTTACTCAACCGTTATAAAATTTAAAACAACAAATATAACTATATATTCATTTTTACATATAGATTTATATATTCATTTATATTTATATATAAATATAGATATAAAATATAAAACTTGCGTTGCTACGTTACGACAGTTTGATGTTTATACAGGAAGTTGCGCTTAATATATGAAAAATAGGTACGCTCAGGCGTGCATCTATCTGCTGCGTTTAATGCATATAACTATTATAGTAAAAACAATAATCTACCAGTAATCGTGTAGTTGTAACAATATTGTAGGAACCAAATTAAAATCATTGTTTAGAAGTAAGGAAAAGGAAAAAGTCGAAAATGTCATCAAAATCATTAGGACAAACAAACATTGGTTAGTCTTTAAGAAATATGATTGCAGTAAAAGCTAGAATAGATGTCTGCGCAGTTATGGTACAAATTTTGCATGACATATATCGCCTGTCACTGACATACGACTGTCTAACTAATTTTCTCATTTACATCGATAGTATTAGCATATTTTTCTTGAGGGTTACCACAGGTTTTTCACATTGTGCTTGCCATAAAGCTGATTTAATTTTCTTAGAATAGGGTCATCCATTTCCGCTCACCAACGCATAGCCTCACTGTCAGTTTACGAAGCTGGATCTGCTTAACACATGTTAGCCATATCAATTGGCTCGTCTGATATATTAAATCTTCCAACGATTTTAAAGAGGTATTAAAAAGCTTTTGTCGTCATTCCAACAACGTCTCCTACATCACAATTGATAATTTACTAGGATTGATACTGAAAATTATACTAAATTTGTAAAAGCCTTCTGTACGTGAATATCTTTCGCTCCTTTGTTTACAACCACATGGCTGTCTGCTGCCATAGCCTTGATCCATCAAATACTAGGTGTACGGTAGTTAGTTTGGCTTCGGCCAGAGCTTTGGTTGTTTGTCGTCACTTGTCGTTTCATTTTTTGTTATGATTGGCTAACGAAGGCATTCTTTCGTTATTCTACTTTAACAGCGCGACAGCATAACATCTACTCTCGCATGCGCAGTAGATACAAAAATTGTTTGATTTCGATACAGAAATTATGAAATTTATCGCAAATCAAACTTCTTGTGGAAAGAATGACTATCGGCGAGGCTTCGTTAACAAAAATGGAGGCTCCGCTTTGGTATTTTAGACAGAAACGACTTTTGAGATGATCTTTGTCACTCAAGTAATTTGCGTACTAAAGAGAATAACCAATCAGACGTTAATCTCAAGTGTGATGTTTCAAGTGAGGCGGCTGTATTCGCAGGCTATAAAGAAACAGACGTCCCAAAAAAAATAAAGGAAAAAAAATAAATTTAAAATATAGGGAGTTGGTCAACAAAAATGGGAAAACGGGACACGATTCTGTTCTTTCTTTACGGACTTCAACGAAAACAGAATCGTAAGCGCTAATTATTTGACAAAATTTACAAATTATCGTGTCAAAATACCAGTCCAAAACTTCAAAAATTCAGAAAAACGACTTTTTGGCAACGGGTGACAACAACTGAGGCTGATTCTGTTGACACAGTTCAAAAGTATCATTGCACGGCAATGAAGAAACCAACATGAATAAACAAATAATCATTTCCAATGATTTAAGATACATCGTCTTTTCGTTTTGCATGGTAATGAGTAAATTAATAAATATAATGCAATATCTCATTAATAATTCACGAGGAAAACACAAAGGAAATCAGTACCATGTGCGTGGTTTTATACCTGATAAAACTTCTTGACGTCAGAAAGAATACTAATGAACATACAATTCCATATAAAGAATACTAATGAACATACAATTTTATATAAAGAATACTAATGAACGTAACATCCAATAACGAATCGTTTTTGAAGCCATTCAAAACACTCGCATTACGTGTTTTAAATATTGCTTAAACACGGAGCGAGCGCATAAGTACTGGCTGAGTACCTCAGACAAACCTGGCCAAACGCATCTGATTGGTCCACACAGCTAAAATTACTTCCGGCCTTACCGAGGAACTTTGGCTGAAGTGTGAAGACTGAAGAGTGGAGCTTTTGTGAGACGTTTTGTTTACTGTTTTTAAATTAAACTTGCCGCTTTCCAAACGTCGAATATGTCTTTTTCAAGTGTAACACATCATTTTGAGTAGAAAGACGGAAACATTACGCCTCCAATAAGTCGAAACAAAACTAAGGTGAGGAAAAACCGTACGAAAAACAACAAAACCATTATGCGACAGAAACTGTATGAAGACATCTGAAACTTTGTTCCTTTTATACAACAAAAATAATGCGTATATTAAGCTATGCTATCGAAAACAATTAGTACAGCAATGGGCACAGACAATGTATGAGTATATGTACATATAGTTGAAACTTATTGTTCTTTATTAGGTCTCCAGTTTCCTATTAAAATGAAAACATGTTTTGGACAAATGTTCGAGCTGCGGAAATATGTCAACACAAAGAGCAAAAACAGTTTTAATAGTGACGAAAGATTAATTTTAGCAACAAACTTTGATATTAAATTAACTCCTATCTGCAGAACTGTCCGGTTTTAAGGAATGCCGGTAAAAAATCTTGAATCCTTGCCAGACACAACAAAATGCACAAGCAAAAAGACCAGCGAGAACAAGAAACCAGTCATTAGCTTAGGCAACATTTCAGTTCAAAATTTGAGTAGCCTGTGTCGATTTAGGCATAAGACATTCCAAAAACTTAAGCTTAATAAACAATAGAAATAATGAGAAAAAAACAAAAAAGCCATATGCATTCAATTCGCTCAAAAAGTTAGCCGTCTAGCAATGGAACGTCTGTAGCGTCTCACCGTTTTTCTTGTTGAATGTCTGTGTTCTTCGCTTTTTTTCTTCATATATTCCGTCCTTGCAATTATAAGACCCTTTTATGTACACCAAGAATGTTGATAATGAATATCTCCATGTAGATGTCTGAACATCATCTCACTTTTCAACGACGATTTGACGAGGCAAACAACTTTGTTTTTGCACGACCGACAGTAAAAATAGGGAACCCAGTACGTTGTCTGGAAAGCCAGACACTACAATGGCTTCCTAAAAGTTCTCAATATTTGTGCGGATTTATTGACTTGCAAAAAGCAAAGTCATATATATATGTTATTTATTGTCTTCGTTTAAATGGTCTGTTTTAGTTAAATATCAAAGTATTGTCTTTTATGTGGAACTCTATTTTAAAAAACGGCGAAAGACAAAGCAGCTATAACCTTACGTGACCTTCAAACATTGTTTGAAAGGAAGATCATATATATATTTTACAAATTTATTGACCAAACAAATTTAATCACTTCAGAATTGTTTTTATCTAAGACACTTATGCTTCTCTTTACAATTTACGTAGATAATTGAAAAGGTAAAAAGGTTATAAATAAAACTTAATTATCAAAACTTCACCAGCTCACTGCATCGTTGTTGACATTTCAAACTGTCAGTGCGTAACCGGTTGGGGGAGGGGGGGGGGGGGGGGGGGGGGGGCTTTTTTACGTCGCTCAGTGTTTAAACATGTATCTGTCAAACGCGCTGGCTTGTCACAGTTAAATAAATTTTGAAATTTCAAGCATTATCTTTACGTGAATATTAGTTGGACCGTTTCTATAGCAACATACCCTAACAAATTCTAGTTTTGCCCATGGGGCACGGGATGTCTTCGTAGCTAGGGACGCCGGGGGGGGGGGGGGAGGGAGGCAGCAGAAAAATGACCCACGCTAGAAAGTTGCCTCTGCATGGCTTCGGTTAGATCCAGCTAATATTCTTTTTTTTTTTAGTAGATAACTTGTGATTTCGGCGATGTTGAATTTCATTCGTTTTTGTCTGAAAACGCTTACCTTTTAACAAGGTTACAGCTTTCGACCCCACAACTTCGACGTGTTTGGTGAGCAAAATGCAATTTTCCTGAGTTGGGACATTTGAAGTTGCTGTTGTTGTTTTTTTCTTGTAAGATAAGCGGTGAAAACATTTTGCAGTAATATCCTTATATAAAATTGAAACCTAATTGGAAGAAGAAGGGTTGTTCCAATTGTTGTGGTAAAATCGAATTAATTGCCTCTAATGCCAAAAATAATGTCACAATAGCACAGATGTTAAAAAAAATCCATAGCTTTAGCTCGCTACGTTTGTCAAACTGTACTGATCATCAGTGGCTTCATAATTATGGAAACAAACGCAAAAAGATGTTGCGTAAAAGTGGTCGTTTAATAACTGAAGGGTTGTAAAGGTCAATTAAGGTGGTGGTTCGTGAAGCTTTGACTGCATCTTTTTAAAGTATTTGAAATTTACATCAATATTTTGGGAAATAAGATATTCTCATATATTCCCTATTGGAGATGTGTAAAAAATAACTTTGTCAACTTACTATAATTCACTTCAGAGCAGTCTTTGTCGGTCATCGAAATGTCATCTATGGCAATATCCCCCAATGGTCCACTGCCACGAGCAGCTGTAATGATAATCTAAAGTTGAAGCAAATTATATTAGGTTTTGTTTAGAAAGATGAACCTGTTGTTGGAGATGACTATACTCAATTTAGGGGTGTTGGTGGCACAGTGGTTAGCGCACGTGCCTTTCACCTCTGCGACCCGGGTTCAATTCCTGCTCTCAGCAGTTATCTGATTAAAATTTCACCTTGGCCGCATGTGAGAAGAGTGCTTCCAGTTTGACTCTACCAAACATCGCAGGTTTCCTCCGGGTACTCCGGTTTCCTCCTGTAGAAACACTGGACCAATGAGGGATGGCCCTTACTGGACCTCTAGGGAGAACAGTTATCTATTAACTGATAGAGCTATCCAGTATAAATAAGATTAGTTTAGTTTAGTTTAGTTTTTAATTTAGTTCGTGTTCAAATGACGTCAAACGTACATTTATAAGAGTACTTATGCACGGAGCTTTATGTTTTATTTGTTAAATAGAAGCAAACAAGTCACATTTAAAAGCAAACCAATGACAAAAACTTGCGTTTTGCCAATGCAAGTTTCCGTTGCCGTTTTAAGATACAATTTGCCTGACTAGTTGGTTTATATACCAAAACAATTAGGCAACTCGTCGTTTTTTCCTATGAGAGACAGTAAACTAGGCAACACCTCTTCTACTATCTTCTCATGGATGTCATATTGTCCAAAATTGTGAAATAGATACCGATATATAAACGCAACATTGATATGCTAACTTAAAAAAATGTTTGCGGATTTTTACTGTAGTGTTCACAGTGTGCCATATAGTGTAAACAATGTTTAGTTTGACGTGATGTTTTTGTATGTTGCTTTGTGTTGATAAAAGTGTGTCACAAGGTTTTAATATTAAGTAATAGATAAATCCTGAGAACAAGGGGATGTATGCTATATAAAGACCCGTGGACGCGCAGTGTCCGAGGGGTTTATATCGCATACATCCCGACGTTCGAGGTATTTATCTGATTTAATTTATTATTGGGGAGGTTTTCCACCAAAGTTTAGTCTATTTTTTCCACCTTGGACAAAGATTTTCCTTGTTTTTTTCCTTCTTCATTTCGTATCTAATTATCATTCAAGCGCTTTATGCGATGTAAAGCCCTCGGAAGAACAAAGAAACCCGACTCAATAATAAATTAATTAAAATTACGTTTTTGCGCTTCAACCACATTAATAATTTATTTCGCTCATCAAAATCTCTGCGTTCCTCAGGACGTTTTCAGTATAGGTTAGCTGCATAGAATTTAGTTGTTGTCTACGCTATTTACAATAATCGTTACATCTATCGCGTTTATCTTATACAGTAGGTACACGTTATCGTGTTCATTGTCGTTATATTTAGAATGTTTTAAGAGATCTAATCGCTTAGGGTATGTTTTATGGAACACCACGTTTAAGATTTATTAGCTAAGTTCCGGTCTGTTGACTCAGCCCTTCGTCATCTGGGCTGAGTCAACAGGCCGAAAACTTAGCAAATAAACCTTAAACGTGCATGGTGTTCCACAAACCTTATCCTAAATACTATTATCGCCATGCATGCAAACTTTCAATGAATTCGGCATAAATAATATAAACAAAGTAGATATAAATAACATAAAAATGTGATGCCTGTAAAGATGTACAAAGCTGTTGTCCGTTTTCGGTGTGATGGTCTGCGGTTGGCAGGTTATTTTTTGATACTCTGACTTGGCGGTAAAGGTATTTCCTTTCTTCGTAGATTATAGAAACCTTGTTGCCAGAGAATTATGCGCTCTGTGTTCCGAGTTTGCTTGGACAAAGAAGACTTCGCTGCCAAATACACGATAAATGTAACGATTATGGTTTATGACGTATAAGCAATCACTAAATGTTATGAAACCTTTTAGGCTCGTTTTCCAGCCGTATCTTGGGCCCCGGTATTCACCTCCCCCGAAATCATGGCTGGCCTCGTGAGCTCGTGCATTGTCGATTTGTACCAATCACGTAAGTGCACGCGCATTTTCAGCAGGCATATATTATTAGGATTATTTAATGAATTAGCCGGGTAGTTCAAAATGTCGATCAATAGAGTACTGATGAGTGAGGCTGATTGTCTCAAGATTTACAATGCGAAGCTCTAGAGAAATTTGTTAATGGTCAATATGTTCTCGTCAATTAACCTAGAGGATCGCGAAAGTCAATTATATTTCAGCCAGCTTCTATGGTTGTTGATATCGTTTTGTGGCTCAAGCGTCCAGCCGTCGCTTCCGCAGAAGGTAAGTACCGGGGTCCGAGAGACGGCTGGAAATAGAAAAACCTTTCTGCTCAAAAATATTCGTACCAATTAAATAGGGCAAAAGCTCAATAAAATAAATTATTTTCATGGTTGAACTGCACAGAAATTGTTTTGGTTATCCAATATCTCAGGTGCAAACTTGCTATTGTGCTATTTCCCTCTTTTCTTTTAGAACAATAAACAGCCCCTGTTCTACAATACCCGGCCATTGCTCTCCGGCGAAACACACAATAGAAAGTCCAAACCTGAAATATCACCATACAAACATTTAAATCAGCTAAGTTCTAACATGATAATCATTCTTTGATGCTACGTTGAACCAGGCTTTATTCCAAATACGGTTATCCGGACCATTTCTTGTCCAAAGAAGTGCTTTTTCTGTACTTTGATTCCATAAAGCTTTGTAAATGCTTAAATTACCAATATGTTTTCCAAACATATGATAGTAGAAAGTAAAACAAACATTCTTCCCGCCTTGAAAAGGTCCTCCTTCTAGTTGTGCTATGTCTCCAGCTACCCTTGGAGGGCTTGCTTCAATGAACATGTACCTTCCTGGAATAGGTATAATAATTGGAAATAAATAGTAATATTTTATCGTAGATTGGTGAGATTTAAAAATTGTAACCATTAGAGAAATATAAATGTGATAAACATGGTAAAGTCTTTCAAGGTAAACAAAATCGTGTCCTTAAATTTGCAGATACATTTATTATTGATTTGTTGAGCTTTCGGCATGTTGACCCAGGACAAGATCAATCTGCCGTTTGTTAACGTCATTTATCAAATTTAATGAAAATTCAGGAAGAAAATTCAAAAGAAATGAATATTTAATCAATATCTGTAAATGGCATACAGATTCGTCCTGATTTACATTTACAATTTTTTCCTCAATTTACTTAGCTAAAATAATTCCAACTTGAAAAATAGTTTGGAAACATGGCTATTTAGATAAATAAGATACAGATCGCTGCTCATGCTTTATCTATTACATAAAGTATTAAAGCCACATGGTGAAATTAATATTGTAAGTTTACGTTATCTAACATGTTTGTGATTGAGGTAGGTGCTTAATATTTCTAATATTGCAAAGTGAAAAAAATATATGCAAGCTTCATCCTAAAAAAAATCGTTCATTAATATCTCATTGCACTTATTTCGTGTTCAAATGACGTCAAACGCACCTTTATGAGAGTAGATATGCACAGGAGCTATATGTTCTATTTGTTTAATAAAATAAGACGAAAAAGGCAAGCTAAAAGTTGGACAGCTTTTAAAGCTGGCTGGCTTTTCCTGCCATTCACGTGACACTATCCTACGCCATTCCAGGCTATTTTATGTCATTCATGACTTTCGTAATCTTATAAATACACGGGTCCTGGCCAATCAGGGCGTGCGTAAAGGACATTTTAATTAACGAAGTGGTCTTTCTCCAATTTACAGTAGAGTGTAGCTCAGCCATGCAATCAGAATACACAATTTGTGGTAGTCTAATAGTTGGTCTATACGGTACTATTATATACATGAACCCTTTTAACACGCACAAGGCTTGGAAAGTTAGGAAACTACTTCTTTTGAAGAAAACATGTTTCAGTTCCTCTAAAAGTATCTGCATAATAAGGTTTTAAAATCGGTGTTTCCACGATTATCCAAATGCGGTGTTGCTATATCTTAAGCAGAAACATACATAGTTATGGGCTTCATGCTCATTAAAAATATACACGAGAAAACATACATGGTTAGGCGTCATGTCACATTGTTTACCTATTGTGGGTTATATAGTAGCAGTTACTGTTAGGTAAAAATTGTTCGTTTGTTTCCCTTTTTTATTATACAAAAAGAGAACCTTCTCCTACTTTTCAATGATTTATATATTTAATTACTTGCGAAAGTGTGAGCTGATTAAAATATCTGTGGAAACACACGTTTTTTTCGGCTCGCATTCCATCTGATATTTCATTGTTCAGATTAAGTTGTGAGTGAACATGGTAAGAGCACGTTGAAATAAGAGTAAAAATAAGCATAAACATCAACATGGACATGGACATGAACAAAAACATAAACGTGAACAGCAACTTGAAGTAAACATGAAAGTAAACGGAACGCCAACGCCAAAAGACCAAGGATAAGGACGCGGACTTCGACGCGGTTGAGAACGCGGATGGGAAGGTGGACATGTACGTTAAAACACATATACAAATGCACACACAAAGAGTGGCAGTGGTGGGGACGAGAACAGGATCCGGGACAAATCACAAAAAAAAATAAGAAGAACTAAACAAAAATTAAAATAAAATTGGAGTGTGTACCAATGTATCTTCAAAACACGAATGTAACCACAGAAACGCATCGAACAATTACTCACTTCACCCGCAACATGGTCACATTTTTTTTTACATTTAAAGGGCACTGACTAACAGAATTAAACCTTTTTATTTTCAAATTGGTCAGCTTAGCGCATGTAAAACACGGAATACGACAACTGAATTTAAATTTAATTATTTTTTGTTCAAAATTTTCTTTTGGTTAAAAACCAGACCACGGCAAACACGGTAACGGCTACGATACAGCGACGACGCAAACGTCAATTTCAACGACAACGACAACGAAGTTGACTGCGATGACGACAATGACAACGACGATAAGGATAAGATTTCACACGGCTATTTCCAGGCTTTATATGCACTGAGCGAGATAAGTGACCCAAAATTTTGAAAAATATACAGGTAATTTTGAGAGGTGAGTCCAAACAACAGTAACTAAAACTTGTTGTTTATCACTGTATCGAATCAGAGGAAAAACTCTTGCTCGAGGTTAAACAATATACTCAAACAAGCTTAAAGTTTAAAGTTAACCTGCATCAGAATATTTCGTGTGGTCGATTCCTGGTCCAGTCTGGTCGGTAGACGTATCACCATCATTGATCGACCAATCAAAATCGTCATGAACGAGTCCACGCTGACGCCAGTAACAAAAGCCATCTTCAAAGTCACAATCACCTTTAAATTAAGCATAATTGAATTATCAAAAGTCCATACTAGGAACCACATAATATTAGCGGTAAAATTGGTAAATATTCACATAATTAGAAAACATTAATCAACAGTGCTGTAAAAGTTACATAATTTTTGTAACTAGTTACAGTTACAATTACATCGTTAGAAAAGTAACTAGTTACCGATAAAAGTTACAATGAAAAGAAAGTAACTAGTTGCAGTTACCAAGTTACTTCAAAAATTTTGTAACTAGTTACAAAGTTACATTCCTTTGTCCGTGTTACTAGAATCAACAAATAAATTACTGGTTTTTAGATGCCAGTACCATAATTATGTTTTTACAGCTAAATGCCTAAATATAGTTGTCACTAAGCAGAAATAGTCAAATGTGTACATAATGTACCTTTATTATTATATCAAAACTATTTTTATCACGAAAGAGTGACATCCTCAACTGAATATCAGTAACTATACTAATCACATTTTTGAACCAAATATTGTAACTAGTTACAGTTCTTTAAAAAAGTAACTAGTTATAGTTACTTCTTCAAAAAGTAACTAGTTATAGTTACAGTTACTTGTTCAGAAAAAGTAACTAGTTTCAGTTACAGTTACCGAAAAATGTAACTAGTTACTGTAACTAGTTACTTGTAACGAAGTTACTCACAGCACTGCTAATCAACACAACAAAGAATTAAGATGAATTAATAACTATTGATTATTGATTAACAATTACTGATTTTTCTTGAGCGTGCGGACGTGTGTGACTACGCTAAAGGGAATAAACCGCAATGGCATTTCTTACTTCTGCAACAGCAATGCAGAAAAATTTCTCGAAGTAACTGTTCGAAATTTCCTAAAATTTAAATATTTTAATCTGGCTGTCGAGATGTAGGAGGCGAGTTGGCTATGTTTAACACACAAAAAATAGATAACAGTTCGTGTTGCTAACTTTTTATGTTTCCTACTGAACTCAAAGAACAAGAGTTATAGTCAAGACCTAAAAATGTTTAGGTACACTGTAAAAATTGAATGATTAAAATAGCAGTTTGAAATTGGTAACAACCAATTACATTTGGTCAAAATATGTAATTTAATTAGTTATAACCGAAAAATATTGGTTGCGGTAAACAATTATTGTTTGAACGCTGTATAACTTTAGGTTTATATTAGTTAAAATAGACAATATGTTTTTGTGACAACCAGTAAAGGTTGGTCAAAATGAAGAATTTACCAATAGAACTAGAAATACGTAAACGCAATAACCCTTCACCCGTTTTTAACGGTACATGAATATTTGGGAAAAAAGACAGATTAGGAAACGCACTTGTGCTCTTTTTAATTGGGAGCCTGGAAATAACCACTCATACACATAAGTATCAAGGAAACAATTCAAGTTAATATTAAAAAAAAGAATACGATTAACAAATTTGCACGATGCATCCAGGGTTTGAACACGACCATGTTCGTAAAACAACACAGGATGTTACGAACAGATTACTAAAGCATAAATCAAAGAGTCATTCAAATATTAGGTTTATAAATTTTACAGTTATTTTCTTTCATGTTTACAAAGAACATTGATAGAATATCTAAAATATTTCAATTTTCGAAAGTCATCGAAAACAACTCAAACAACTGAAATTTCAAACTCAAATTCATTTAAAATAACAAAAACAATTTTTCATTCCAAACTATAAAGTACTGAAATGTTTTTTACCTTGGTGTTTACACATTATTTCAATAGCAATTGTACAAGTTTTACAGACAAAATATTTTCTCTTTTTTAATATTTTATGCCGTATTATATTTCACGGTTTTTCAGATTCTTATCGACTGTAACCCAGTCTAGTTTTTCCAGTATTTCAGTGGAACGAACTTCGTAAGTGCTACCAGTTATCACGCGCGCCGCTCTCTTTTGTAATTTTAATAATTTGTTTATATGTCTACAACAGCCATCATTCCAAATAGTCGAACAATAGTTGAAATGAGGCAATATTAAAGCGTTATACACTTTTACAGGGATATTTTGAGGAACAAATAATTTTGTCCTTCTGAGAAGTGCGATGTTCTTCGAGATTTTCTGACATTCTACCTCGTTATTTTTTCCCCATTTAAACTGTTCATCAAGTATCATACCAAGGGATTTTTTGTTGGGTATACGTTTAATATTCCTATTTCCCATTGATATTATAGGACTTTCATCAACTAAGGATAGACGGTGCCTCGAGCCAATGATCATAAATTCGGTTTTATCTCTATTTAATGTAAGTTTATTTGAAGTAAGCCACTGGTGAACATTTTCAAGGTCTCTATTAAGTTTAGTTTCAATTACTTTAGAATTTAGACCCTTACATGAAAGATTAATTTGTATCGTCTGCAAATAGGGTGGCACTAGTTGTATCTAAACAGTTTGGCAAGTCTTTGATGTACAAGAGAAAAAGAATAGGACCAAGATTAGATCCTTGTGGTACCCCACAATCAATTTCCCTTGCATCTGATAACTTACCATTTATTGCACAAATTTTCTTTCTTTTACTAAGATATTACTTAAACCATGTAATACTGTACTCGCGTATACCATACATTTCAAGTTTAGAAATTAGAATTTGATGATTAACCGTGTCAAATGCTTTTTTAAGGTCCAGAAATAGGACTCCGTGAGTAAGGCCATTATCCATGTTATACAGCCATTCGTTTGTAGCGCTAAACAATGTGGTTTCTGTAGAATGTATAGCCCGGAACCCAGACTGTTGTTCCGGAATTATGTTATTTTTAGTCACGAACAATCTCAGTTGTTTGCATAGTAGTTTTTCAAATAATTTAGCGACGACAGAAATAATAGAAATAGGACGGTAGTTCCCACAATCAGTTTTATACCCTTCTTTGAATATTGGTAAAACCCCAGCCATCTTCCAGTCATCTGGGAATATTCCCGTTTGAAGCGACAAGTTAAAAATGTTAACCAATGGCTCAAATACAGTATCACCTGCATCTTTTAATAGCTTCGTGCTTACACCATCAATTCCTTGTGCTTTTTTGTTTTTAAATTATTTATCTCATCTAATGCTTCAAGGTATACAATATTTCTAAAATGGAATGAATCTTCTATACACTGTAAAAACAGACTGGTTAAAATAACGTTTTTTTTTGGTTGCGACCAATATGGAACGGTTAGTATATACAACCAATTATTAATTGGTTGTAAGCATTATAATTGGTTCCAACCATTAAAAATGGTTATTTCAACCAAATAAAATTGGTTGCTACCTTTACAAATGGTTATTTTAACCAATTGTGAATTGGTTGAAATTGAGTTATTAAAACTACTTTGTCAACATAACCATTCTAAATTGGTAACGACCAATATGGAATGGTTATTTCAACCATTTATTAGTTGGTTGACTAACACATCTTATAAAAAAAAACCTTTCAAAAAATACACCGTTCACACTAACACACCTTCTTAAGAATAAAAACAGCTTTTGACTAACACATCTTATAAAAAAAAACACCTTTCAAAAAAGACACTCTTCACAATAACACACCTTCTTAAGAATAAGACACATTTTGAGTGACACATCTTAATGAGGAATTCACCTTTCGGAAAACATAGCACATCTTTTGAAATAATTCACTGTTCAAATAGAATACTTTCGGTAGTAATAACAAACGCTTTGGTAGTAATAATAAAACACATACATCTTAAAAATATAATACAACATTACAACATTTAGCTTAAATATCCCTAAGTTTAAAACTTTATATCTATACCTAAATGTGCATGAAGTAATTCCGAATCAATATGTGTGTACTTTCGAAACAGAATAGCATATCAGAATTCAGAAAGAAAGGCTACAGGTAATAAAAATCCTGGCTAAATAGCGTCGTCACCAGTGCAGATGCCCCCTCTAGCTAGTGTCGTACCCTGGCGCATGTAGCCACGATACCGCGCATCCTCCGCGCAGCTAGCGAGCGCGTATTGATACTTGGGATAGCGTCATCCCATCTCAGCGCGTCACGTTTGAAATTCATTTGTGATGGTGTTTTGAGATTCAAGCTACATAAACCCTTGGAAATGAAAGATTTTTTGTTTGCGAAGAGATCAGGAAGACAGACTTCACCGAAGTAACATGTTCTTCTACGGAAAGATTTAACTAAAAGCCATGGAAATCGAGTTGAACCAAGAAAGTCCTAGAAGCTTCGCTCGCACGAGGCTACGAACGAGCAAGGTAAAGATATTCAGTAATCATTTGTTTTCTTTTGTCCCTGAAATTTTCTCTGGCTATCGTTGTCAAATTTCTTGTTTGATTGTCCAATACAAACCATTTTATACTGATCGAAGTTTAGTGTAGTTAAAGTCAATGTTTATTATTAAAGTCATCATCTTTTGTCCTCAACAACATTGGCTTAATCTCTTCTTGTCTTCTCAATTTTACAGTAATAGTCAATTGTGGTTCCTTAAACAAACTCTCAAATCATTCTTTCTTTTTTTACCATTCTTTAGCCACCGTTGCTTTCAAGATAAATATTATCCTATGTAAAACTAAAGCATTAGGATTTTGAGGTAAAAGTTATTTGTGATTATGAAATATTAAATTGTTGGTATTAAACAGACAAACAGTGACTTATGTTTTGTGTGTGTGTGTTTGTTTGTTTGTTTGTTTGTTTGTTTGTTTGTTTGCTTATTCATTCATATCTTATTTTCTCTTGTTTTCTAGTCCATAGGGTAGAGTTACCATAGTACCATGTTCGGTTGTGTTAAACCATTCAACTTGCTGTCTATATTGGTAAGTAAAATCCTTAAATAAGCTTAATTCATATACTAGTAGTTTATTTATTGGCCAATGACATATAATGGTCTATTCCAATAGGCATGTTTATATTTCAAAATACTATTAGCAGGTTATATATTGGTCTAACTGTATGTCTTTTTTAAAGTGATACTGATGCTGTATATTGAGATTTTTAATACACACACATATATATATATATATATAAGTGAGTTTTGGTTCACGAAATGTTAGAGTGCTCAATACCATATATAGATAGAGCAAAATACATAGTATGAAGTATAGTTCTACCTTAAAGTCTTCGCTACCAGAGGTTTCACCCTAAACGGTCAGTCACCTGATTATCCCGTTTATGGTGAAACCTCTGGTAGCGAAGACTTTAAGGTAAAAATATACTTCATATATATATATATATATATATATATATATATATATATATATATATCAGTATCATGGGTATGCTAAGAACACATATCACACATCTGGATATGTTAGAAAGTTGACCGGTTTGATAAAATATAAGACTCAAACTGGTATAATGTCATACTAATAATATTGGTATAATTTTAGTGATATACAGATACAGAGATACTGCATATTCCTTATAGTCCCCTTCCAAAATATGCATGCATGCTGCATGCAGGCTGCATGCATGCAAGCACTTTTGCATGCATGCACGCATGCATGCAGCCATATTTGCATGCATGAATTTGCATGCATGCAGTAAAGTTGCATGCATATACTCTCATTTGCATGCTTCCAACCATATTTGTATGCGTGCATTTGCATGCATGCACTAAAGTTGCATGCATGTAACTCATTTGCATGCATGCATTTAAAATTGCATGCATGCACCCTCATTTGCATGCAAGCAAATATGGTTGCATGCATGCACAAATACCTATGCATGCAGAAATAATTTGCATGCATACACCACTGATTGCAATTTAACTACCAAAACAATTTATGCAATTATATTCATCATGTCAGAGTACAACTTGTAACAGATCATTAAAATATGAACAGATGATATCTGGAATATCCTCTGGAAATGGAAAAGGTGCAGCTGAAGTTGTGTTGCGCTTTTTTGAGACGTTTTACAATAAACAACACAAATCACAAATGATGACTTTAAACAACAAATTCAAAAAACAAGAATATTCAAACCTGTTCAAGTGTTCTTATCTGAGCCCTCTGAAACGAATTCGCCAGCATCAAATCAACACACAAAGATAAAAGGTAGGTATTTATCTCAAATTTGCTTCGTTTTCCTCTCAAAAGTATGAATGATTATATTATGGCTAGATAGTTGTTACCAGGCCTCCCCTTTTGCGCATTATTTACATTGTAACCAAGGTAACAAGGAATTCCCGCCACTTTTCAGTCTTTTCAAAAGATTTGATCTTTGAAAGTTTAACTGAGGGAATTGCTGTGCAAATACTCACAAAAAACATCATTTTATAAGACATTTTGTCTGGAGGAGATATATACAACAAAGTTAGACAACTGAGAAGATTTTCAAATGTGAAATTGAAGTAAGTCAAACCTTTAAAATAGCGAATTTTTTATGTTTTATTTACTAATTCTGCTGCTAATCCTTCTGTGCTTTTTAATGCTCAAAAAGCAATTGTAAAAACTGGTAATGTTAGGTATAGTACCTAAAGAAGAAGTCTTTGTGGCTGAAAATCCTGAGTTAATCTGAGAAAATCAGAAAAATATATTTCTTATTAGGTTTCAAAAGTCGTTTGATGCAGATTTCAGACCAATAAGTATTAGTAGTGAGTATTAGAAAACATTTGTATTTGACATATCATGACTTACACGTATGTCCTAATAAATTCGATATAATATTACTTAGTCTAACAGTAATTTTGTCTAAAGAGCAGACTTGACTAATTATGTTTATATTAATCAAAATACTGTCAGCATGTGGTTTTGCTCCGTGAGGTGACAATAAATGCAGTTGATCATCTGAAATAGAACATGATGCACTATCTTAAATGTATTGAGCTTCAACTATCCATGATGAATATGTATTTTAAGACTGTTCTGTTAAGTTGTATTAGTATTTTTTCATCTTGTCAGGGAAGAATAGTTTTTAACTGATGTGATAATACACCTGGCTGAAAGAGCATTATTGTTTTATGTAGGTTCTATGTTGGAGCAAAACAATACTTCCAAAAGTCAGTTCTGCACATGACGTAACATCGGGCAAGTCAGCAATCTTGAAGCTTAACTATTAATCTATGGGCAGAGGCAAAATATTTATATTTATTAAATAAATGGACAGTTCTTTTTGTGTTAGTAATTATGCTATTTTATCATATCATTTTAGTATTATAGATTATCGTCAGTCAATACTTCTTATGCATGTACTATTGCATGCATGGATTTGCATACATTAAAACTATTTGCATGCATGCACTGCATGCATGCACTATATTTTAACATGCATGCCTGTGCGTGCATGCACTGCATGCATGAAGTGCCATTTGCATGCATCTTGCATGCATTGCATGCATGTAGTGCATGCATGCACATGCATGCAGTGCATGCATGAAGTGCCAATTTGCATGCATGTATGCATGCATGCTGCATGCATGCGTGGCATGCATGCTGCATGCATGCGCCAGTTTAGAAGGGACGTTACTGAACATCCCTATATTCTAATTGTGCTAAAAAAAAGAAGAATTTTACTAGGAAAGTAGAATTTTCTGTCCAAATTTTTGTTCGGTAACTGCAATCTTGTAGTTAGGAGGAATTTATGAGCATGTGACCTTTGGAGGGAATCTTACCCTTCAGTTGACCCTGGGAAGCTAGTCAGCTAGTAGCCCATCTGTGATACAGTATATGATGGAAGATAGTCCCCAAATATACTTCGTACGTGTAATTATAAAGTTTAATATTGACATTAATTCACTTTTACTCTCTAAGGGGGGGGGGGGGGTAGCAATGGTATTGGATCAAGTGATTATTACTTATTCCTGCCTGAGCCAGCCAAAAATGTATCTATTATTGTTTTACTAAGTTTATCAGCAGCTGATGATTCCTATTGTAGGCATCAATGGGATAAATGGAATTAATATTTAAACAAACAAAAATTACAACTGAACAAAATCAAAATTTTAGCTTATCAATAGAAATTTTGAGTTTAAATATTTTAGTTAATTAAATATTATTTAGCAAATTGTTGAACTCGTTTAAATTCTCATTTTACAGGACCGGACCAGTACATATTGAGTGATGCAAAAGCCAACTTCTCAACGAAAGAAAAGGATTGTTGATCTTCAAGACGATTCCGCTCATGTTCCCGGGCATGTTGCATAGCACACCTTTGTATTAACATACCTATACAGTAACACATCTTAACATGTGTTAATATGACACACCAAGGTGTGTAAAATAACCAACTCTTAAGGTGTGTTAGAAAACCTAACTTAAGGTGTGTTAAAATTTGGACAAAAAAGGTGTGTTCATTTAACACACATTTTTTTTTGGATAAAAGAAAGTTTCACTTGTACCAATTAGCTTTGACTATTCTGTCACAACCTTAATTATTTATTTAAATGTATGTGAATTGTAGGCAACGTTTCTTGCAAGTAAGTAGTGAGTAAAACATACGAAACTGTTACTTTTTCATGTTGCTGGTATTTGTTATAATTATACTATTTCAACCAATTAAAAGTAGGTTGAATTTACCATTTGAATTTCTCTTGACCAATTTTTATTGGTTGCAACGACCAATATTTATTGGTTGTTTGGTAACAGCCATTGTTTATTGGTTAAAATGACGGATACATTTTTGGTTACCTGGATGAGTCTGAGAGAACCAATTTAAAATGGGTTGTTTCAACCAAAATCCTTTTGGTAGAAATTACCGATATTTGACTGGTTGAAACAACCAATATTATTGGTTAGTTTAACCAAAAAATATTTGTTATTTTACCCAAACAATATTGGTAATTTCAACCTAAAATCATTGCTTACTATAACCTTTTTTTTTTGGCTGTTTCAACCAGTCAGTTTTTACAGTGTAGGAGTCACAAAACTTAGTGGGTCAATATTACTATCTTGAATATTTTCTGCTAGTTTCCACCCTATCGTTGAAAAATATTTATTAAAGTTATTTGCAATATTTTTGTCTCCTGTTATAATTTGATCATTGACTTTTAACTCTTTAACCTGAGTGGGTTTATTTTTTTTATTTAATAGTTCATTAATTGCCTCCTAGCTTTCTTTGCTATTATAGCATTGCTTATATAGTTTAGATTTGAAATATTATTTTTTGGTAGTTTTTATAAGATTGTTCAGGTCGTTTTTAAACCTTTTATAAGCCTCATTATGACTCGTACATCCCAGTCTAATGCCTTTTCTTTTAAGGTAATCTCTATGATAGCTCATTTTTTTAATTTCACTCGTGAGCCAGTGTTTATATTCAGATTTAACACGACGTTGCCTAATTATTTGTGCATGTTTATCTGAAATTTCTATAAACTTAGTTTTCCAATCATTCCACAAACAGGTTAGGATCATCTGTCAAAATGGTAGGATTAATAATTCCTCTCAAATCATTCCTAAAATTTTCAACGCTGTAATTTTTAAACTGTCTGCTACAAACAAATTTCGGAGACTCTTTTGGTAGACTAATTTTCCGGCACAAATAAACACGATCGTCATCACTGATACCAAGCCGAATGACTCCTGCTTCTAATGTTTTATTGTCGCCAATTCGAGTAAGGATAAGATCAATTAAAGTTTTCGAAAGTGGGGTAACTCTAGTGGGTGATTTGATGTGCTGTTGTAATTGGAAAATATCCATAAGATCTAATAATTTAGTGGTGTTTTGATTTCTCTCTTGTTCTACTAGATTGCGGTTTAGATCTCCAGTAATAATAATCTCAGTATTTTGATCATCAGCTAGTTGATGGAATTATTCAAAATAATCAAACAATTTAAGGTTAGAATTAGGTGGTCTGTGCCAAGTTGCGATGAGGACAGGTTTACTTTTAGGTTTTTTAATCTCGATACAAATGGATTCTAGGGCATCCAATAACAATTCTTTACGTTCTATATATGGTATAGTATTTCTTACATATATCGCAACACCACCACCATTTCTATTTCGATCACGCCTTATTATATCATAACTAGAGATCTCAATTTCGCAATCTAATATACCATTATCTAGTCTGGTTTCATTTAATGTCAAGATATCAAAAGGTTTATCGAGCATATAAACTAATAGTTAATCTAAGTGTTTCGTTAAGCTAGTAATACTTAGATGAGCTATTTTGAAGCCTTTAAGTTTAGAGAAGGGAGAGCTAGCGCGTGATTCTGGTTGAGTGATACTAATGTAATTTAGATGCATATCAGATATGAGAGTAAGCGGTCAATTTATATTTTTTTAGGAAATTTATAACGTTTTTTGTCATAATGGCAGAACCCTGTCTATTTAAGTGAACCCGTACGAGTTCAAATGTTTAGGCAAAATGTTACTATGTGAGATGAACGGCCAATTGTTATTAGAGCATGGCTGTTGTAGCTTGGCATTTAAATCCTTTATTTTAACATCAAGGCTAGGGTTATCACACAGTAAAAACTGAATGGTTAAAACAACCATTTTTTTTGGTTGCAACCAAATGTGAATTGGTCATTTCAACCATTTAACCAATTGGTTGTTCGGACTTAACCAATAAGTTTGGTCACTTTGACCAATTCATAATTGGTTATATTTTTCAACCAATTTACAAAAGTTAATTTAACCAATTGCCTATTGGTCAGTTAGTTGAATGACTCAACCATGATTGCAATAACCAATTATTAATTGGTTATTGCCATAACCAATTATTAATGGTTATTGCTATAACCAATTATTAATTGGTTATTGCCATAACCAATTATTAATTGGTTATCGCCATAACCAATTATTAATGGTTATTGCCATAAGCAATTATTAATTGGTTATTGCCATAAAAAAAAAATAATAATTGGTTATTGTCATAACCAATTTTTTCATTGTTTTTTTCTTCAACCCATATAAACAGGTTGTTTCGACCAATGACATATTGCTTAACTAAAAAAGAAAAATAAAGCACATAAAGGGCCATGCATTTATATTAATTTATTGCAACCATTTTTAAATGGGTATAAGACACGATTTAAAGCTGATTCTTTAATTTTAATCAAATTTTTGAGGAGCTATGGTAAAAAATAAAGTGGATTTCAGTCATTATTAAACTCTTGAACATCTCAATCCTAGGTGAGAAATAAATTAGAAAAAATTGTCAAACAACAAAAAAAATTAGAATTTTTCATAAACTATACATATAACGGTATGCCATGAAGTATTATCCGAGCTCTGACCTGAATTCGGGCTGTGAATAATCCCGTGAGCAAATATCGAGCATGGCCGATATTGACAAGAAGAAAATGGCTTTTATTTGTCGATATATAAGCGAAACCAACGAAAATTTAGGCTCTAACAACTCCGAAAGTAAGTATAAGCATTTGTTTGTTGTAATTATTTCGTAGATTAGCAATAATTTGGTAAAATTTGACGAAAACCATCTCGGCCGAGCAGGTTTAAAAATCGAAGAAAATCTGCCGAGAGTTGTCGGCGAGTTGTCGGCGTTGTAATGGCAAACAGGAGCAAATATCACTCAAAATAACTTAACATCTGAATAGCTGACTTAAAAACGATCTTACTGATGTATTATGGTCGTATGTTCTTGTATAATTCTGTTTTAATTTGTAAATTTCCAAAATAAGTTATATGATCGCGCGCGGGCGCACCATGGGGGGTCCCAATGGAAAATCGTAAAAAATCAATATAATATTTGCTTTTTATTGTATTTCTTCAATTTTTTCAATTTGAATTTGTGAAATGTTGCTTTTCATTTTACATATTCCAAAGTTTGGTGTAAAGTAATTTCTCGTTAAATATTTAACATTTTTTGGATTATAATAATATTATTAATAATAGTAATTAGCATAAATTAGCATAATTTGCAAAATGGGTTGTCTGACAAGACCCGAAAACCCAAAATTTGAATAGTAGAGGTAAAAACGATTCAAATGATATATTGTGGTATTATTTTTGTGTTATTATGCCATGTTAATTCACAAATTGACAAGACCACCTGCTGTGACTGGTTTTCGGTTCGGACAAGAAAGAGTTAATAATAATTTATTCATTTTGTGGGGGGAAATATCTTGGTGTAACATATAAAAAACACCATTTGCACATGTGGATGCCTTTACTGTGTGCATAGGGAGATACATTTGTAACATCTTTTGTTCCCACTTCATACGAGTGGAAATGACATGCAAATGTAGTGGTTAGAAACCTCTTCAAACAAACGTGCGAAATAGTTCATGCTTCGAGCTTGAACGCAAATGGTAGTAAAACTTCTGGCTAAACAGAGCCGTCACCAGTGCAGATGCTTCGTCTTAGCCAGTGTTGTACCCAGGCGCATGCAGCCACGAAACCGCGGAGATAGCGAGTGCGCATTGATACTTGGCATAGCGTCATTTCTCATCTCAGCGCGCCACGTTTGAAATTTACTTGTGATGGTGTTTTGACTTTTGAGATTCAAGCTAGTATGGAAACTTTTGGTAATAAAAGACGTTTTGTTTGCGAAGAGATCAGGCAGACAGTCCTCGCCGAAGTAACATGTCTTCTTACGGAAAGATTTAACTAAAAGCCATGAAAATCCAGTTGAACCAAGAAAGTCCTATTTAGTGTGTGTGTTTGTTTGTTTGCTTATTCATTTCATATATTATTTTCTCTTGTTTTCCAGTGTATAGGGTAGAGTTACCTTGTTCAGTTGTGTTCAACCATTCAATTCAACTTGCTGTTTATATATTGGTATGTACTAGTAGTTTATTTATTGAGTAATGATATAATGATCTATTCCAATAGGCATGTTGATATCTCAGAATACTAATTACAGGTCATATATTGCTCTAACGGTATGTCTTTTTTAAATAAATATATATATATATATATATATATATATATATATATATATATTTAGTAGAAACTTACTAGTGTACTATTGCAAATGCTGTCCACTCTCTTCAACTATTCACTCAGAAATTTCGAGCTCATAATTTAATTGTTATATATATATATATATATAACAAATAGATTCCATTTTGCGGTTGTCTGTTCAGTTATAGATGCACAGATGACGTCACAAACGTGGTAAGAACAAAAAAGTGGCCCACGAGACGCAGTCGAGTGGGTCACTGATGTTCTTACCACATTGTGACGTCTTCTGTGCATCTATAACTGAACAGACAACAAAAAAAATGGAATCTATTTGTTTTATACAATACAAAAACTTAAAAGGTTTTTATAAAAACCCTGTCGGATTTTGGGGCATGAAGAAAGAAAAAAACGAGGCAGCTGACGTGATCTGACGTGATCCATGTGCCTGTCCTCTAATAGATCATGGGCAACAACCAATGAAAACACGCATAGCAACAAGGGTATTGTATAAATATATATATGTACTATTTACAGAATGAGTGGCCGTTCTGTATCGGGGTATACAGACACGAGGAGAAGCCGAGTGCCTGTATCCCGATACAGAACGGACACGAATTCTGTAAATGACTTCTAAAACGATCCGATTTGGTTAGTTCATTGGCGTAGTAATTTTTCTAAAAAAACGTTGTCTAAGTCGAGAAAATCAAAGCTAAAGTTTATGTAAATCAAGAGGAGTCTGTATCACGTATACAGACACTCATTAAACATGGATTTTCTTTGTGTTTTCCTCATGAATTATTAATGAGTTTTAGAAATATATATATATATATATATATATATAGTATATATAAGTATATATATATATAAGTTTATATCTCTCTACATTTCTCTCTGACGAAGGGCCTTCGCCCCCAGGGTACAACCGGGCAGAGCAAGAATTTGTATCTTTTCCTGGAACATGTTTTTATATCAGAAAGGAAGACCATTCTGCCCATGGGTGTAGAGAATTTTCTTGAATTGATGGATTAGAACATTTTAATAGACATTTATATTTTTAGTTGTATATTTATGTATATATTTTAATGCCTTTATTCTGTATCATATTGTTTATTTTATAATGTATTTATAGGCCTATTTACATTTTTTGAATAACAATTTTTTGTGAAGCTCAGTAATGATTTCTGCCTTTTTCAGTTTTTTTTTTATTTTAACCAATTTTAAATTGGTTAAATTGATTGGTTGAAATGACCAAAAAAAATTGGTCACCTGGATGCATCTGAGAGAACCAGTTTAAAATGGTTGTTTCAACCAAAAACATTTGTTTAAATTAATTGGTCAAAGTATTTGGTCAAAATGACCAATAAAATATTGGTCAAAAATATTTGGTTGTTTTGACCAATCAATCACTGGTTAATTTAACCAAATATTTTTTTTGGTTGAAACAACCATTTTAAACTGGTTCTGTCAGATGCATCCAGGTAACCAAATTTTTTTGGTAATTTCAACCAATCAGTTTTTACTGTGCAGTACTCGTGATAACTCCGTATATGCACAGACCTATTGTCGGAGAGTTTTTCGTGATTGCTTGACCAAGGCTGGAAATGTTACTAGATATATTTTGTGGAGAACATTGTTTTAAATCAATGGTTTCAACATGTAAGATCATACAATCAGGCTGAGATTCCAAAGTTGGCTGGGCATAGTGTTTCATACGATCAACTGTGGCTCTAAGAAAAGTTGTCACTTGGACATTTTGATTCAGACTTTTGCGTAGTTTTGACGGTTTAACATATTTCAGCATTGTCACCAATGATTGCTATTTTAGGTCGTTGAAGGGTTTCTTTGGCTTTGGTGTGCCGGTGTTCAACGTTTGAGCCTTCGCTTTCAATATCAATATCACTGTGAGTAGGTAAATAAGTCTTATGGCGTGGTGTTTCAAGTGTACTGTTTATACGCGGAAATGAATTGGCACTGCTTGGGTTATATATAGGCGAGTAAAATACTTATTTTAAAAGCTCGTTGATCGTTGTTCAAGCAAATCAATGAATGTGTTACCGCAGTCTAACATATAGTATAGTAAAGATTAATAGAACGAAAGCGATATAGTGTGACATTCTTTTAACAACGTGATTAGCGGCGGCGTTTCCTGTTTTTCCCAATTTACCTAAAATTGTCATTTTATGATTAGGGATAAGGCAAAGGACAAACTATTCACAATGCATGCTCTAAACACTAGCTACTAAATACGGAATGGCACAACAAACCATATAGACACAACACGTCGTCTGATCGTATTTCTGGTCGCCATCCAGTGCTCAACTCAGCGCGAACACATTCACAACACACTGTATTAAAACACAGCATGTCACTCTGATCGGATTTTACATCATTCAGCGCGAACACTAGCAAAGCAAGTTCATTTAATTCATCAACTATGCTATAGTTCAAAATCACTTCACAAAACGAGGAGGACATATTCACAACACAACATGAATTAGCACAAAATGTCGCTCTGATCGTATATTTTAGATCAACATTCAGCGCGAACAAATACAAACCCACTATATAGACACAACAATATAGTAACACAATTTGACGTTCTCATTGTGTTTCTATTCGCCAATTCAGTGCTCAACTCTGCGCGAAATATTATATTCGTGGCAAAGTACGCTATAATTTTAAATCACTTCGAAGAACGACCAGACCTACAGTATTCGGCTATCACTCGGTAAGCTGTTGTGCCGCCCTGCATTTTCATTGGCTGCGAAGGCATCATCCGCTAACATTCAGTACATTGTCCTTTAACCCTGCATTCTCATTGGCTCCGAAGTTATTCTATTGTTTACTTAACTTAACTTAACATAACTTAATTTACTCAACATGTCGATAGCATAGTAGCTACTAGCGCATGCGCAATAGATATAAAAAAGCTACGCTAAACGACAAGTGGTTTTACTAAAACAAATATTTCAAATAATATAATAAAACGACAGCCGCAGTAAAGAATACAAAATAGCAACCAAAAACTTGAAATGGGTCCTCTAAAATACTTTATAGACACACAATCTACGAGATTGATAGAATTATCAGTAAGAAATTAAAAAAATTATCAGTAAGAAGATATGATTACTGAAAGCGGCTGCTCTCTATTTTTACCGTATTAGCTAATTACTTTTTGTTTGTTTTTTTCTTTGTCTGTTTTCTTTTGCTGTTGCTGCTTCTACCTTTTGAGGTTTGGTTTGACGGGCCTCCTCTCAAAATGTAGTTTGCTTTACACGAAAATACTGATTTGTTATCCCCAAAAGACTTTTCTCAAGTCTTTTTGTCCAGAATAGATTATGTTGTTAGGTCAAATGTTGTTGTTTTTTTGTCAAGAACTATATTATTTCCAGTGCCCCACAATCTTTACCGCGCATGGTCCTACCACACATGTATACAAATATTCAGAGCACAGAAATTGGCAATCTTTGGCGCTTTTCTTAACGCGTGTAAAATGCATTCCAACGCGTGTCGAGATTAGCACCCCACCGGGCTTTGGGCGTTCGGCCCGTTACCCAGCCTCGGGCATTTTATAGTTGTTAAATTAGTAACACAAATATTAATTGGATAATTTAACAATTTTATTATGTGGTGAAACTTGACCATTTTAAAATGGTCATTTCAACCATATAAGCTTCGTTGTTTAATTTGTAATATATTGATCCAAAGTTAGATTGTTACCTGTATTGTAACCACAAAGAGTGTTGTTCTTGAAATCTGCCGAACAACCCATGTCATTTAATCTGCATGCTCTTTTACCTAAAAAATAGCGTGTATTTAATTGGAAGTTGTGAGGTATGTAAAATCCCAGCTGTGCGTTATCCACTGAAGCTCGATTTCTTCAAGGCGTAAAATGTGACGCGCTCGACGTTTTTTTTTTTTCTTTCTTGAAATTCAACAGTTTTCTTCTTGATCATTTCACATGAATACTTACATGACAAAAGAAAAAAGTCAAACTCCGACAATATAATAAAAAAAGCTTTCTGTAAAACAGGGCTATTTCTGTTTACGTATATTTTTTCTGGATTTTAACAAAGTATGCAGCAGCGTCCCAAAGATGCACGGGTATATAATGTGCAGACGTTTAATTCAAGACAGAATTGAACGCTGGAATCTACGCGTACAGAATTACAACTTCGAGATCAAGTATAAGCTAGATCAAAGGCCCTAAAAATCCATCTGATTATTTATTACGACATTCAGTGACTGATAACGTATCCGATGCAACGCGTTTTCAAACGCTCGCAGATTATTACGTCTGTTTTCAAACTTATCAGGCTGTTTCAAAAGCAATGGCACTTTCAGAAATTCAAGACGCTACGACGAGTGACCGAACATTACAAAAGGTTGCTAGTGTTATTTGCTCTAATTAGAGGAATCGGATTTTCGCTCACTCTAGAGAAACATTTTGTTTGCTCAACGTGAGTTACAATCCAAATACGCGCCCTTATATTAGTCTGCTTTATCCTGACATAATTAGTTTTCTGTCCTAGACAAAAGTGATTTTCCTATGCTGTGAATATTGTGAACAGATTGAGAAGTTTTTATAGAATAGTAACAGAGAATAGCGTCTCAAAGACCGCATAAAATGACTCATATCGTCGAAACTTTACGAACGGTTAATCAACAAGCTACATAGCTTATATTTGATATGTTGTACGTATACATGCAGTGCATGTGGTACGTCTATACGAGCTGTTACAAATGCAGTAATTGTAACAACACGTATTCAGCTTGTTTTACATTATCGAAAGCAACGAATGAAAATATTTACTGACTTCTGGCATTCGCATTGTTGTTGTCAATGTTGTCATTATATATATACATGTATATATATATATATATATATATATATATATATATATATATACTTTACAAAAGCAAGTTCTTGTTGTGTTTAAGTTTAACTTACTGTTTTTTTCGCCTGTAGGAACTCCACATATCTCTGGCTCGTCTGCTCTATCCAAGCAATCCGCCACACCATCGCAGGTAGAATTCAAAGAAACGCATCTGCCACTAGGACAATAATATTTACTTGATGAACAACCAAAATCTGCAAAAAGGAAAATATGAATCCTCACATTTGACAATTTTTATTCTAAAAGAGTGGCAAACAATATCCATATAGTCCGAAGCTTTACATGCCAATCTATATATTGTAAATATAACATTATTTGTGGGTATACCCCTTATGGAAAAAATTACACACAGTCACTCAGCGGTGATACACTGTGTAAAACACAATGTGGAACACTGTGTCTTTATGTGTTTACTCTGTGTTAACACTGTGTTAACACTGTGTTATCTCAGTGTCACTCAGTTCAAAACGTCCCAATCACACATAGCCACTCAGTGATACACTGTGTAATACACACTGTGTTCACGGCGAGGACACTATGTGTTTACTCTGTGTTAGCACTGTTTTATCTCAGTGTCACTCAGTTCAAAACGTCCTAATTATAGATATTCACTCAGTGATACACTGTGTAAAACACACTGTGGAATACTATGTGAGTGTTTACTCTGTGTCAACACTGTGTTATCTCAGTGTCACTCAGTTCAAAACGTCCTAATTATACAAAGTCACTCAGTGGTACACTGTGTAAAACACACTGTGGAACACTGTGTGTTAACATTGTTTTATCTCAGTGTCACTCAGTTCAAAACGTCCTAATTACACATAGTCACTCAGTGATACACTGTGTAAAACACACTGTGGAACACTGTGTGTTTACTCTGTGTTAACACTGTGTTCTCTCAGTGTCACTCAGTTCAAAACGTCCTAATTATACATAGTCATTCAGTGATACACTGTGTAAAACACACTGTGGAACACTGTGTGTTAACATTGTTTTATCTCAGGTTCACTCAGTTCAAAACGTCTCAATTACACATAGTCACTCAGTGATACACTGTGTAAAACACACTGTGGAACACTGTGTGTTTACTCTGTGTTAACACTGTGTTCTCCCAGTGTCACTCAGTTCAAAACGTCCTAATTATACATAGTCACTCAGTGATACACTGTGAAAACACACTGTGGAACACTGTGTGTTAACATTGTTTTTTCTCAGTGTCACTCAGTTGAAAACGTCCTAATTACACATAGTCACTAAGTGATACACTGTGTAAAACACACTGTGGAACACTGTGTGTTTACTCTGTGTTAACACTGTGTTCTCTCAGTGTCACTCAGTTCAAAACGTCTGAATTTCACAGTCACTCTGTGTTAACTCAGATAAACACTGTGTAAAACACACTGTGTTTACACGGTGAACAATGTGAGTTTACTCTGTGTTAATACTGCGTTTACCGCGTGGAAACTCTGTGAACACGAGTTCACACTCTTGTTTATTATACACAGCGAACATCCTGTGCATAACACTGTAAACACACTGTGATGAATAGAATTACACGCAGTATGATCCTAGAACTTTTTCACAGTGTTAACATGCAATCTACATAGGGCAACACAGCATTTCATTCACACTGTATATATATATTTATTATATGGCTTTCTCATATTTTGAATTCTGATTGGTTAACGCACGGTCCGTAAAAATGCGTATCCGGACCGCGGTCCGTATATTTTTCCATATCCGCACCGGTATCCCGGATGTTGTTTTTCCTAAAGGCGGGAATTTCAAAAAATTTTACATCGAAAAATTGCATATTAATATTATTTTTACAAAAAAAGAATATATATATACTGTAACACTTTATTTACTGACTACAAACGAATAAATGGACGAGGAAGAGCATTCTCCCAGCGAATTTTATTATCCCGACGACGAAACAGATGAAAATGCAACTTTTCGCTACGAAAAAGCCAGAAACAAAACAGTCAAGAAGAACGTTTTTAAGTGAAAAGGCACAAAACACTATAAAGAAAAACGTGGTCAGTCTTAAACATTTTTCAAAAGTTTTTAGCGAGTATCAACGAAGAAGAAATAAGAATACATGACCTACCTTCCCCGGCTCTCGATCATTTCCTGTGCAAGTTTTCCTTGATCGTCAAGAAACAACACGGAAGCGAATACGAACCAAATATTTTGAGTAGCTACCAGAGAACCGCGATGGTCTGGAAGCTTTGAAGTTTTTCTTTGATCAACGCACCGTTTTGGAACCATCCACCACTACATTACTTCGCTTGGCAGAACTTGTACTCACCCTCAACAATTTTTCATTTGATGGTGAACATTACCAACAGATTAGTGGAGTAGCAATGGGTACCAAAATGGGCCCTAGCTACGCAAACTTATTTGTTGGTTATGATGAAAAACAAATATTTGAACGATACACTGGACCCTTTCCTGATCACTTTAAGAGATACATAGATGATTGTTTCGGAACAGCATCGTGCTCACGAGTGAATTTAGAGAGATTTATTAATTATGTTAATGATTTCCATCCAGCGCTCAAATTCACATGGGAAATCAGTGAAACCTGTTTGTCGTTTCTGGATATCTTGGTATCGATTAGTGATAATGCGCTCATGACTTCTGTCTCTTATAAGCCGACCAATTCACAGAGTTACCTTATATTTTCATCCTCTCGTCCCAAACACAATAAACAATCCATTCCATACTCTCAATTTCTGCGACTTCGCCACCTATGCAGTGATGACAAAGACTTTGAGACCAAATGTTTGGAAGTAAGATCCTTTTTTGTCCAGTGTGGCTATCCCACCCACCTGTTAGACACTGCTATTAAGAAAGCAACTAGTATTTCTCGTCCTGACACTTTAAAGCAACCTTTAGAAAGAGTTTCTGATAATAAAATACCATTAGTTCTCACATTTCATCCTTTCAACTACAAAGTTAAGGATATCATTAGCCGCAATTTTCATATCCTAAAGAATGATCATGAAACGTCAGCTATTTTCAGCGATAAACCTTTAATCTCTTTTCGGCGTAATAAAAATATTCGTGATGGTTTAGTGCGTAGTGCCCTTAGAAAAAAATATACTGGCACCTGCGGGGACCTCTTCTTGTTCCCGTACCCGTTGTTACACGTGTTCCTTTCTTAACTCCGCTACATGTATTTAGGGACCTAAATCTAATTTTGTTATTCAGCATAATTTTACTTGCATCTCTTGCAACATCATTTACTGTATTTCTTGCAATAAATGTTGCATGCTTTACATCGGTGAAACTGGCAGACGTTCATCTGACAGGTTAGCTGGACATCTTCGTTCCGTGAGGAACAATGATGTTAACAAGCCTGTTGCCCGACATTTTAATAGTGCCAACTATTGTATTTCAGAGATGAAAGTTTGTGCCATCTCACCCATTTCTGGCCGTAATGTCAGCCGCAAAAGACTAGAAAAGCGTCTCATTTTCAAAATTGGTACTATTCATCCTCACGGAATCAACTAACGTTTTTCTTTAATTTAACACCTCTGAAGACGTTGTTTCTGTTCAGCAAGGGCGGACATAAACAGCCTTTTCACTTTATTAATTTATTTATTTTTACTCTCGCTCATCCTTTTTAGACCCTCTCATTTTTACTCATCGACGGTATGAATAGCAAATGTCTTTCGCATCTCATTATCTATTTGTTATCGTTATTTTGCTTTGATTGGCTAATTTTTCGCATCTCATTATCAATTTGTTATTGTAATTTTTATGTGATGGGCTTATTTTTGTCACATGATTAACTTTTATTCAAAGTACTCGGGGGAACGTCGGTCGCGTTGAGGTCTTGAAGCGTTGTTTGTGTCGGGAGCGACGACAGTTGAGGTGCTTTCTCTTTGAGGGTGGATATCTCGAGGTACTGATGGAGTGTCCGGGCACGCAGGTAGTATCAGTGCTGGTGGTACGTTGGCTGAGGTGGTGGGTTAACGGATGGCTCATCGTCGTCACTATATGTGTCATAGGTGCGGGTGGGTGGATTGAGTTTCGGTTCTTGATTAGGAACCAAATAGCACTCACATATTTTCACTTTGTACGATGAGGCTCGTACCTGGTTTCCAGAAAAAATTTTGATGAAGCACCATGGGCTATCGATAGATACGACCAGGTATCTGCTGCGGGTGCGTGTTTTATCACGGTCAGAATGTAAATACACGAGATCGCCGACATTTATTTTCGGTGTAGTGAAATCACGTCTCTTCGGGTTCTTTGATCTTTCGCTGTACGGGTGATTCTGTTGGCGTTGTTTATATTGGTTGGAAATAACATCTCTATCGGATATTGGGAGTTGATCATGAGTGTATTGGTTCCTCTGTGTCCATAATTCATGTGCTGAAACACCGTTTCTGGGCAAACGTGAATTAAGTCTGGCAATAGCAACGGTGAGGTTGAGATTCGTAACAGGACCGCCGTTGGGGACTTCCCGAAGGAGTTCCTCTTCAACTTCGGCAATAGCTTTTTCAGCAACTGGGTTCTTATTGATATTTTTAACACGACCAATCTCTATCGATATGCCATCTCTTTAAGTGTGTCGTCGTCTTTCATAGCTATAAAGCCAGGGGCGGGATCAACTCTGACGATAGCGTGTAGCCCATCTATCGGGTGCAGTCCAACACATAAAGTTGCGAGGTTGTCACGGAGGGTGACGCTCTTTTCATCAGGAATGATGGATGCCGTTGTAAAAGATGTTGTAGTTTCGCGAACGACTAGGATGGACTGTTTGCATCGTTTAAGAACGTCGGCAGCGAACGAGACGCAACAACTTCAGGTGGGTCTTCGGTACTTTGGTGCATCAACGGTTCTGGAAACTTGCGTAGTGCAGCACAGGTATGGCATGAATCACAGACGCGGTCGATAACTTTCGGCATGTCGAAGGCATAGAAATTGCGTTTCATAACAAGTTGCAGCTGGTGCTTGGATGGGTGATCGAGCTTGATGTGGAAAGCTGTCACAAGTCCGTAAAGAGCAGAGCGGGGAACGATGATCAAGTTAGTTGATGGTGAGAGAAGATCATTACGTTGAACGACCTATAAACCGTCTTTGGCGATGGAGGCAACGTTAAGGTATCTTTTCACGTCTTTGATGTTAGTAACATTTTTCGACGGACGTGTGCCTTGTTTGAGATGTGCGTGTGTTCGGCGAAGGTCGGGGCACTCTGATTGAATTTGAGCCCAAGCTGATCGGGTTGTGAATGGAAGACGAGATAGACCACGGAGCTCTTGTACCGATGTGGAACGAACTACAGAGCCCTCTGTTAAGGCGATAAAGCAGCAAATTTTACATCTTGGTTCGTTGCATTCAGGGCCGTTACGGCTGGAAAAGCCTGAGGGGACGTTGGCGGAACCAGCTAAGTGTCGCACGTTGACTTGGTAGCGGCTAACCGTCGACAAAAAGGATGTGACGCGAGGGCTCGCTGAGAATTCTCCACGGCACAGTTTCGGAAAAGCTTGAACGCACGGTTTGCTGTCAGTTAGTAAACATGCTTGTTGGGTTGACTGTATGATGAATGGACTAAAATGCTTCACCGCAGCTGCAATATTTAGAACTTCAACCTCGCATGGTAGCCATGTCACTTGGTGTTTTCTTAGCTTTCAGCTAAATAAGCCAGCCAAATGAAGGGGCTTGTGGCGGGTGATGTACAAAGTAGCTCCAATTCCACGTTTGGTAACCGATCCGTCAGTGACAATTCAAAGCTGGTCAGATGGTCGAGGCAGAGTGATCGACTAGTGGGTTGTAAGAGAGGTCTGAGCAAAATGGAAATGCTCACGTAACATGTCCGTCCACTTTATGGATTCTTTGGACTGTTGGCCTGCAATGGCGTTCTCTAATGGAGCTGTGATGTGCGATCATTTCGGTAGAACTCGTCCAAGGACTTTGTAGGGTCCAATGAATGAACGTAGTCCACGTACGGTGTCAGGTGGTGAGCACGAGGAAAGGCTTGCGATGCGACGTGGGCTTGCCGATAGACGTCCCTGTGTCCATACCCATCCAAGTATGGTAGTGGTGCGAGGGCAGATTATGGTTTTCGAAGGAGAAAGGTGAAGATTGCACTTTTCGATAGCTTGTAAGATGCGATTCCAGTTGTGCGGACGGTCTTCTGGCGAGTCGACTCCACAGTACAAATCATCTGCGAGTTTTAAAGACGACTGGGGCTTGCTGTAGCGTCCAACGTCTGCAAATGCTGCGACCAGGCGATGAACACCATTGGGTTTGGTGACAAGAAATGAGGTGTTGAGATATTCGACAGTTACGCCAATATCCTCGGGACATTGAATTACCCCCTGAGACTCAATCTCGTCGATTTTTTTTGTAACTCGACTAACTTGTTGTGTGCATACTGTGGGAGGTCTACCTTTCCGTTGTGGAGGTCGTACTGGACCCATATTTACCACAGCTTCAAATGGGCCTATGGCGCCGTTGTAACTTGTGATGGTTGGGTAAAATACATCGTCGTGAGTTTGGAGTAGATCTCGGAACTCTGTTCGAATATTGTCGGTTAAGATGTTGTCAGGATCCAGTTTCACAGTAGCTGAGTGTTCGCAGGATGTTGGTTGCGTGGTCGGTTATTAAATATGGCCATTCGGTAAACGGTGTGTCTCTCTGGTGTCTGGAGTATGTGTTAGACGAATTTGGCAGAAATGTTCATGACAGGAATGTTCTTAGGTTCTTTGGTAGCGTTGAGTATGCGGACCTTTCCAGTCACTGCTTCTAGAATATGTGGGCGAGGCCAATCACGAGATGTTTTGGAGTATTCGGGGCGTGGTTCGATAGCAGGGTGGTGTCTGGGTCGACTTCGTTAGGAATATCAAGTTCTATGTAGTCACCGGGCCATACGCCTGTAGGCGATGATGGAGCTCGAAGGACCCGTGCTTGGGTACGTCTCACATGGTTTTCTGTTGGATCAGGTACGGTTGTGCCATAATAAGTGACGTCTGAACCCTTGATGGTTATCTGTTGCTGAGAAGGTCTCAAGGAAATGTCATTTATGACCATAAATGGGGTTCCTGCCAAAACGTCGACATCTAGGTCATCCACAACTAAGGCGTCTAACTGTAGATTTACATGGTTGCGTGATAGTTTGAGAAGGACTTCTCCAACAACGGTTAATGGAGTAATGCCACCTGCTTGGAGAGCGGTTTGTTTGGTCATCTGGATGGTGGCACTGACTTGGTTGACAACAGATGTCTTTATCATACTTGTTTCTGCTCCGGTATCGAGGGTGAGTTGTATTGGATGATGTTTGTAAAACACTTTCAGGTGGGGAGATTGTTTAGTGCTAACACGGTAAGCTGTAGACTTGACTCAGTAGTCATGACGACTTGGTACGTTGTCCAGTTCTGGTTCTGGTTCTGAGTCGGATTTGTCTAGTGTTATGTTGTCGTGAATGTTGTATTCACCGAGAACCTGGCGTGTACGCGCTAAGTATTTTCGATCCTCGCTGGGCAGATAGGGGCACTTGCTCAAGTAGTGCTTGAATTGCGGTCTGTTCGTTTGCTTGCACAGAGGACAAATCTTCGCAGTGTTTCCTTTGTCTTTGGTTGTTTTCGGAGGATCAATTGCAATACGATGTTGACTGTTATGTGAAGAGCGTCTAAATGCGGTTCGCAGTACTCTCGCTTCGTTTGACGTGTGTATTTCGTCGAGTAGAGAATCCAATGCTTGGGAAATTTCGGGATTTTGAGTTGCCAATGTCTGTGATCTAAGTTTGGTGCCATAGCGCTGTTTTACTAAGGCGGGCAAGTCTGTGTGGATTAGGCGAAGCCTTGTCATTATAATTATGTTTTCAAGTGAGGGTGTACTTTCTTCGTCTATTGAGATGTTTTCGCCGTTGTGTCGGATGTTTCCATTAGCTTTGAGTAGGTTGTCGTCTATAAAAGTAACGAGTTGTTGGTATAAGTCTTCAGGGCGCTCGCCGGGTTCTAGGCGAATATTGTTGAAATCAAGAAAGCGAGCACCAGTCGACTGAAAGCCATAATGTGAACGAATTGACTGCCAGATTGTTCTTATGGACGTTGAAGTCTTAATGATTGTGTTACGTGAGATTACGGGACAATAATTAGCTATTTGGCCCAACATTAATAACAGCGCTGTATAGTAACGAGATACAAGGATGCATGGATAAGTCAGAAAATAGACGTACACAGTACTAAATTTGGAGGGTCGCCATCCCCGGTGGGCATCTCCGGCCGGCATTCATTACACTACCAAGCTAGCGAGTCGCCAAGGCCTGGCAGACCAGTCTGGTGCTGGCACATGAAGCGCGATCCTACTCATTTAGGTAATAGTGGTGTTACTGCGCGACCGAGAAACTCCTCTCAACCATGGGATTACGGTTCACACTACTAGACTAGTGGAGAAAGAAAGTAAATAATACATGTACTCACCCATTATGTGGCTGCACAAACCTGAACCTATAGAAAAGGCGTAGGAAACAGCTGCAGCAGACACTGCAAGACACTGGACGCCAAATGCAATGCAGATCACCCGGCCAGCAAGACCGAGAGAGTTCAAGTAATATCCTGTCTAAGATAGAACAGTTACGTTATGAAAGCAACATAAATGTTATGAAAGCAACATAAAGCAACATAAAGCAACATAAAAAAAAAGCAACACAGGAAGACAGCGTACAATACAAATTAGCTAACAAATTAATGTATCACCTGGCATGCCAGGGAGAGCAAGACTCACGGCGTCTGTGCTCACAGCTTACTCCTTCTACAAATTAGACGGAGCAATAACGGTGGAGCAACCGTTGGCAAGCCGGGAGAGCCCTCTCCCGGCGCTAGCAACAAAAAGTTCTTCAAACGAACCTTGCTGAACACCAGAGGCGCATCTGGTGAAGGAATAGAGAGGCTCCAAGATTACAGTGGGAAGTGGGAGAAGTGTAGAACAACAACGGTGGAGCAACCGTTGGCAAGCAGGGAGAGCCGTCTCCCGGCGCTAGCAACAAAAAGTTATGCAAACGAAACTTGCTGAACACCAGAGGCGCATCTGGTGAAGGAATAGAGAGACTCCAAGTTTACAGTGGGAAGTGGGAGAGGTGTAGAACAACAACAGTGTAGCAACCGTTGGCAACCCGGGAGAGCCCTCTCCCGGCGCTAGCAATCAAAGGTTCTGCGAACGAACCTTGCTGAACACCAGAGGCGCATCTCGTGAAGGAATAAAGAGGCTCCAGGATTACAGTGGGAAGTGGGAGAGGTGTAGAGGACGCACCGACCTGATAAACATTAGCTAACTGAGGCGCAGCCGTTAGCAGTTGCGGAGGCTTCAAACTCCAGGGCAGGAGGCCGGTGGATTGGCGCATGCACAACCACGCGAATAACAGGTGAGTCTGTTAGCTAATGATCGAGTAACAAGGGAGGAGCACCAGCTGGCAGTTGCGGAGGCTTGAAACACCGAGGAGCGTGTGGACTGGCGCTTATGCCACGACAAGAAACTGAAGCGTAACTGGCGGCGAACCAGGGGAAGGAGGCAGTCACTGGCGCTCGATAGCACGTTGTGGGTAGGAGTGTGGGAAGAACCACTCGAGAAACGGTGCCAACAATGCTGAGCCCGGGACCCAGGAAACGTTTACTAGTAGTTCCGGATATTGCATCAGCCTTCTAAGCACGCACGTATCACGTGCCTCTGATCAACAGTGCCCGATTCATAGATCGCTGGAGTGTGACACTTCACGTGTGCCATGCGTGACCAGTTAGCCCCAATGAACCGGGGGGAGTTGGAGCCACCCAAACAACACACAGCTAGTTTTAATATAATTTATTGCAAAAATCCCATTAATAACAGCGCTGTGTAGTAATGAGATACAAGGATGCATGGATAAGTCAGTTAATAGACGTACACAGTACTACATTTGGAGGGTCGCAATCTCCGGTGGGCATCTCGGGCCGGCAATCATTACACCACCAATCTAGCGAGTCGCCAAGGCCTGGCAGACCAGTCTGGCGCTGGCACACGAAGCGCGATCCTACTCATTTAGGTAATAGTGGTGTTCCTGCGCGACAGAGAAACTCCTCTCCAATGCGACCTCTCCAGCTAGCTGGAGCGAGGATTTCGAGGAACGCGAACCTCCTCCAAAGGGAGCAGCTGATTGACGGATCAAGCCAAGATCCGAGCAACGGCAATAAGAGCGTCTGGAGCTTTTCGCACGCGCTGCTAGACCGCCGATCGAGGGTCTTTATTAAGTGATCTAGAATTCCGGCCGAGGCTGCTGATTTTGCTGCGCCTATTCGAAAACTATGGCTGGTAAACGAAGAACCAAATCCAGCAACCGCAAATGGAGCGGAGCCACTGGTTGACGAGGGGTGGCGATAACGGAACCGAAGACGACAAACAACGGGCCAGGTGAAATGCCCCGGAACGAGGAAGACCCGTAGGGGATCCACAGCACAAATAGAATACCCGCGGATAGACCAGTATGAAGGATGACGCTCTTGAGGACGATTAGACAGCGACGGTACCACCGGAATCAATGACAGTGCAGACATCGGAGACTGAGGATCGAATTAGGAAGAGGGACAAGTAAACTTTGACGCGCGGAGAAAACCAAGAAACGAAAACGAGAAGCATCAGCGGAGGTGTTGAGATGACCTGTAACCGAAACCGAAACCATCTACGGCCCCAGAGAACACGGGTGGCGTGTACTGTCAGGGCGCTGCCTCTCACCAATAGTTAAGCCCAGTTGGACTGGGCCAGCACTTGGATGGGGTGACCGTCTGGGAAAACTCCGTTCTCGAACTTGAATTTCATGTGAGTAGAGTTTAGTTGGTCTCTGCTGTGCTTCGAGTTTTTTTTGCTCGGCCCCGCGGTTTTCCTCCCTCTGTAAATACAACACGTTAGGTCTTAGACTCGGATGATTGGGCGACCACATCCTGTGCTTGCGACGCTAAATAATCATTACTCATTACTCATGAAAGGCGACTACAGGGAATCATTCACAAATGCAATCGAAGGAGCATCAGAACGAAAAACACCAGAGCGATGCGAACCAGTGTCAGTCAAAGGGAGCACCAAGACTCCCCTCGCCGAATGCAGGAGAAAACACAGAGAGGTCGGGTATGAGTAACTTTGAGCGGAGAAAGCAACTAATGGTATTCCACTCGTGAAACAATGCCATCCACCATTGGAGGGCCCGACGAAAGTCAGCGTTGGGCGAGACCGTGAACCGCGCCAGACGGTCAATTATCCGATGGTGGAATTCCCGACCAGGGCGGACAACTTTACACGCGTGGTGGGGTGGTCAATAAAGGATTCGAGCTCCTGGCAATGCCAAGTGCCCGACCCAACAACAAACGGAGAAGTGGTCCAAGATAAAATTCCGAAGACCCAGTGGTGTCACCTGGGATTTGTTGGAGAGGATCCAATGAACTGCTGAAAGGGCAAAGAACGCAACGAAATGGGAGGATAAGATCAACGTAAACTTGGTATCTCCACTCCATATAGCGAATGGAAAACAGTCGTCTGGGTGCATTGATTGGAATATTGTGATAAAAGTAGATAGATAGTTTAATAACAAATTACCTAGCAGTCAACTAGGCTGAATGAGTATAAATTTACAATCAGAATTGTTTATACATGAATATTGAGGAATAAAATGTACAGTATAAGAGTAATTTAATTTGAGATTTAGGCGTTCATGTGCTATTGCACAAGCCGAGAAAAAGGACGCTTAGAACGAACAGTTCGAGTATTTTGTAGATTCTATTGCCGACGTTTCCTGAGACTATCTGGCTTCATATCTAGGCGGTAGGAGTCTGAAGAATCTAGGCTTCGACGTCAAACTTTCGTTGTACGGAGAAGGGACCAGTTACGCTGTGTCGATAAATTTCCTCTGCATTAGCCTATGTGGCCAGCTCAGTTCTTGAACTAACCGGGGGGTGCAAGCCGTAGAAACAAACAGGGGGAAAGGTCAGTGGGTAGACCCTTCCCACAGACAGACGAGACATAAGTAACAAGAATAACAAATTTAATGAGCAGGTACGACCACACGTAGTAGCAAGAGTTAAACAAACTGCGCCAGGAGCCGTGCCAACGTTGCGTAACTACGCAAACCGCTCGTAAACCGCGCGCGTGTAAAATGGTAGAAAACATCTGCACCATAGCTGCTCCAAAGGGTAACGGGAGCAACCTATGAAGACTGCGCAATGGCCAACTGCCTCGACAGGCATGTGAGCAGCATATATGTTGATTTGATGCCATTCCAAGCGCTTTCACTGGAGGGACAGTGCCGCCCCAACCCCCCCCCCCACCCCCCTCCGCAGGATAGACCCTTAGCAAAACGTGGCGAGTTCTAAATTCATCTTAGACCAGTCGGGTAGGCCCAACACTGCATTACGCCGAAAGCTTCGTCGTAACTGCGCCAACTGAGTATAGGTGCAGAAGGTAAGTAGCTGGTAAGCATGAGATCACGAGAGCGTTTAATGCAGAAGGCATTGGCGGAAATAGCAGCAATAAGGTTGTAACCCAGGCCCCATGACAGTGGCCGCGCAGAGGGGAGATACGCCCTTTAGCCAGGGCTAGCGCTGCACTCCCCCCGGAACCAGACAAAAAGGAACGATCATACCTGATAATTGATCTACGGCAATCATCCCAGTAAGAGAATCAGGACCAGATGATGGGGAAAGCGCTGTTGCCAGCCCCTGGAATCAGGGGGTGTAGCGTTGCCTGGAACTTTGGGGGGAAAGCGCAACCATGGCAGGTGAGGAGCAGAAAGCCATTAAAAAAGGGGGCCACTCTTCTTTCCCGAGGAAGTTGAGATGGGCGTTGATACCAATTCAAACCACTGAGACCGATTGCGACTGCGGTATATAGAGGCCGTAGGGGCCTGGTGACAAAAGAGAGTGGCCAACTGTCGGCAAAATGGCGCCAAAATTCGTTTGTATCAACAACGAAGCCCGAGGCAAAGAAAACGGTGTTGACGAAGCCGGTTGAGGACCTAACTTTAGCGCAGACGCTGAGGTTGAGCCGTGGATGGCTGGACAGAATGTGAGGCGACCACCAAGCTGTACCAGCTATTGTTGTTTGCAAAAACACCCGAGGCTGTGAGGGACGAAGCCAACGACGAATCTCGACAGTTTATAATGTCACCACTGGCTGTGGAAATAGCGAGGAAGCGGACTCTGTCATCAAGGATACTAGCTCGTTTAATGAGGCAGAAGCTTGTCGATTACTTTAGGGAAAAACGAGGCATCAAAACCACGAAGAACCACTCGAGAAACGGTGCCAACAATGCTGAGCCCGGGACCCAGGACACGTTTACTAGTAGTTCCGGATATTGCATCAGCCTTCTAAGCACGCACGTATCACGTGCCTCTGATCAACAGTGCCCGATTCATTGATCGCTGGAGTGTGACACTTCACGTGTGCCATGCGTGACCAGTTAGCCCCAATGAACCGGGGGAGTTGGAGCCACCCAAACAACACACAGCTAGTTTTAATATTATTTATTGCATAAATCCCATTAACTCTAGCTGAGTTACCTTTTGTGCGGCAGTACGCCGCCTGGCGGCTGGTATGTCTTCGCCGTCGTCTTCGAAGCCACGTAGTGGAGCTGTGGTTGTCTTTCTCAGCCATGTCGCGTCTTCAAGCAGGAATGTCGCGAAGTTTGGATCCAACGATAACGTATATTGGAGGTTTTGACGCCAGGCTTCGAATGTGGTGATGGTTTATTGTTTTGTCAAGGCCCATTGTTTTGGAGCTCGTATGCTAGCAATTATTACGGCGCTTGAATATCGTTGTATTCCTGTTTGTCTAGACAAATATATGTGTAAGCTGCCTCGTCTTATCCTTGTCTGGTGGGAGAATTCTTATCGGCTTAATTGCAGTTATATAATGAGTAACTCCACTTTGTCGGAGCTTGTCGGTATATATTTGTATGAGAATATCGCTGCCACCACGCCAGTAAATTAGAATAGTCACTAAGACGAGATCACAGAACAACAACAACAACAACATTTATTCATAAAGATAAGCGCCAAAGATAGGGCGCGAATAAACCAAGTAAAAACAAGACGCCTGCTCAGGTGTTCACTCGGGCTACTGATTTCTGAAAGCTTCACGTTGCCTGTGCGTACTCTAGCAAGACTACCTGACAATGGCAATGCATAATTGCATAGATTTTCACAAATAGAATCTATGATCTTATATGAACTGCTGCGGTGCAGGAATTAGCGCCGAAGGTTTGCTAATAGTATAAATGTAAACATGGCCGTTTTTCTGAAAATTAAGCAACGGATCTAATATATCTAGTAGACAAAACCTATAGCGTCGGATTCGCCAAATTCAAGCGATCGTTTTGTTATAGAATTTATTTATATTCGGACAAATAGAAAATATTTAAACATGCTTTAAAACACACGTTTCCAAATGTAATACGACACGCGATATCTAGACATGCACTGAACATGTTCAACATATTGATATCTTATTATCTTACCGGTATTTGCTCTATTCGATGCTTATTATTATACTTGCATTTTGTAGTTGTGGGACTATAAAGCAGCAAGGCCAGGACCAACCTGTTTTTAAATAGCTCGTCATCTTTTACAGTTGTAAACATTGTAAAGCCTTTGTAAGCATGTTTATGATGAATTGAAGCCAATTTTCAGCCGCATTACTGATCGACTATAACTCGGTCAAAGACTCGGTCCGCGGTTTTGCAATTATTAAACATGACTGTTCTCTGACGTCCTTCACTCCTTCAGTTTAAAGTTTCCAATTATTTTTAATACACCTTGATTCGCTGCCAGTCCGACTACTCTGACATCTTTGTTTGAGACGACTGCTGGGTAGTGTGCCAAGAAATGTCGTGGAAATATTAAAAAACATCGATAAAATGGCAAGAAAAGCTTCGTTCAAGAGACAACTCGCCATGAAAGTGAAATCTCGGTTTCGAAAAGCCTGCTGGGGCAATATCGCGACCCTCCAAAAAACAATACCAATAACACGACCGAACCCTAGACTCGTCTACCTGCGGTAGCCCAAGTAATTAGCGGAAGTAAATGTCAAAAGTGTAAGATGCTGTTAAGACAACAACATGTGGTGGAGTCACGTGATGCGCTGAGTATCGCTGACGGGATTCGAACCCGCGACCTTCTGATATCTAGTATGAGTAAAAAGTATCTAATATGAGTAAAAACGAACCAGATCGTGATTTATCCTTCTCACTACCGTCTGAGTCCCAGTAGCTCAGTCGCCAGAGCGTCTGTCTAGATATCACAAGGTCGCCGGTTCGAATCCCGTCAGGGATACTCAGACATTTTTCTGAGTATAAAGCTTGAGAACAATTTTTACTCATATTACACCAAGCTACAAATTTCACTCTTAACATATATATATATATATATATATATATATATATATATATGCTATATGCTACAAAAAAAAACACAGAGTGAACACGGTCTAGTCTAACTATATTTTACCGTGGTCTTACACAGTGCCCAAAATGTAACAAACAGTGCAGTGCACACACTGTTTATAGCAGAGTATTCGACGATGTTGGAGTATAATCACACAGTCACTATTTTAAAATTGGGAACAATATAAGCTACCATACTAATAATTACTAATACACATGATGTGAAAAGAGATAGTGAAGTTAACAAACGATTTCCACTATCAAATACACATTGTAAATAATGTATTGTAGCACAGTATCCAACTGGATTAATACTGTATAGCTTACATGATGAGCATGAAGGTAAAGCACTCACAAACATGTAATATTATAATATTTAATAGCAACACTGTAATTTTGCATACGTACATAAAGAATTAATACACACAGATATTACAATACATGCAGACATAATACATTGCCTAACAAAACGTTAAGCGTCACATGTACTGTAAGTAAGATTTGTTAACTTCTCTCTGTCAATCATCCGTTTTTTGGCATGTCTTTGATCTTTGCATTTTGTGGCCATCTTTGCTCTTATGGCTGAACTCAAACTCTAAAAAAAAAGTTTGTCGCTGTAATCGCTTACATTATACCTACAATAGTTCAGCCCTGTTATCTGTATGGCTCGCGGTCAGAATCGCACCGAAAAATAAGGATTCTATTTCGACCGGCAGATAATTTTCAAATATAAACACATAAGTACTAAATGTAGGAATGACCTACAACGACCTCCAATGATCTACAAAGACCTATACTGTGCAATGACCTCGTACATGCAACGACCAACAATGACCTACAATGATCTACAACGACACACAACTAACACGGGACGAAAAAATGAAATTGCGCTAAATTGCACATTTTCAAATAACTTGCAAATTTGTTAAACTAAATTTGCATGTAATTTGCTAATGGCGTGTTTTGAATTTGCATTCCAATTAATTTGCAACGAATTTGCATATGGATTTGCGCATTTGCAAATTAGTTACCAAATTTGCAATAAATTTGCCTACGAGGGTAAATTTAAAGCAAATTTGAAAAGAAATTTGCACGACTTTGCACAATAGTTTATTCAACTTTACTGTTTGTAACTTTGCAAAATTTTACTAATGAATTTGCTCACGTCAATTTTTAATGCAAATTCGTCATTAAATTTACCAACTTTGACGCCGTTGCAAATTTATTGTAAAACTGAACGTTTGGACCATCTTCTATAAAAGTACAATTTTTAGGATGTTTTGATCAAAGCTTGACAAACTTAGTAAATGATCAGAATCTGATTAGACTGAGCGCGTTCTTTTGAGATAAAAACGTTACACCTGTATAAGAATATTTTGTCAACAATGAAAACATGGGCATCTCTTGTACAGTTGTTTGTTAGGAACCTCTATTGATGGACATTCTCATACCAACGAAAACCTGTTTGAATGCACTACAGTTCACCACAGTTAGCGCTTTTTTAAGCGCGAACATCGGTAAGCAGATACTGAAACTAGGTCCCAAATTTAAACGTATTGCAACGTCAGCTAAATAGAGATTTAACTGAATGATGTGATGTTTTTTACATATAATACGAGCAGGTCTTTCACCAATCTCGATCCTATCTGAAAGAAATAAAAATTAGAAAAACGAGTAATTACCTGCCTGTATAATCAGTTCAACCATTAAATGAGATATATGTTTATTATACATGTTGTGGTCTCACCAACACTTGATTACTGTAGTTCTCTGTCTTTAAATTTTTTTGTCTTTAGTTACTCTTGAAAAAATTAAGACTTCAAACCTAAATAGATCTGGTAGTTTTAAAATATATGCACGGCGAATTCTTATTAGCTATTATTAGTGCTAATTACATTTTGCTGTTTTGTAACTTTGCAAAATTTTACTAATGGATTTGCTCATGTCAATTTAAAAAGCAAATTTGTAGTTAAATTTGCACAACTTTCCCACCGTTGCAAATATATAGCGTAAAATTGAATAAAACTCAATCAATCAATCAATCAATCAATCAATCAATCAATCAATCAATTAGTCAATCAATCATTCATTCATTCAAACAATCAATTAATTAAACAATTAGTCAATCAATCAATCGATCAATCGATCATTGATCAATCAAACTAACTAATTAATTAATTAATTAATTAATCAATAACAATTAATCAACGGTGCCTTGTTCATTCAGATAACAAAAACCGAAAACATGCTTTTTGTTCGACCAAAAAAAAATTTACCCTATGTTTTGACTTAGAATGACAAAAATTGTAACATATCCTACCAAGAGGATACCCTATATAGCCTGTATCGTAGAGCACCCGCGCTCAAAGAGAAACAACACGAATGCTTAAAATATGCTTATACACAAGCTTCTACAGAAAGACATTTGCCTAAATATGAAAAAGTATGCCAAAAAACCTAAATTCTTTTTGCGACAGCGCTGTCATAATTCGTTGTTTTATCGATGCGTCATCGGAAGTCGTCGCATTAAAGTCGGAGCCTTGTTCATAGTTGTATTGGCCAATCATATCTCAATAAATTTCCCGCTAAAACACACTAATTCAAGCAAGAAGATGGCGGGTTGGTTTAGTCTGAATGGACACAAGGAAAAAATCCATCTTTTTATAGTGAACATCTACAAAAAACGCCATCATTTGTCACCAAAGTGGTACCTTAGGAAACCTCTGTTGTTTATCCCGTACTATCTGTCTGAATATGTGGATCTTTGACGCCCAAAAAGCTTGTTAAACACTGCAGTGACGGCACTGTACAAACAAATGACGCCAAAAAGTTGAAGAAATCACGTTACTTTGATAAAAAGAGGCTAGTAAACTGAAGGAGTGTGAACTATTAGTAATAGTATTCTGTATATTGGAATAAATTCCAGTATTCTACAGCGGGATAAATAGCGTTTGCATCTTCGAAGTCTTGGAAAAAATGTAAATTTTGACAGTGTTTGACCCATACATCAAATATCTGAGTTTGGCATGTAAAAACAAGTTAAATCGTTACTAGTTTTTGTATTTTATAAATGTATTTTATAAGTTAAAACTTTTTGTGGTTACTCTTTGCAACCCTTTGTTTTATAAATAAAAGTTTATATGAGCTTAATTATCAAGGCTTTCTCAATTCTTTTTTTGGGCCAGAACTTAACTATAGAACATCAAACATAAAGACAGAAAGATATTCTACCAACTAAATAAGACAACTAAGTAGAAAGAAACAATTTGTTTATTTTTAAGTGCAACTAATCTCATACCTATATAATACTTTTTATAGGTGATGCATTATTTAAGATGGTGTTTATACTATTCTACTGTATTGAATTATTCAAATGTTTCGCTTGAATGTATTGCAGTATTGTAAATATTTCTTTTATCATTTTGTATAGTTTTTATACAGTGTCTTGAAAGGTATAAACCTTCTCTTTGCATTGTATTGCGGAGTGCTGTATTGTATATTGTATTGTATTGTGTTGTGTTGTGTTGTATTGTGTTGTGTTGTGTTGTGTTGTGTTGTGTTGTGTTGTGTTGTGTTGTGTTGTGTTGTGCTGTGCTGTGCTGTGCTGTGCTGTGCTGTGCTGTGCTGTGCTGTGCTGTGCTGTGCTGTGCTGTGCTGTGCTGTGCTGTGCTGTGCTGTGCTGTGCTGTGCTGTGCTGTGCTGTGCTGTGCTGTGCTGTGCTGTGCTGTGCTGTGCTGTGCTGTGCTGTGCTGTGCTGTGCTGTGCTGTGCTGTGCTGTGCTGTGCTGTGCTGTGCTGTGCTGTGCTGTGCTGTGCTGTGCTGTGCTGTGCTGTGCTGTGTTGTGTTGTGTTGTGTTGTGTTGTGTTGTGTTGTGTTGTGTTGTGTTGTGTTGTGTTGTGTTGTGTTGTGTTGTGTTGTGTTGTATTGCTCATTGCATTGCATTGCATTCCATTGCATTGTTATATTGTATTATAAAGTAAATTTTCAAGCATTTATCTTTTAAGTGCTGCTTATATCATACCTATTTAATACCTATTTATAATTGAATAAATAATTTTATAATATTGTACTAATACTGTACTACACTGCACTGTACTGTACTGTACTGCACTGTATTGTACTGCACTGCACTATACAGTACTGCACTGCACTGTACTGTACCGTACCGCACCGTACCGCACCGCACCGCACCGCACCGCACCGCACCGCACCGCACCGCACCGCACCGCACCGCACCGCACCGCACCGTACTGTACTGTACTGTACTGTACTGTACTTCACTGCACTGTATTGTATTGTACTCTATTGAACTGCACTGCACTGTATTGCACTGCACTGCACTACACTGTACTTCACTACACTGTATTTTATTTGTACTTTACTGTACGAATTACATAGCTTCTACAACTGACAACTGTGTTTCTTGGTAGGAGATATTACGGTTGTTTTCTTATATTTTTAGGTGTATATTGCCAATATTGGTGTGGATTCAATGTGTTTGTGCTGATCAGCATTCTGATCACACGTTACTATCTGCGTGTGTGTATTTTAACTTATACAAAGTCTGCAAAATAATCTGATGGGCCCAATGGTACATTGCTGTATAATTTAATTAAAGCTCTAGATTTGTCAAAACATGTTAACAACATGGCATTCCATTGACAGTAGACAAAGAGGCATGATTATTTAATATTTGTATATTAATTGTGTGTATATCCTGTCAAAACCCTTGCAATATCATGTCAAGAGATAAGTTATGGTAACTTGTAGTTTTCAATTTTATAATTTAGTAATATAATTTAATAATAAAGAAGAAATGTGTAAATACTCTGTCTATTGTAATTAATATTAAATTTTTGGAATTCCCATCTTCCTTTGCAGGCAACTCTGTGGGCTCTTTTTGGGTAGAGTGGCCAACCTCTGGTGGAGTGGGAAAACTCGGGTAGAATGGGCAATCTTGGGTGGTGTGGACAAGCTTGGGCGGAGAAGGCAATCCTGGGTGGAGTGGGCAATCTTGGGTGGATTAGGCAAACTCGGATGGAGCGGGAAAACTCGGTTTGGGGTGGCCAATCTTGGATGGAGTGGGCAATCTTGGGTGGAGTGTGCAAACTCGGGTGCAGTGGGCAAACTCGGGTGCAGTGGACAAACTTGGGTGGTGGGGGGGGGGGGGCAATCTTGGCTGGAGTGGGAAACCTTGGGTGAAGTGAGCAATCTTGGGTGAAGTGGGCAATTTTGGGTGGAGTGGGCAAACTCGCGTGCAGTAGGCAAATTTGTTAAACCCTGATCTATTTTTCCCAGCTTGTTTCTACGGCTCGCATCCGCTTTTTCGTTACACATATTTCAACTGATCTGGCTACCCTCCCAGTATAGGGGATATTTCGGCCCTGGTCCTCGCCGAGTTTTCTAGGGAACTCCTACACTACCCAAGTCCGCAGAAGGTTTTGTTCTGACTGGTATTCAGCAAGGCTTCCGTATTGGATTTATTTCTGATAGGATCTCTTTACGCTCTCGCTCTCGCTGGGGCATTCCCAAGCGGTCCCAACGGGGTTAGTGGCGCTTGATTCTCGACCTCTCTTCACGGACTGCATCAAGTGTTAACGACGGGATTCCTAAGGAACCATACTCCATACACAACATTACCGTTGATGACGCCATCCGAGAACTTATTTCTCTAAGACCTGGGACACTTATGGCCAAATTCGATGTCGAATCGCAACATTCCAATCCATCCAGAAGACCGTTTTCTGTTCGGTATGAAATGGCAAGCCCAGTTTTACATTGATCTTGTCCTTCCATTTGGTTTGCGTTCTGCACCCTTTCTGTTTGATACCGTAGCCTCGGCAGTTCACTGGATCCTTTCCAATAACTATCAAGTGGCACCACTACTTCACTATTTTGACGTCTTTCTGACCATGGGTCCTCCGGATTCTCCCCAGTTCCAGGTTCACGTCTCCACTGCTTTTGATGTTTTCCGCCATCTTGACCACCTACTCCACCCGTCCAAATGCATTGCCCCTTTACCACGCTAGTGTTTCTAGGCATCGAATTAGAATCTACACGCCAAACTGCTCGTCTCCCCGATGATAAGATGGCTTCTATCCTGGACCTCATCCGTTCTTGGGTGGGCCAGCGCACTTGTCATGGCCAGGAGCTCTAATCCTTGATTGGAATGCTTTTTGCTACATGGCTTGTTTCTGTCCGTCGTCTTCCACCATCATCGATATCGGTTTATCTCTCCGCTCTGCGTACCATGCACATTGATCATGGCTTTGCCGATCCCATGGTAGATACTCCTCGCCTCCATCGCCTCATCCGTGGTATCAAGCGTTCTGCATCTCCCTCCCGGCTTTCACGTTTACCAATCACGCGTCCGTTACTTAGTGTAATCCAACGCTTCCTATCAGAGGCCTCTTTTGACCACCGTATGTTCTGGGCTGCGTGCTGCCAGGCTTTCCTTGGTTTTCCCGCGTGTCAAAGTTTACGTGTTCCTCCTCCTTCGATCCTGGCTCCCACCTCTCAATCTCCGATAATTCCATTGACTCCGCTGGTGTCATCCATCTTAACATCAAATCGTCTAAGACCGACCCCTTCCGCAAAAGCGTGATCCTTCATATTGGTCCATCCGGGCATACTATATGTGCTGTGGCCGCTCTACGCGCCTACCTCGTTCTTCGGGGGAATTCACCTGGCCCATTATTTTTTACGTCGTCTTCGGTTCCATTGTCTCCACCCCTCGTGAATCAGCGGCTCCGCTCCATATTTACAGCAGCTGGATTTGGTTCTTCGTTCCGCAGCCACAGTTTTCGCATAGGAGCGGCAACATCAGCAGCCTCTGATGGAGTTTCGGGTCACTTAATAAAGACCCCCGGTTGCTGGTCTAGCAACGCGTACCTTCGATACATACGCACAGCCCCAGGTGTACTTATTGCCGTCGCTCGGTTCTAGGCTTGATCCGTCACATTGCTGCTCCTTTAGAAGAGGTTCGCGTTCTTCGAAACCCTTGCTTCAGCTAACTGGGGAGGTCGCATTGGAGAGGAATTCCTCCGTCGCGCAGGAACACCACTATTACCTAAGTTAGTAGGATCGCGCTTCGAGTGCCAGCGCCAGACTGGTCTGCCAGGCCTTGGCGACTCGCTTGCTTGTTGGTGTAATCATTGCCGGCCCGATATACCCCACCGGAGATTGCGACCCTCCAAATCGTACGTCTATTTACTCACTTAATCTATGCATCCTTGAATCTCGTTACTACACAGCTCTGTTATTAATAAAAATTTAAAATGCTCAAAGGTTTTAATAATATACAAGGACACAAATCACAACATCTAATAATCGACTATTAACACTTTGAGGCCTGGACCTCTCCCTGGGCTGAATAAAATCGTCTGGCGTTAGCCAGAATAAACATTAAAGACTCGTCGTCAGGCTTCAAAGTGTTAATACACCAGATTTATAACGAAAGCCAAAGAAACAGTAGCTAGCCAATAAATACTAAAGTTTTATTGACCTTACCTTGATGGATGGCTGCGATATTTTGAAGATTCAAATACTGCAATGTTTGTCTTGTCTTTTTCCGGTAAGGTTCTTGGTTGAACTGAAATTTGGAAGCTTGTAGTGAAATATCTCTGCCAGAAGTACATGTTACTTCGGTAGGGATTTTCTGTCTAGTCTCTTCGCAAACAAAAAGCCTTTCATTAGGATTTCTGACCACTTGTTCGTTATGAACCGAATTTCAAACTTTGAATTCAAATTTCAAACGAACTAAGATGACACCGTCCCAAGCTCCAATGCGCGCCCCACTGCGCGCCTTTCTCCCAGTGCCTGGGTATGACTCTAGTTCGATTTTAATTTTTACATTCATTAGTAGCTTTCTTTAAACATCGTATTTCTCTCAGAAATATGTTAGAAAATCCAAAGAAAAGTATACCTATTGATTCGAATTTACTTCATGGACATAGATTACTAATATAAACTTTTACGCAAACACTAAATGATAGATTTACTAAGTGACCACACAGAGAAAAGTTTACTGTGTGGGCAGTGCACTGTGTGAAAAACGGCGAACATTCTGTGACCACTTAGTGCACAACTAAGTCACAACAGTGTGAAAACTTCACTGTGTGGAGAATGTGTGAAAGAATTACTGAGTGACCACACAGGGAAATATTTACAGTGTGGGCACTGTGCGAAAAATAGCGAACACTCTGTGACCAGTGAGTGAACGACTTAGTCACCGCAGTGTAAAAACTTTACTGTGTGAAGGAATCACTGAGTGACCGCACAGAGAAAATTTTACCGTGTGGGCACTGTGTGAAAAAATAACAAACACTCTGTGACGACTGAGTGAGTGAACAACTCAGTGACCACACTGTGAAAACTTCACTGTGTGGTCACTGTGTGAAAGAATCACTGAGTGACCACACAGAAGAAAAAAATTACAGTGTGGGCACTGTGTGAAAAATAGTAAAGACTCTGTGACGACTGGGTGAGTAACTCAGTGACGACACTGTGAAAACTTCACTGTGTGGTCACTGTGTGAAAGAATCACTGAGTGACCACACAGAGAAAATTTTACAGTGTGGGCATTGTGTGAACAATAGCAAACACTCTGTGACCACTGAGTTCACGACTGATCAGTGACCACAGTGTGAAAACGTAACTGTGTGGTCATTGTGTGAAGGAATCACTGAGTGATCACATAGAGAAAAATCTTACAGTATGGGCACAGTGTGAAAAATAGCAAACCCTCTGTGACGACTGAGTGAGCAACTCAGTGACGACACTGTGAAAACTTCACTGTGTGGTCCTGTGTGAAAGAATTACTGAGTGACCACACACAAAAAAATTACAGTGTGGGCACTGTGTGAAAAATAGCAAACACTCTGTGACCACTGAGTGCACAACCCAGTGACCACAATGTCAAAACTTCACTGTGTGTTTACTGTGTGAGAAACTAGCGATACACTGTGTGTTAGTACGGCGAGCACAGTGAGAACACTGAGACAATACTGTTTACACACGGTGTACACACTGTATCTTTTTCGTAAGGGACACCATGTTCTTTTATGGAAATTTTTATTTCGTGAAATAAATAAACAACGCGAAAACAATGCATCACTCGGACAAGCTCTAGTATTTATATACAGAAAGGTAAGGCAAATTCTTCTACATTTATGTTTAAAAAGCAGGGCGAGTATGAACCCTAACTAGCATATGTTTGTTGGACAGGCATACCGAAGGAGTTAAGATGTTGTTCCGATGTGTGCAACTATTCGAAAGAACATAGGAGCCATTATATTTGTGAGTTTATAATTATTGCTCGGACAAGCTCTATATTTATATACAGAAAGGTAAGGCAAACTATTTGACCTTTATCTTTAAAAAGCAGGGCGAGTATGAACCCTAACGAACAACTGTTTATTGGACACACATACCCAAGGCGTGTAGATGTTGTTCCGATGTGCACACCCATTCGAAAGAACATAAAAACCATTAAATTTCCGAAGTGATAATTATTTCATACACAAACGTAAGAAATGCTCCGTGATTTCTGCCCAGGGGTCCGGCCATGTGAATCTCGGCTCTCGATAGCTATTTTGATTTTTGAAAACCGTCAATTATATTACTTTGCAAATCTCTTCTTTTTGGAACGGTTTCTGTCATTGATAGTCACAAGGTAAGAAGTAGTTTGAAACTGCAACGTTGTAACTTATATCTTTACATAATCTTACTTGGAAATAATTATATCAAAGCCAATGGCAAAGGCCTGCAAATTTTTCCCAGCCGCTGTTCGACAAACGTACGCCCAAGTTATTTCTAACACTGTGACCCACCAGGAAATTCGGTCTAAACTTTCTTACAGATCATGACAATGAAGAAACCAGTATGTTTTAGAATTACCGACCTTCTGCCAATAATATTTTTGGCGACAAAAATGAATTGAAGGGGAAAATATCTGCCGAACAAAAGCAAATTCGACGGTCAGGAAAGTACACGTTTTTCTTATTGTTTTTTTGGTTTATTTACCTATCGAAGACTGTCAACTGACCAAGAGTTAATGAGATTTAATTTTGTTAAATTGTAGGCTATAGTGTAGCCTAATTCAAGTTTCAGTTGTTGTGGAAACAGAAAAAGTATAAGCCCAAGAATCTCTGGAGTAGACTAAAATGCATTTTCGTTGATTATTCCGGCCAAAAATTGACAATGTTCAACCGTAATTGCTTTTTTCAACAATTCCTTCATTTTAAAGCTAGGAAGTCTTCAATGTCCTTCAAAATCTTCGGAAATAGCCATGGCTATTAACAATTGTAGTTAATTATGCAAATTTATTCCGTGCCAAGTTTTGCCAATTTTTTTATAGGATCTTGCAGGCCCTAAATTCGGCGTGTGTGACCTATCCATGATGCAATGAGGGCCTGCGCAGGAGGGAGAGGAAGCGAGAACGCCGATCAAACGCTCTGGCAAAAACTGGAATCACGTGAGAAAATATTCCAATATATTTGGAAAATTTTCCTGCCAGATTGACCACCGGGCTTCCGTTCTATATACGTCAGTTTATATATTTGAATGAACTGAATTCATTAAATAAGCCGTTGTACAAGTCAACACAATTTCTTGTTTCTACGAGAAATCCAACATGCTAAATTAGCCGAAAATAACCTAAAACACTGAAATAAACAAATACACTTACCTGGGTTGTTTGTGGTGAGTTTGCGATGATATGTTGGTTAAGTTTCGTGATTGCTCCAGAATAACAACCCGTCAATATTATTATCACGGGTTGGTCTGCAGCAATCACGAAAGTCTTCAAACCAACATGTCATCGCAAATTCGCCACAAACAACAACCCAGACAAGTGTATTTTGTTTATTTCGTGTGTTAAGGTTATTTTGAGCTATTTTAGCGTGTTGGATTTCTCGTAGAGACAATAAATTGTGTTGACTTGTACAACGGCTTATTTAATGAATTCAGTTCATTCAAATATATAAGCTGACGTACATAGAACGGAAGCCCGGTGGTCAATCTTGCGGTAAAATTTTCCAAATATATTGGAATATTTTCTCACGTGATTCCAGCCTTTGCCAAGGCGTTTGATTGGCCTGCTCGCTTCCTTCCTCAAACGCCCTGGGGACGAGGTTGCTTTGTATTTACACTATATATAAGAAAGTTATATGCTGACAAGACAAAATATGCTACTTTGTTTATTTGTTTTAGGTATTGTTCAATATCTTGTATAATGAAAAAAAGAAACCAAAGTTTGTGCACACTGCAGCAGTTCCACTATTCTCTGTCGCAGCCGTTCTTAGTGTAGGTCCTACTCTCCTTTCCCGTTAACGGCAGCTTACCGCATCACTACATTCCATTCCCCACGATTAGCCAATCACTGCTCTAATACTAAAATCCGGAACTGACCGATAAACTCTAGTCTCCCTCGCAGCTACATCGCAGCCGATTTTAACTTTATTTCACAGCTTTATTTCATAGATATTTATTCATATTGTGAACCACAGCTACAACATCACCTTATTAATGACATTGATGCAATATTTGAACCGAACTATAAGGAACAGCTTTATAAAACAGTCGATCGCGCCTTAACTGCCATAGCTCAAGGTGCTACACAAACGTATGGCCCATATTTTCCTCCTGCTGCATTTCGCCGACACTTGTAGCCTTTTCAAAACCTTTCACACAAATTTAGTTGTATGAGCGGCAGGAATATAATTAAGATACCATTCTTCGTAAATTTCGTGAAGTTGTAAGCTAAACTACTCCAAATATTAACTTTCAAGTAAACACACTGTTGTCACTAGCTGTTCACCCCATTTCCGTCGACTGGTTTAATTTGTGCTTACAATCTTTAATCTCGCTGGCACTTGCTTAGTTGCTTATACACTTTAAACTGAATTTTACGGATATATAATTTTCATTTTTTAGAAATGTAATTTGAGCACCCCGTGTGCTAACAATATTTTTCTGATGCTCACAGGCTTCACATTGGCTTTCACGCACATCTCTTTGCATGGGCCGAAAGATGCTAGTCAAAACACTATTTTTCGTGAATTTTGTGAAGTTCTAATCTAAACTTTTCGCAATATGAGCTTTCAGTTAAACAAGTTTCACACAACAACGCTCGCACGGTTCAGACTGGCGTTATTTAGCAGTGAGCAATGCTCCAATTTAATTGGTTCCTTGTACACAAAGAAAATGGAATGCAGTGCTGCAGTAAGCAGCGGTTAGTGGGGAGGAAGAGTTGGACCGACACCAAGGAACGGCTGAGAAGGAGCCACGGATACAACAGAAGTCTGACTCTTGTGAAAACATGTGCTTTTTCTCAATAAGAGTTGTACCATCCTACACCATCCTGGTAAGTTCTACTGGCACTCGTGAGTTTTTACATCCAAAGATGCTGGTGGAACACACCATTATGGTGGAACTCACCAGTATGGCGAGAAATGGTTATGCGATAATGCTGATTGAGATGCCAGGAAGGTGAAAAATACCAGTTGAGCTTACCATGGTAGTGTATAAGTTAGTGATGAATGGAAAAAATTGTGATGAATGGCAACGCTGAGATTTTCAAGGCAACATGTGTGCCAACATAAACTTCAAAGGTGTGGATGAAAATTGTACTTCTGGTAAAATACTAAGATATTCTATGATCTGGTGTCTAATTAGTGTCACTCAATTGTTGATAAATTGCTGAGAAGCTATTATGAAGCTTGATGACTTGAATATGTCGAAAGCGTTGTATATTCTTAAAAAATATATCTTTTGAAACTACTGAGTATTGTTTAAAGCCTGTCTAATTTAAAATACTTGCAGTATTATAAAATATTAGTGATGGGCATTACACTCAGCTGTCACAGTATATTTATGACAGGTAAAAGGTTGTTTTGTAACACAATGTTGATGATCCGGGGTGGATGTTCGAAGCCTGGATAGCTTATCTGGTGGATAAGTCCTAGCTAAAGAACATCACTAATCTTGCTTTGAATAAAATTTTCCACTGAATACCGGCTGATGTATCTGATAGTGCTGTTCATTAGATAAAAGGTTAATTGGGTTGCTCAAAGCACCACTAGAGTGGTTCTCTAGATGGGACTTATCCCCAAGATTAGCTATCCGGACTTCGTACAAGCAGTCCCAGATGTTTTATTTACATGTGCAATAATCTGAATTTTTTCAAGTCCTCTTCAAGTGAGACTTGGGGGCATATTTATGATGTTATGTTTTGGAAGCAGCCAGTAAAGATGTATGTATATAGTATGTGCCATGTCCAAATTAGCAATTTATGTATAAGATGATTTAAAATACCTATCGATTTCTTTGTGTGTCTGTGCTTTTCACACATTTTCATGCGTTGCTTCTTAAGTTCTCGATATCTCTTTCTGTACTTAACAGCGGTAGTCACATGTACGCATTACGTGCCTGGTTTTTTTCAGTATACTACTTGTTTATCCCCATGCTAACAAGATTACGCACAGCCAGCCCAAATTCCTGATGTGGCATCCAGCTTTGCGTATATTTTGATAGCTATAATGCCAACACAATTCTAAGGGTTCAAATATCATCGTATTAATTCTCGTAATACAACTTTTAATCTAAACGAAGCACAATCTTCATTCAATTTTCTTAAAATGAACGAATTAAACTTAACTTGCATGTCATCAGTTAAGACCGTGTTATATTTCCAATGTTTGAGAGAGATTTGGCCGAGTTGCGTTCGCTCCGCACTTTCCCGTACGTATAATAACGAAAGGCTGCATACAAGTTTCGACTACTCGGTGAAAGGTCACTTACAAAAATTCCACATGATTTCACATGATCACATGTGATCACATGTGAAATATTCACATGTGGAATATTCACATGTGGAATATTCACATGTGATCACACGTTCCAAAAACACATGTGAAATATCCACATGTGATCACATGTCAAGATTTCACATGATATCACACGTTCCAAAAACAATCTTTCCAAAAAACACGTTCCAAATGGAATATCCACATGTGGTCACATGCGAAATGTCGACATGCATCATGCATGTAGGTAGCACTCCGCATAAAAATGAAACAAACTGCATATAGTTAAATAAATTTTATTATACAAAAATTTTACAAATCAATAAAATAAAGCTGCTATAATTTTCTTTTCACTAAAATCATATAACTTCTATGATCTTTTAAGCTTTGCATGATGCGAAGTAATCTATTTGAACTAATTAAAACATTTGTGGGATTCACCATGTACAGTATGTATTTTAGTTGATCTGAGCTTTTGGCTCATTTAGCTCAAGTCATATTAATTCAGCATTTCTTTTTAAAAAACTGTCCAGAGGTGGACGTGAAGTAAACAGTGTGAAAACCCAGAAATAATGCAAATATAGACATGGTGAATTCAAAAAAAGCTTATTTTAAGTACAAAGATTAAAATATTGTAGTCTATGTAAATAGGTGCATAAATACATGTACCTGGATTTCATTTAGAGTGTTTATTAAAAAATAAGGTACAACAATATAGTTTAAAAAGTTTTTATATAAAACCATGAACTTGCATTAACCAACCAACATTAATCAACAAGCCTTAAGTGCTTTACCCTGGATGCCAGAGGTTCTTGGGGGAAAGACGGGGGAAGGAAGGGGAAAGGGGAAAGAGAGGGGGGAAAGGGGGAAGGGAGGGGAAGAAGGGGGGAAGGGAGGGAAAGAGAGGGAAGAGAGGGGAAAGGGAAGGAAAAGGGTGAGAAAGAACCTCTGGTGGCACGGCTTGCGAATCTCACTTCCATGTTTAGATTCTGGGTACAGAAATTGTACTAGGCACATGATTGGTCAGTTATAATTAGCAGTGATTGAAGCGATATGATTGGTTAAGCAAAGAAAACCGGTTTTGGTAGAGCTTTTTACAGTTTTTAGTCAAAACACAAAAACGGCAGAGAAAATGGGAGAGATATATACGGAAGCAGTTTCTGCAACTCTAAAAGCACTTTTTCCGAGGATAGAAAATTGGCATTCACTTGTGGGGAACGGGTTGAAGCTAAACCAAGTCTCCCTTCACAACGGCAGTTGCTTGGTTAACTATTGACCGAAACTAACTAATACAAATGCTAACCGACATCTACGCGACGTTTAACTTACAATGGTTAACTGACTCGAACTAACTGAAACGAATACTAACTGACATCTACGACGTTTTACTTGACATCTAGACGTTTTACTCACAATCATAACTATATACCTGACACCTACTGACCCACGACGTTTTACTTATAGTTGTTAATTGACTCAAACCAACTGATGCGAATACTGACAACTACGACATTTTATTTACAATTGTAACTACAACTGGAACGAACACTAATTAACCGACATGTAGGATGTACTATCTCACTCACCACTAGACAGATTACACAATAACCCTTTTATTTCAGACGTAACAGCGACATAACTAAAACCACAAACCACGCGATACACACGATATATATACTATAACGAAACGACATAATCGACACGGGACAGAGGAGCGGGAAATTCACCAATTTATAAAGTCGACCACGGATGCATTGCCAGTACGTTACGGACTACACCAAAACTACAAAGACATTCAGTAAGACTTTATTTTTATTTTTAACTTGTCTATTATACTTCAGTGTTGCACGCGCCTTCTAATATCTGTAATTTCGTCTTAACATTACTGATTTCAACATCGACTCAAAATCCCTCCTGAAGAAGACTGGAAGGTCGAAACGCGTCGAGGGTTATCCAAAGAACACAGACCTACATAAATCCTTCCACGCTTCATTCTTCTCCCAAACATACATCAAACCGCAGGCATATTTTACGACCTACCGACTGAAACTAGACACTTCACGTGAAACTTAACTGGTGTGGTCAAACGTAAAGTATTAGGCTCAAAAATGAGCGAAGTAAACTGGCAAATTTATGAAACATACCACTAATAACAGTGCGTTGTAGCTGCTGTGGTGGAACACTAAGTATTATGCTCCAAATTAGTCCTCACACAACGCCAGTGAAGGTCTCACTACCCGCCATATTATATAAAAAATAGACGTCATAAAGTCAAAACCTGTTTTACAAGTTCTGTGCCAAGGTACAAACATGGAAGTGAGATTCGCAAGCCGTGGCGCCAGAGGTTCTTCCCTCCTTTCCCCCATCTTTCCCCCTTTTTACTCTCCATTCCCTCTTTTCCTCCCTTCCCCCAAGAACCTCTGGCATCCAGGGTATAAGTGCTTATTATAATCACACAAAAGTGTGTAGAACCCCTTGCATTTAATTCAGGCATAATAGGTAACAAAATGAAATAATTTTAGAGTATTGATCTCCTAGTGAATAAGGAAATTATACCTTCTTGCCTCCATGATGGAATTAAATGCAGAGTCATTTTTAAAACACCCCATAAAAATTGAAATGCTAGGTTGGGTCTAACCTCATAAATGTCCTATAATATCTACATCTGTTCCAATTATATTTTTCTTGCCTCCATGGCATTTCTCTCATCTATACACTTTTGCACCATTGACACTTCACACAAGGTTGCAGTGCCACTTGGGAACCTTTTATGGACTTAAATAGAAAAGAGATACAAACAAATATGATATCAAAATCAACATCCTCTTGGCTTAAATACGTACTGATATTTTAATATTGCTCACAAAATTATATTATTATAAATTATACTGTACTTATTATTGTCAGCTCATTACTAGAGATGAGCTATTTAATCGAAAACTAATCTGCAATGCCATATACATGTAATCAGCCAATTTGCAATAATTGGTAATCAGCTGATTATTGTATAATAATTAGTACATTAACTCTTTCACACATGGAGCTAATGTGAATCCAAAATATGCAATGAATGTGTATAGTATTCACCATGAGCCATTCTATTTTCACTCTGCTAGCAAAAACCTTGAATTCTGTTATATTTCAAAAATATAGTATGCTCCTTGCAATCCCATGACACATTGAAAATAACTGTGCACTAGGGATTGGTAACCAACAAGATATCAATTGGCACTACTGTATATGCCAATTACTCGGCCTATTAATCTGCTTCAGTAATCGACAATTTTTCTAATCACTCGTCTCTACTCATTACTTTTATGACTGCTAGTAATAGTACACTACCAGAAGTTAATATTGCAAGGCCTTTTACCAAAATATATAAAAATAATATTATAACATAGTGACATAAAGATATGAATTCTATTTGAGTTGTGAAAAGGTTATTAAATTACAAAAGAGCATAGCAAATTTATTTAGTGAAATTTGTTTTCATCACCGTGTCATGTTCTTTTAGAAATCTAGATTAAATTTATGCAAAAAGTAGTCAGCAGCAATAAGGATCTGCAGGGTAATTCCATGAAAACATGGACATGGAAAGAAAAAAAATAGTTGAGCATTTTGACAAATTAAGGCTAAAAACATAATAGTGGTTAACTCAAATTTTAAAGATATGAAATTAAAACTTGACCACATTATCACATACATGATTTTCAAGCATACCATTGATATTGTTAATTATTTCACAAATTGTTTCAAAATATGGGTAAAATTCTTGGCTTTCCTATTTTCCCTACTTAAACTTAATAAAAGTGTTTTGAACTTTGTATACACTTTATCACTATTAGTTTATGGCAAATGAAGATATGTCAAATTATTTGCATCAACGAGACCAAGTTGTTTGATGAATTAAATATAATGGTAGTTTGATGGACAAATGTAACGTCAGTCACAGTAACGTCAGTCACAGAGTTTTTTGGTCACGTACACATGTGTGATTATTATTGTGAATTTGTGTTACCATCCATATTTCAAGCATATAATAAGGATATATCTTTGAGTTAATATTTTTGTGTTCATGCATTCCTTTGAGCTGAAAATGAATATAATTATAGTTACTTTTTTTCATGTCCATTTTTGGTAACGTCAGTCACACTCATTGAATGTCAAATAAAATTTTTATGCTTCGTCTGTTCGCCAAATTTTTAATGCTGTTCATTAGATCTAACCAAATAAATGCTTATTGGCAAAAAATGGCCATTACACCAGCCTAATTGCAGAGCTAGAAGGTAATTAGTACTCATTTAATCTGTCCAAATGTAACGTCAGTCACAATGGAATTACCCTGCAGGGTCCAGTTGTACGAAGCCTGTATAGCGAATAAAATTTAAGCTCACTTGTTCAAAGCATGTACATGTATGGCACACTATACCTATCCACCGGATAAGCTATCCAGGCTTTGTATAACCAGGCCTTGTAGGGCAACTTTTATTATTGTATTCTTGGTTATATTTTTTAATTGTTATTTAAGGGTGAAAAGGTTCTCATACATGTAGATTTTTGAACATAAATTGGAATTCATGACAGCAATACACATTTATTAATGGCTAAACCAAAATATATTGCTCTGATAAAGTGCCCCTGCTATTTGGGGATTACTGTGAGCCCCCCCAATCAAGCTGAGCACATGGCAACATGCTCAGTTTTGCTTAATACAATAGTTTAGGCTGCCGAGAAAACTGTGTTGCTTACAGATCAAATTTATGAGTAGGATCAGGATTAACAGTATTAAACCACACTCTGAGACATATATACATACATACATTTTACTGTATTTATATTAAAGCAACGCAATATGTTAAGAGCTTTCAATTTACTTTTAACTAAAAAACAATAATTTGCACTACTATACACTAACAATATTCACTGTGCTTACCGTTGGCATACTTGACACGATTTAAATAAGCTTTCCATTCTTACTTTGGATCGTTTAACTTCTGGATTTCAGAACAAAACCATACTTTCCTTAGTTCCTTGTTTGGGTCATTGATAGCGAATTGTCAGGAACAAACTCCACTGGGCGTAAAGACGCTTGTCCAGTTTAATAGTCGCCATCCAATAAACGAGTACATACTTCATCGTATAAAAAAGCTTGAAGCAAACCTACTTCAAATAACTTTTTAGAAAGATATAAACTCCTAGTAAACGTATAAAGCAATGAACTGAAAGCTGCCGCGGACCCAGTCACATGGGAGAAACTATTGTTATGCTTTGTAAATAAAACAACGTAAAAATTATTTTATTGGGAATGCTGCGTGGCGAAAATAAGCAAAACAAACTTAATTTTTAATCTTGAGATATTTAAAACAAGAAAATCTTGAGTACATTTGAGTAGATTAAGCAAATAATATAAATGCTTGTTCGATTACTCGTGAATTCTCACTACCCGGTGTCGTGAAAAACGGAAGTTATGCTCATGTTATGAACCGCAGGCTCACAAATAAACCATCAACATTCCATCAAGCGATTGATCAGACGAGATGGAAACAAACACATGAAATCCCTAGCCTTTTTCAAAGATCTTGTCCAGTAGTACAGATGTTTGACTGCTCTGAAAGTATGGATCCTATACAAGACAAACGTAACCTTTGTTGGTACATCATATTAAATTGATTGTTGGTGCAACATAATTAAAGAGAAGAAAAAAATAAAGATAAAATATTCAACAAAAATATTTCAATGACTTTGATATTTCAAATCAAGATCTTTCTATCAAGGTGATGCTGTCATTTTATTGATTTCTATTTTTGGTGTTTTAAATGGAGCCTGTTTTGCAATAGACTGTGTTTAGACCTTGGATGGCTTGGAATCAAAATTGTTTTAAATCCATGAGCTTAATTGGCAAAGTATTATCGTAGATTGTGGTGGTACAACCAGCTTTATTCAGAAAATGCAATTATTTGATGTTTAGTTAACCGGTTTCTTTAATCTGCTGAAAAAATATTGTTGGTAGTTGTTTAGATGCTGTACTGGTGGTATACAATATTGTTGGTGTACTGAATATCGATCAGTATTGAAATTCCTGTACAACCCAGATTTATTCAGGCAATGCAATTATTTGATATTTTAATTTAGCTAGTTATGTATGTTACACATTCCTGCAGAGGCTGGCCTTAACCGGTCCTTTAATGAAAAAATATGGTTGGTACTGGTGCTGTACTGGTATACAATGTTGTTGGTGTACTGAATATCAGTATTGAAATTTGAATATCAGTATTGAAATTCTTGTATGACCCAGCTTCATTTAGAGAATGCAATTATTTGATGTTTAGTTAGTTAAGTTACCCATTCCTGCAGGGACTGTCCTTAAAAGGTCTCTTTAATCTGCTGGAAAAATATGATTGGTAGTGGTTTATATGCTGTACTATACAATATTGTTGGTTTACTGAATATCGATCAGTATTGAAATTCCTGTACAACCCAGCTTTATTCAGGCAATGTAATTATTTGATATTTTAATTTAGTTAGTTATGTTACCCATTCCTGCAGAGGTTGGCCTTTACCGGTCCTTTCCTGAAAAAATATGGTTGGTACTGGTGCTGTACTGGTATATACGATATTGTTGGTGTACTGGATATCAGTATCGAAATTCTTGTATGACCCAGCTTCATTTAGACAATGCAATTATTTGATGTTTAGGTAGTTAAGTATACCCATTCCTGCAGGGACTCCTTAAACGGTCTCTTTAATCTGCTGGGAAAATATGATTGGTAGTGGTTTATACTGTATGCTGTACTGGTATACAATATTGTTGGTTTACTGAATATCAGTATTGAAATTGCTGTACAACCAAGCTCTATTCAGACAATGCAATTATTTGATGTTTAGTTACTTATGTCACCCATTCTTGCAATTTTGTCCCTTTTTTTCTGCTGAAAAAAATTGTTTGACCGTTAGCCAGAATAAAATTATGTTATGGCTGTTAGAGGTAATAACCATCATGTGAGATCTTCCTTACCGCGCTTGAGCATAGAGAGGAAAACCAGATAACTGAACAAATACTTATATGTGATGTGTCCAGTGTATAATTCCATGTAATTTCATCATTTTAGCTATTTTTTGTGTTTATAGCAGATAATGGGGAAGCATCAGTGATCACATGTTAAAATTTCACATGTGATCGCATGTGAATCTATTTCCCATGTTAAACTTCCACATGTGATCACATGTGATCACATGTGAATCTATTTCACATGTTAAACTTCCACATGTGATCACATGTAATCACATGTGAATATATTTCACATGTTGAACTTCCACATGTGATCACATGTGAATCTATTTCACATGTTAAACTTCCACATGTGATCACATGTGAATCTATTTCACATGTTAAACTTCCACATGTGATGACATGTGAACCTATTTCACATGTTAAACTTCCACATGTGATCACATGTGAATCCATTTCACATGTTAAAATTCCACATGTGATAACATGTGATCACATGTGATCACACGTGTGAAAGCATGTGGAATTTTTGTAAGGGGTGGCCGTTTGTAGATACTAATTTATACAATAGACTAGGTTTCCTTCCGCAAATAAACGTAGGTGATGGTTTTATTAGCAATATTCGCTTTCTTCTATGCTTGGTTGATAGGGTCACAATACGGTTTTTGAAAAGCCGTGAAGTGTCTTTGGAAAATATAAAGACAAACCGAATCGAAATAGCAATCAAATAGCATCAGGTATTACAATCTTCCCCATTGTTACCAAGGGTTCCAAAGGTTTAAATTATCCAGATAATAAGAAAGGTAACTTTAATTTGTTCATTTTAACAAATTTTAATGAAAATTTAGCGGACTGCCACACCTTAAAATTGTTGCCTAAGAAAGGTTGCTTAAACAACAGACTTACAACACTCTTCCTCATCTGAACCATCTTCACAGTCTTTTTTACCGTCACATGATTTTCTGAGAGGAATACACTCCTCGGAGCGTTGGCATTTGTACCTTCCGAAACACTTGCAATTATTTTCATCTGATCCATCCAAACAATCGCGATCTCCATTGCAAGCAGAAGATAATTTAATACACTGCCCATTGTTACAACGGTAATACCCACGTGTACACTGATATCCTGCAATATAAAGTTTAAAAAAATGGAATATTTGTATAATTTATCTCTTATTTACTAGGCATGTAAAGTTTATAACTCTCAAGTAAATTATAACTCAACTATTATGTTTTTTTACTCGGCCGGCTACCTGTAGTAGGCCGAAAATAGCTTTGGGATTGGGATTTTTGTGGGGGATCTAACGATTTTGACTTTTAATTCCGGTCAGATCGCTATTGAGCGTACTTCGATGGATGAATGAATATATATTCCGTTGTTTTAAAATATATCAGTAATCAACTATTAAGCAAGTTACTTAGAAACCTACTAATACTTCGACTAAAGGCAAAAACAAAGTTGCTCCAAAAAAAAAGGAAATCGTGCGCGAAACGTCACATGCTACAGTTTCGTAGAGGCTACGAAAGCCTAGGAAAGATCATAGTTAATATCTCTGGAAGTGATTTTGCAACGGGTTTATTGTGTTAATGGATCTTCGTGAAAACTTTTCTTGAGATCGGGAATGAGAGAAACGCAAAGAAGGTTTTTTCATGAAGACAGAATGGACAAGTTGCAAAGGACACGAGAATATGCGACTGTGTTTACATGTACATTTAATGCCCAAGAAAGCTTGACCTAAACTGAGATACTGTACAAGGAACAAACGCCACAGTGCATCAAAGAGCGTATACGTATTGTTTTAGCGTTAATTTCCGAGTAACGGCTTGCTGCTTTTGGTTCAAAAACTACTAAATATATATATATATATATATATATATATATATATATATATATATATATATATATTAACTACTTAATAACCGAGAGTGAGGTCTTTAAGGGAAAATATCAAACTGAGGTCTTGTTGTATTGACGAGGTTAATACGCTATATAGCGAGGTTAATACGTTCAAGGCCGGGGTTTGGGATTTTACCGTAAAGCTAGTGCGAACGGTCGAGGTTATTAAGAAGTTTTTTATATAATTAGGGTACTTTTTATTACAAAATCAATATTGTATTTCTTGGTCTTCGCTTCCTTTAACTTCGTCAAAACACCGGTCTAGCGTTATTTTCTGTTGTTTCTTTCACGTCTGGATACTATAATTTACTTTTGTGTTGTTTATTGTCATTTACTTAATTTATTTTTGTCGTTTAGCAGCAATAACTCAAGGCAAATTATTTTTTCTGGCTTGCTATATGCGCGAAAGTATGAAGAATACGAATATGATGATAAAAATTTGTAGCAAACGGTACTTTTTGTTGATTTCGGAATTTTTTAACGAAGTATTGTAAAAAAAGTTGTGTTGTACAAAGAGTCTGGCACTAGCAAGTTTGTGACGTAAACAGTTGAACTTGGACGGTTGAAATAATAAGAAAAGCTGAATTATAATGAATATAACTTGTGCAAGCTTCCAACCGCACATGCATTAAAGCGTTTGACACTTTTAGAATGTGTTTACTTTAATAAGTCGTAAAATCGTTCCTCCGTTTACGTCACACACTTGCTAATGCCAGACGTTTTATACAACACCGCTTTTTTTAAAAATACTTCAAAATTCGTCGATTCAACATCCCAAAATCAACGAAAAAAATTTCAATAAATTTTTTTTTTTCATTATATTTGGATTCTTCGTGCTTTAACAGATATACAAAGCGAACAATGTAATTTGCCTTGAGTTGACATAAAACTGACGACTCTCTAACCCTAACTTTTATCCAATCCCTAACCCTAAATTTCATCCAAACCCCCGTCATAAACGATAGCTCTCCGACTGATTTCGAAGTTCACAGCTACAAACTAAGCGTTCTTTTCAAGGAACTAAAGAGAAATTGATAGAGACACTTTATATTTTTATCTTAAACCGTGTTTGGTGGAATATTGAGAGATTTTAACAGTCTAAATGGCTGAATCGGCTTAGATAATTACTCTGGTGAAACTTGAATATTATTTGAATAAGCTTTGAATATTATATTAGGTTCAGAACTTAATTATTCAAACAAAGCCAGCAGAGATTTATTGGTAACCAGGACCTCGTCTATATTAGTCGAGGAGGAGAAGCGAGAAAACGTCGACCACGTAGCACCCCCACTACACAATATTTTTGACTCCAGATTATAATAGGCTGATACCCATAGAACATTGCTAGGTCAGTCCTACTCACGAATTTTGGGGTCAGTGGCCTGCTACATAGAGGGGGGTGTGGTCCTTTAGTTGACAGACTTAAAGTGCACATGGAACGAAAATTAAATTGAAAGAACACTTAAAATGATAGAGTAACATCTTTTGCAGTTTTACGTTTCCTTGCTTCGTTGTTGAGATATTTCAGTTTGCTTGAAATGTAAATTAAACAACTTGACGTCACATGTGCATAATGAGTTATCAGAGAAGGTTATATATCTTTCCTATTATCAAACATAATCACTTGAAAATTTTACATGTAGGGCGTTGCGAGAGAAACACGCGCACATACTTCCTTCGAATTAAGTTTGGTTTGATAATAGCAAAGATATATAGCCTTCTCTGATAACTCATTATGCATATGTGACGTCAAGTTGTTTAATTTACATTTCAAACAAACTGAAATATCTCAACAACGAAACAAGGAAACGAAAAACTGCAAAATATGTTACTCTGTCATTTTAAGTGCTCTTTCAAATAAGACAAACTTAATTTTCCTTTCATGTCTACTTTAAGTCTGTCAATGTAAGGAGACCACCCACCCCCTCTATGTAGCAGGCCACTAACCCCACAATTTGTGAGTACGACTGACCTAGCAATGTTCTATGGGTATCAGCCTATTATAATCTGGCGCGAAAACTATTGCGTAGTGGGGGTGCTACGTGGTCGACGTTTTCTCGCTTCTCCTCTTCGACTATATATTCTAACCATAGTTTACCAAGAGATAAGTGTAGGCAATATACAATGAGTTATCGTTTATCTAACTCTCGTTCATAGAATCAGTTTGGCAAGCCGCGAGAAAAAAACGTACGAAACAAGCGTTGGAAAATTTGTGAATATTTTGATACAGAAAATGCTTAGCAACGCTCAAGAAGCAATATGAATAAATTAGAACACGCTTGAATTCGTCTGAATTCGTCTGACTGTGCACAATTGCGTGGGGTCATTAAGGAGGTTAGAGGCCAAAAAGAGCACGTCTATTTTGCATAATTCAAAGCTTTCAGTTTAAAAATCAATGCTAACTTAACACTAGCTTATAAAGGAATTGAGAAGTCGTGAGACGAACTTACGATTCTTGATGAGGATTTAATTCGAAATATTGTTATATACAAACACATCTTTATCGTTTCACCTTAAAACTTCTCTAGATAAACATAGAGAATTGTTCAACAGTCTAAGTGGCCGAATGGATAGACTAGGTATTCAACACGTTTATGATGAAATGAGTTCCATAGCCGTACGGACACAAATTTATATGGCGGGGAGAGAAAATTTTGCCCGCCTGAAACGGAAATTGTCCGACTAAAAATGGTGACGTCATGGGTGGAGCAAAGAGTTCCACCCGCTTCGCCCGCCGCGGAACCCCTCTTCCCTATACTACCGCGTTTTTAAACTATGATTGGAAATGAGCTTGTTAGGCAAATATGTTATGTTTAAATATTTTAGGCGGCTTTTATGCTAATATGCCCCTGCCTGGAGAACTACGGTATTGCTGTGTCGCTAGAGTTCAGCGATACATTTGCGATATTACCAAGACTTGTTGCTGTCACACCGGGCTAACAGGCACCAAATTCGATCATTACAAAAAATATTTTTCAATATTCATCGAATGGGAAAAAAATTTGGCAAGGTGATGGAGTCCCTTTTCCTACTTAATTCTGCCTTTTTCATTTTTCATATTTAACAGGAATTTTCATATTTATTTGGCGGGAAAATGACGTAACTAACATGGGAGTTAAAACGGGCTTTAAACTTTTGAAACTATTTTTCATTAATTTAAAAGGAAATAGCACACATAGTTTTAAACTGAAATCATAAATCTAATACCTTTAGCCGATCACGAGATATAGACATTTCAAATTTCCCGCCATTTTGTTACTATTTTTAGATTTTTCGCAAAAGTTAATGTGCAATATTTTTTTATTGGATAAAGATATTTAAGTTTTTATTACAGTTTTGTACCCTTTCTGTCTCTTTCTTTTAAACGAAATAATAATATTTGGAAAAAATTAAAAACTAGCTTTAATTGAGTCATTTGTGACGTCATTTTCCCGTTGCAACCCGTTATATTTGAAAAACTGAACCCACAGAATTAAGCAGAAAAAAGCACACGATTATCTTACCAAGTTTTATTCCCATCCGATAAATAATGAAATATATTTTTTTTACATATTTGAAATGATCGAATTTTGAGTCTATTAGCCCGGCGTGATACTATCACTGTATTGCTGAAGCCTACAAAAGCGTTTGGGAGATTCGACTGTTGCTATACCTTGTTCTTGCGGAATTCTAACAACAACGGGGCAGTATTATCCAGGGATTCCAGGCAAAAATTTGGTCATTATTATTTATAGAGTCACGTCGGGGTTTTATGTATAATTCAATACATCTATGCTGATTGATTTTGTTTTAATTTTAGTAGAGATTGGATCATGTTTTATGTGCGACCAGATTTTGTTTCCTTATTGAACGAATACATTAATTATTAGGTTTTGTGGATTCGACTCGGCCCAGTTTGTTTTGATAAGTCGTTATGTCTAGGCGGTATCAAAGCCGTGTTACAAATTCCGCGTGATCTGCGCTGGTATAAATGTATCTTTATACATTTTTATTTATAAGTCGCTCTATACGACTCAAGAAGTGCCAGAATTTGTTTCTAGTACGGTACATATAACAGTTAAACAAGTTTGAAGTAAATAATAAAAAGTTTTCATTGACACATGTAAATTAACCAACTGGGCTAGTTATTACTCACCGTATTCATAAAGAATGCAGTATTCATAAAGAATGCACCTAATTTATGATTTTTAATTTGCATTTAAATTAGCCTTCCCTCCCTCGTTCATGTGTAAAACTTCTTTTCAATTATAAACCACGCCGGACATAAAAGGCGCCAAAATCGCCGGGATAAACGTGCGCATTCCGCCATGTTGGACGAGCGGCAAATGTGGGAGTCTGGTGAGGAATACCGATCTTGCCCGAGTCGTCGAATTTGAAGCCCTCGGATGACGATCGTATTTACTCTTGTCTAAAGCTTCATTGTGATACCAAACATGCTATGTTTTCTTCAAATGACTTATTTGTAGGAAGCGTCAAACTTTATGGAATTTCGAAGAATAGGATGCTGCTCAAAAAAAGGAAATTTTGAGGCTTGTTTTATTTTTTTAACAGTATTATCCTTGGGTGGAATTCCTCGTTCAACTGATGCCTGGAGTTTTGGTCTCAAATCTGTTCTTTTTGGTTTTGGAAGTTTAAGCTTAGATTTTCGATTATTTGGGAATTTCAACGAGGCATCTCAGGCCAACAGCGTGCGTTTGGACTTATGCATGAATATAAAATACATTAAGAAGCGAAGGGAATATTCACATTATTTGACATTTCAAAGTTTGTACTTTGTTTAATGGAGGTGATTAGTATGATCGACAAATTTAGGCTTAAGGATTTGCCAGTCAGTGCCTTACAAAGACAACAGAGGTAGCGAAATGTTATAATGTAAGGAATGTAAATAGTCGAAATTACTTGCTATTTGTAGCATGGTGCTAGAGTCTTGATACTTTTAATATATTTTAAATATCTTCTAATTGTTTCTTTGAGAAATTGAAAAAACAAACAATATTGGGTTCATTTTAATTGTATGTATCTAGCAGCCTGGCACTGACACCAGGATGTGTTATTTTTTTTTGTTCTGGTTTACATAGTATATGTCTTTAATAACATTTACGGTGTGACCTTATAACAGTCTGGAAAATGTCTACTTGTTGTCTTTGCCAGATTACCTTAAATCATTTGTTGTGTACTACAGATATATTTTAACAGTACTGGTTTAATGAAGTCAATGGTACAGTCAAAACTAGTGTGGTTTTTGGAAATAAATTCTAGTTGCTGAAGATTGAAATCATATTTTACCGTCACATGTATATATAAATCAATTTGCATGTACACAAATGCTATTTTGGCCTGCTTTTACAGTTATTGGCATGATCAGTCTAATCGTCAAATATTATATGCTAGCCTTTACAGTAGCTGATAGTAACAACGAATGATGGTACATTGATAGATGCATCAACATGTCACAATCTATTTTTCTGGTTTTGGTTGATAGTAATTCCTGGTTTATTAACTACATTTACATGGACTTGGCTGCAGAGCCACACTATTAATGACTTTGTTGATTCTTAGCCCCATTAATAACATGTACGGTATCAATATGAGCCTGGCTATATGGACATTATTAATACGAGCCTGGCTGCATGTACATATACAGTATCAATATGAGTCTGGCTACATGGACAGTATTAATATGAGCCCGGCTACATGTACATGTACAGTATCAATATGAGTCTGGCTTCAGATACCTACATTGGACATGTTGACATAGGCCCAGGCCACTATTACTTCATGTTTTAGTTGCATCTAAGCCCATGTTTATACCAGTATGGCTAAATTGACAGACCCCTCTATTACAATACTGAATTTCCTTGCTAAAATTTGGCCGGCCTACTGAGTTAGCTGGCATCTCATTCATGAGCGAGGTTAACTGGGACAGAAATTTCCTACATGAACTGGTTACATGGTTTTAATATTACAAAAAATTCTAGTGTTAGATGTGTGTAGCCATTGTTGATGAAAATTTATTTTTATTATGAACCAATGTTTTTATCAAAAACTGACAGTATAATGTTGTAAATGTTAAGTTACTAAATGTATGTACTGTTTAAGAGTTTATTTGAAAAAAAAAGATGTTTTTTTTTATATTTCGCGCTGTAAGCAGGATAGTTTTTCCGCAAACACAAATTTTAAAGCCAAATTGCCTGGTATCATTTTAGGCCATACCGTTGTTCATATTTCTAACACTTTAATCGAAACTTATACTCTTAGTTAGACCTCTTAGTTAGGCTATAGATAAAAGCTATACAAGCACAAGTTCAATGCAGTTGTTTCATCGTTTGACTTTAGAAATTTCCCCACCAAACTTCAAATCAAAATATATAAAGAATGCATAAAACAAAACAAAACAAAACATAGAGTTTGAAGCTACACTGTAGAGATTTTACTGAGCAATTTTATCTGTATTTACTAGCCAAACTTCTCTGAAATCATAGATACCTTTGTACACCTCCACTCATTTTCAATAAAATATAATTCATGCTGCGGCATCTAGAAAGAAACGTTACATCGCTCTTTTCGCGAAAAAGAAGCCGCCATCGTTTTTCTGTTTTGGTGCGCGCTTCCGCTGGCCAATAGTAACGTCAACTGTTGAATCCCGGCGATTTTTGGCCCTTTCGTGCCCGGCGTGACACAAGAACGAGGTTCGAAAGGCTAATTTAAATACACATAAAAGAATATAGATTGGAGTCATCTTTATGAATACGGTGTATTAAGCCAACACAACTCTGAAACAAAAAAAATTATAAGCATGGTTCCAATATAATGCATGCATGTACTTTTATTATAATGCATTGAAAAATGACGAAACTCTTTTTGGCAACTGACCACCACACAGTAAAAACTGATTGGTTGAAATGACAAAAAAAAATTGGTTACCTGGATGCATCTGAGAGAACCAGTTTAAAATGGTTGTTTCAACCAAAAAAATATTTGGTAAATTAACCAGTGATTAATTGGTCAAAACAACCAAATATTTTTGACCAATATTTTATTGGTCATTTTGACCACATACTTTGACCAATTAATTTAACCAAATATTTTTGGTTGAAACAACCATTTTAAACTGGTTCTCTCAGATGCATCCAGGTGACCAATTTTTTTTGGTCATTTCAACCAATCAATTTAACCAATTTAAAATTGGTTAAAATAAAAAAAAACTGAAAAAGGCAGAAATCATTACTGAGCTTCACAAAAATTGTTATTCAAAAATGTAAATAGGCCTATAAATACATTATAAAATAAACAATATGATACAGAATAAAGGCATTAAAATATATACATAAATATACAACTAAAAATATAAATGTCTATTAAAATGTTCTAACCCATCAATTCAAGAAAATTCTCTACACCCATGGGCAGAATGGTCTTCCTTTCTGATATAAAAACATGTTCCAGGAAAAGATACAAATTCTTGCTATGCCCGGTTGTACCCTGGGGGTACTTGGCATTAAAAACTTAATATGCAGCAACTAAATTACATTTATAAACTACATTTTTAAAAGCATTTAACATTGTCAATATATTTTATGTTGGTATTTTCAAAGTGTACTTAAGAACAATCCAATCCGCAATGACACAAGGGAAATCAGTGGAATCATCTTGGAGATCAACAATCCTTTTCTTTCATTGAGAAGTTGGCTTTCGCATCATCACTCAATGTGTACCAGACCAGTCCTGTAAAATGAGAAAATTAGTTCAACAATTTGTTAACTAATATTTAATTAATCAAATATTTAAAGGTAAACATTAACCACTTTGCAACAAAATTCAAAATTTCAATTTATGAGCTAAAATTTTGATTTTGTTGTGATTTTTCTTTGTTTAAATAGTCATTCCATTTAACCCATTGATGCCTACAATAGGGCGTCTGAGGAATCATCTGTTGATAAACATAGTAAAACAATAAAGGGCACATTTTTGGCTGGCTCTGGCAGGAATGGGTAATAATAATTTGACTCAATACCATTGTTACCTCCCCTTTAGAGAGTAAACATCATGTGGAGTGTAAATTAATGTCAATACATGTATTAAACATTACATACATGTACCAAGTATATTTAGGACTTAATCTTCATCATATACTGTATCACAGGTGGGCTCTCAGTAATGACATACTAGCTTCCCAGGGTCAAGAGTAAGATTCCCTCCAAATATCACATACTCACACATTCCTCCTAAGTACAAGATTGCAGTTACCGAACAAACAATTTGGACAGTAAATTATACTTTCCTAGCAGAATTCTTGTAATTTTTAAGACAATTAGGATATAGTGATGTTTAGTAATGTATGAGGAACATGCAGTATCTGTATATCACTAAATTATACCAAATGAATATTATTAGTATTATATCAGTTTGTGTCTTATTAATCAAACCGGTCAACTTTCTAAAATATCCAGATGTGTGATTTGTGTTTTTAGCATAACAATTATATATATATATATATATATATATATATACAAAGTATGAAGTCTAGTTTTACCTTAAAGTCTTCGCTACCAGAGGTTTAACCCTAAACGGGATCATCAGGCGAGTCGCCTGATGATCCCGTTTAGGGTGAAACCTCTGGTAGCGAAGACTTTAAGGTAAAACTAGACTTCATACTTTGTATTTTGCTCTATCTATATATGGTATTGAGCACTCTCTAACATTTCGTGAACCAAAACTCACTTATATATATATATCGAAATATAGTAACTTAGGTTAGATATTCTGCCGAAACAGAGAATGTAGGAATCTAACGTTTCGAGCAAAGGCCCTTCGTCAGAGAGAAATGTAGAGAGATATATACTTACATATATATAACAATTAAATTATGAGCTCGAAATTTCTGAGTGAATAGTTGATGAGAGTGGACAGCATTTGCAATAGTACACTAGTAAGTTTCTACTAAATATACATATATATATATATTTAAAAAAGACATACCGTTAGGGCAATATATGACCTGTAATTAGTATTCTGAGATATCAACATGCCTATAATTGGAATAGATCATTATATCATTACTCAATAAATAAACTACTAGTATACTTACCAATATATAAACAGCAAGTTGAATTGAATGGTTGAACACAACTGAACAAGGTAACTCTACCCTATACACTGGAAAACAAGAGAAAATAATATATGAAATGAATAAGCAAACAAACACACACACACACACACAAAAAACATACTGTTAATCTGTTACCAACAATTTAATATTTCATAATGAATTCTGCCAGTGATTCAGTGAAAAATATACACTAATCACAAATAACTTTTACCTCAAAATCTGAATGCTTTAGTTTTGCATAAGACAATCCTTATTATGAAAGCAACAGTGGCTAAAGAATGGCAAAAAAGATAGAATGATTTGAGAGTTTGTTAGGAACCACAATTGACTAAATTGAGAGGAGATCCCAGCCGCCAAGTTGACGACAAAACACGACTTATTACCAAACATTGACTTCAACTACACTAACTTCAGTATAAAATGGTTTGTATTGGACAATCAAACAGGATATGTGACAACGAGAGCCAGAGAAAATTGCACATTACAATACTGTAGGACAATAGACAATATCTTAATACCTTTCTCGTAGCCTCGTGCGAGAGAAGCTTCTAGGACTTTCTTGGTTCAACTGGATTTTCATGGCTTTTAGTTAAATCTTTCCATAAGAAGTACATGTTACTTCGGTGAGGACTGTCTGCCTGATCTCTTCGCAAACAAAACGTCTTTCATTACCAAAAGTTTCCATACTAGCTTGAATCTCAAAAGTCAAAACACAATCACAAGTAAATTTCAAACGTGGCGCGCTGAGATGAGAAATGACGTTATCCCAAGTATCAATACGCGCTCGCTATCTCCGCGGTTTCGTGGCTGCATGCGCCTGGGTACGACACTGGCTAAGACGGAGCATCTGCACTGGTGACGGCTCTGTTTAGCCAGAAGTTTTACTACCATTTGCGTTCAAGCTTGAAGCATGAACTATTTCGCACGTTTGTTTGAAGAGGATTCTAACCACTACATTTGCATGTCATTTCCACTCGTATGAAGTGGGAACAAAAGATGTTACAAATGTATCTCCCTATGCACACAGTAAAAGCATCCACATGTGCAAATGGTGTTTTTAATATGTTACACCAAGATATTTCCCCACACAAAATGAATATATTATTATTAAATGTAAAATAATACATATTAAATTAAATGTAAGTTGCTCTTATATAGTGCATGACATGTAGTTTATGAAAAATTATAATTGTTTTTGTTGTTTGACAATTTTTTCTAATTTATTTCTCACCTAGCGTTGAGATGTTGAAGAGTTTAATAATGACTGAAATTCAATTTATTTTTTACCATAGCTCCTCAAAAATTTGATTAAAATTAAAGAATCAGCTTTAAATCGTGTCTTATACCCATTTAAAAAAGGTTGCAATAAATTAATATTTGTTTTTGTTTTTTAGTTAAGCAATATGTCATTGGTCCAAACAACCTGTTTATATGGGTTGAAGAAAAAAACAATGAAAAAATTGGTTATGACAATAACCAATTATTAATATTTTTTTTTATGGAAATAACCAATTAATAATTGGTTATGGCAATAACCATTAATAATTGGTTATGGCGATAACCAGTTAATAATTGGTTATGGCAATAACCAATTAATAATTGGTAATTGGTTATAGCAATAACCATTAATAATTGGTTATGGCAATAACCAATTAATAATTGGTTATGGCGATAACCAATTAATAATTGGTTATGGCAATAACCAATAAATAATTGGTTATGGCAATAACCATTAATAATTGGTTATCGCAATCATGGTTGAGTCATTCATCTAACTGACCAATAGGCAATTGATTAAATTAAATTTTGTAGATTGGTTGAAAAATATAACCAATTATGAATTGGTCAAAGTGACCAAACTTATTGGTTAAGTCCGACCAACCAATTGGTTAAATGGTTGAAATGACCAATTCACGTTTGGTTGCAACCAAAAAAAAAATAGTTGTTTTAACCATTCAGTTTTTACTGTGCATGTTTAGTATTACCAAGTATCATTTATAACGCTAAAGGACCATAAGGAAAATTAAAAAAATAAACAGAAATGTAGGCTCACCAACCCAGATAAGAGCAACTTAGGCCCAGTGAGCAAGCGAATCCTTGAGAACATCAATAACAAAGTTAGATCCTACACAAAAGCAAACCAATGGAGAAACGGAAACGCCGCCATAGATTGGTTCAAGAACCTGAGAAACAAGCCAGCACTATCCTTCGTAATACTTGACATCGTGGATTTCTACCCTTCTGTTACCGAGAGCCTTCTCCTACAAGCATTAGAATATGCCAGCCAATTCACCAACATCTCCGAGCAAGACAAAATATCATCATGCACGCCAGGAAGTCCCTCCTGTTTGACAATAACAAGCCCTGGTGCAAGAAGAATAATGCCAATATGTTCGACGTTGCTATGAGCAGCTTCGATGATGCAGAAGTTTGCGAACTCGTTGGCCTCCTCATCCTCAACAAGCTAAAATTTGAATTCAATAATGAAGACATTGGTCTGTACAGAGATGATGGATTGGCTGCGTTCAGGAATATGGGCCCAAGATCCGCTGATAACCTAAAAAAGCGCATTACAAAATGTTTCGACACACTTGGCTTAAAAATCACAATCCAATCTATCACAATGCAATCACAATGCAAGCTACCACATGCACTACATGTATTCGTACAACTTATCATGTCAATCCAATCTAACTTGAAAATCGTTAACTACCTCGACGTTACATTCAACCTGCCCAACGATTCTTACTATCCTTATAGAAAGCCCGACAACACGCCTATGTATGTGAATGTCCATTCAAACCATCCGCCATCAATCATTAATCAAATCCCTGACTCCATCAGGAAACGAATCTGCAGCTTATCGTGCAACATTGATGAATTCAATAAGCAGCCCCTTTATACAACGCAGCACTAAAAAAAAGCAGATTCGACGATCAGCTCAGCTACACAAGCTCAGACCATCAACAGCAGCCAAAGAACAACAGACAACTCAAAGTCATCTTGTTTAACCCCCCATATTTAAAAAACGTTCATACAAATGTCGGTAAATTAAACCTTCTTACACTTAATCATGAAACATTTTCCCACCGGACACGATTCCACAAGATATTTAACAGGATAAACACAAAGGTCAGCTATAGTTGCTTGAGCAACATGTCTAGTATTATAAAACACCACAACAGAAAATCCTTGGCCACAATGACCAAACCACAGCGCCGACCAAATAATGCAACTGCAGAAAAAGGCATGAATGCCCCCTTAACGGCGCGTGCTTAGAAAGAAGCATGGTTTACCACAGAGCATGAAACAAAAACCTACATCAGTATGACGGAGAACGAATTTAAATTCCGATTCAACAACTACAAGACGCCCTAACAAAAATTCCACATGATCACATGTGATCATATGTGGAATATTCACATGTGATCACACGTTCCAAAAACACATGTGGAATATCCACATGTGATCACATGTGAAGATTTCACATGTGATCACACGTTCCAAAAACAATCGTTCCAAAAACACGTTCCAAATGGAATATCCACATGTGATCACATGCAGAATGTCGACATGCATCATGCATATAGGTAGCACTCCGCATAAAAACGAAAATTTTTAAAAACGAAAAATTTTTTAAACGAAAATTTTTACAAATTAATAAAATAAAGCTGCTATAATTTTCTTTTCACTAAAATCATATAACTTCTATGATTTTTAAGCTTTGCATGATGCGAAGTAATCTATTTGAACTAATTAAAACATTTGTGGGATTCACCATGTACAGTATGTATTTTAGTTGATCTGAGCTTTTGGCCCATTTAGCTCGAGTCATATTAATTCAGCATTTCTTTTTAAAAAACTGTCCAAAGGTGGACCTGAACTAAACAGTGTGAAAACCCAGAAATAATGCAAATATAGACATGGTGAATTCCAAAAAAGCTTATCTTAAGTATAAAGATCAAAATATTGTAGTCTATATAAATAGGTGCATAAATACATGTACCTGGATTTCATTTACGGTGTTTATTAAAAAATAAGGTACAATAATATAGTTCAAAAGATTAAAAAACCATGAACTTGCATTAACCAACCAACATTAATCTACAAGCCTTAAGTGCTTATTATAATCACACAAAAGTGTGTAGAACCCCTTGCATTTAATTCAGGCATAATAGGTAACAAAATGATATAATTTAACAGTATTGATCTCCTAGTGAATAAGGAAATTATACTTTCTTACCTCCATGATGGAATTAAATGCAGAGTCATTTTTAAAACACCCCATAAAAATTGAAATGCTAGGTTGGGTCTAACCTCATAAATGTCCTATAATATCTACATTGTTCCAATTATATTTTTCTTGCCTCCATGGCATTTCTCTCATCTATACACTTTTGCACCATTGACACTTCACACAAGGTTGCACTGCCACTTGGGAACCTTTTATGGACTTAAATAGAAAAGAGATACAAACAAATATGATATCAAAATCAACATCCTCTTGGCTTAAATACGTACTGATATTTTAATATTGCTCACAAAATTATATTATTATAAATTATACTGTACTTATTATTGTCAGCTCATTACTAGAGATGAGCTATTTAATCGAAAACTAATCTGCAGAGCCATATACATGTAATCAGCCAATTTGCAAAAATTGGTAATCAGCTGATTATTGTATAATAATTAGTACATTAACTCTTTCACACATGGAGCTAATGTGAATCCAAAATATGCAATGAATGTGTATAGTATTCACCATGAGCCATTCTCTTTTCACTCCGCTAGCAAAAACCTTGATTTCTGTTATATTTCAAAAATATTGTATGCTCCTTGCAATCCCATGACACATTGAAAATTACTGTGCACTAGAGATTGGTAACCAACAACATATCAATAAGCACTACTGTATATGCCAATTAATCGGCCTATTGTTCTGCTTCAGTAATCGACAATTTTTGTAATCACTCATCTCTACTCATTACTTTTATGACTGCTAGTAATAGTGTATGGTGGCCGAGAACTGCCATTCAGTTTTTTTGAAAAATTAATTCGAAAATTAAAACCACTTTAAAATAAAAACAAAAACTATTTTAATTTAAAAATAAAACGAAACGAAAACAAAAACAAATAAATTTTAACTTAAGTTTAAATTAAAAATAAACACAAACTAAAAAAAATTAAAAGCAAATTAAAAGCAAAAAAAGTATTTTCGTGGCCGAGGACTGCCACATGGCCGAGAACTGCCAAACAAATCCCATGATGCTTTGCGTTACAAAGCTTATTTGAAACATGGCGGGCAAAGCGTTGTGGCAGGACGATGAAAATTTAAAACAGGACGTTGCGATGTATGTAAGGCAGGGATTAAAGCGGGAAGAGATTCTTGATTTTTTTGATGCGGGACTTCTCCAAATATCCGTGGAGCATTCGCTCTCTGGACAGACGACTTAGATACTTCGGAATTTATTATAACGATCGAGACACTTCTCTCGAAGATGTAAGGGAAGCGGTGCAGAAAGAACTAAATGGTCCTGGTAAGCTTCTTGGTTATAGAGCCATGCACAAGAAGATACGGCAAGACTATAATCTTCTTGTACCTAGAGATGCAGTACACAATGTCATGTTCGACCTTGATCCCGAAGGTTTGGAAGCTCGTGGTGGAATCGGTGTAAAGCGAAAAAGAGAAAAAGGTAACTTTACATCTAAAGGACCCAACTGGGTTCATTCGCTGGACGGACATGATAAGCTTATGGGCTATCAGAACAGTACATTTCCGTTAGCTGTGTATGGCTGCATAGATACATCAAGCAGGAAAATTCTCTGGCTTCGCATTTGGGTGACAAACTCCAACCCAAAAGTAATAGGTCGCTTTTACCTGGAGTATCTTATGGAGGCCCGAATTATGGCAAGGATGATGAGGCTGGATAAAGGAACCGAAACAGGCGTGATGGCTACTATGCATGCCTTTCTTAGAAGGCATCACGATGATTGCACAGATCCTGTAGATACAGTCCTTTATGGACCTTCTACATCTAACCAGGTAGGTATTAGGTATATAGTTATGTATGCAAAAAATAAGATGTTAATCTCCCTCCCACATTTGTATGCAAAGAACAATACAAATGACATCAAAATAGATAAAACTGTAAAAGATAGATGTATGCCTTTAATGAAAACCCCTCCCTCCCCCTCTGCAATATGACCCTAATCATGCAGGGGCCTGGCCGGCAAACTGGCCCAGTTGCCCTCTATATATACCCCCCCCCCCCCCAGGCATCCCTCTAGGGGTAGGCCATCCATTTAGTAAGTACACTGTGAAGGGGGACTGGGGAGCTGGGAGGGGGTTTACTTTACTTTGACATAACTTCTGTTGTTCTTTGCATACAAATAACCCTTAAAACAGTTATATTTCTTAAACATTTACATGATCTGAACAGTTGTGTTCATCTTCTTTTTGTATCTAATTTCAGATAGAGAGATGGTGGAAGGAATTGCACCATAGATTAGAGAAGTACTTTAAAACTCGTCTGGCTCAGTTAAAAGACCATGGCCATTACGAAGCAAGTGATCCAGTTGACAGGTAAGGTGGCCACAGACTTCTAGGTGTAATACTGATGAATTCACATTTATAATATATTTTATCTATATTAGTTTAGTGATGTTTCCAATCAAGGCTGCGTGTGCGATATCCTCCAATGGTTCCCAAGGCACTTCTCATAAAATGGCTAAGTTTCCTTAGGGGAGAGGGGGGGGGGGGGGCATGCTAAACCCCCTTACTAAAAAGTTTGCAAGACCCTGGCTAGGCTACTGTATTGATTAATTTATTCCAAGCATTCTTTTTTTAATATTTTTGTTAGAATGCTGCTGGCATTTGTGATGATACCCATGTTACAGAAAGAACTAGATGCTTTCAAAGACAGTGTGTGGAATTCTCATAGAATTCGAGCTCAGAGGAACACTGTTTTGCCAGATGGTGTACCCAATCACATGTATTCATTTCCATGTGAATATGGATTAGAAGAATGTGGTATGAATAATAATAATTTGAAAACATTTTTATTATTTATTACCTGTAGAAAGTAATTTATTACATGCTGTAATCTGCTTTAATAGGTGTGCCTGTAGATGAAGATCAATTGCATGAAGCAGCTGTACAGTCAGGTGTATTAGATGTGGATGACGATTTTCTCGAACTGGAATTTAGACAAGAATGTGAACGCATTGTGCCCAATCAAGACCAAATAACACCACAGAATTTTTTTGACATGTTTATTCATTTGAAAAGGAACTTCAACATTAACAATATATAATATAAAATCAACCTATTCTGATACTAAACATATATATCACTTAATTCCGTCATTGAAATAGAAGTGTTCACTGAACTTATTTTCTATATTTGAGGAATTCTTTGTCAAACAAAAAATTCCATCATTCCCTGTTTTGTAGTGTCAAACATTTTTCCCAAGACAATAGACTTTTTTGACAAAACAGTGAATCATAGGTAATCAGGACTAAATTAAAAAGAAATACTTGACCCATGTAGCGAATTTCAGAGGAAGCACATTGCACAGGTCAAGAGTTTCTTTTTAATTTAGTCCTGATTACCCAGGATTCACTGTTTTGTCAAAAAAGTATATTGCTTGAGGAGAGGGGTTTACTTTTCTGACTGTTAAACACCAAATGGATTAAGTATTTAAGTGATTTGTTCACTTAATGTAATGAGATCTCTTTTATTCTTTCATTTTTCAAACATTTATTAGCATGACAGTATCTGTATGTTTGGCTGAGATGGGGAAAAAATTATTTTCCTAATTACCTTTTTTAAAAAGAACACAGAACTAAGAACCTAAAACTATCCTGAAGAACAGTTGTATTTTATAAGTTCACTTGTAAACATAAATGTCAAGTTGATGAATATGAACATTATTTTATATTAAGCTATATGTGTGGTAGTACACATTCCATAGTAAAGTATATGTAGTACTATACCGCATCACTGAAGGTCTTTAAGTCCAAGCGAAATACAAAATGCATTGCATTTGTGGTTGCTGATAAAGTTTTTGATTGCAAAATCTGAAAGGTTTCCAGTGCAATAAAGAAGCTGAGATTTATCATAAAGATTTGCAGAAGCTATTTCCGGGTCAAATAAGTCATATCCATTGCCCTGTATGTCCACCAACATCAGCTTCTTCTCAGACTTCTCATATGAGAAATGTATTAGGCATTCTGCTTTCTGGCCAAGAGCATCAGATCCATCTACACAAAGCAGACCATTGTTATTGATGTACTTTGTAAATGTCCCATCAATGAACTCTTCTATGGTAACATACTCTCCTTGGTCAGTCTTCCCAAAGTAGATCATTCTGTATTTGAACACATCCCCAAATGATGTAATACTTTCTTTCTTGATCTTGTCTTCAAGTTGCGAAGCAAAATTTCGAGCCAAAAGGTGCATTTGCACAACTTTACGTGTGTGTTCCTCCACTGTTTGGCCAGCATCATCAATACATTTCAATGCTTCAGGAAGGTATCTCTTAATTACCCATGTAGCACCTCTAAATTTGGAATCCTTTGTTGTTGCCTTGTAGGCTTTGCGAAAGCCACCAGAACCAAATGGTTTATCTTCTTCATTAAATTCCACAGTTGTTGGCACCTTTGACCAGGATAGAATCTCCATGTCAAATTTATACATGCTTACAACTGTGGTTGCTTTGGATTTACTTAGTTTTCCAAGTTTTATCATGTCAGACACTGATAGACTGCGTGGATAGAATTTCTCCGGACTTGGTCCTGCTAGACGTGGACGTTTTAAGGGAGATCTGTCAGACGTTGACGTACTAGTGTGGGGGGCTGATCTCTGCTTTACGTTCTTTTCACTGCCCTTTGTAAGGTTGCCATCGTCAGGATCTTCGTCAAGGGAGTATCTAGCAATGAATCTCACGTAAATTATTCTTACGTCCGGGATCTGTTCGATCGTTTTGCATGAAGGGCCCTGTTCCCCAGCAAGAATATCGCATACACAATTACCCTCTGTCCGAGCGACGAAGTGTTTCTCACATGCCTGTTTTATGTTGTTAATCGTTAGTTCATCGTCGAAAGGCACAAATTCTCGAGGACCTATTCTGCTGTATTTCTGCGCTTTTCCTGAAACATCTGATGAAAGTCTCTGCACGACCAACTCCTTACCCTTAACCTTACGGAGATTCGTATCTCGCCCACCACATTTCTTTGCTCTTTTAGCCTTCACTTTGTCATTGAGCTTCTGCCACGCATCGTCCGCCATGTTTCAAGTAAGCTATGTAACGCAAAGCATCATGGGATTTGTTTGGCAGTTCTCGGCCATGTGGCAGTCCTCGGCCACGAAAATACTTTTTTTGCTTTTAATTTGCTTTTAATTTTTTTTAGTTTGTGTTTATTTTTAATTTAAACTTAAGTTAAAATTTATTTGTTTTTGTTTTCGTTTCGTTTTATTTTTAAATTAAAATAGTTTTTGTTTTTATTTTAAAGTGGTTTTAATTTTCGAATTAATTTTTCAAAAAAACTGAATGGCAGTTCTCGGCCACCATAATAGTGTACTACTAGAAGTTAATATTGCAAGGCCTTTAACCAAAATATATAAAAAGAATATTATAACATAGTGACATAAAGATATGAATTATATTTGAGTTGTGAAAAGGATATTAAATTACAAAAGAGCATAGCAAATTTATTTAGTGAAATTTGTTTTCATCACCGTGGCATTTTCTTTTTAGAATCTAGATTAAAATTATGCAAAAAGTAGTCAGCAGCAATAAGGATCTGCAGGGTCCAATTGTACGAAGCCTGTATAGCGAATAAAATTTAAGTTAACTTGTTCAAAGCATGTATGGCACACTATACCTATCCGCCGGATAAGCTACCCAGGCTTTGTATATCCAGGCCCTGTAGGGCAACTTTTATTATTGTATACTTGGTTTTATTTTTTAATTGTTATTTAAGGGTGAAAAGTTTCTCATACATGTAGATTTTTGAACATAAATTGGAATTCATGACAGCAATACACTTTTATTAATGCCTAAACCAAAATATATTGCTCTGATAAAGTGCCCCTGTTATTTGGGGATTACTGTGAGCCCTCCTAATCAAGCTGAGCACATGGCAACATCCTGAACAATTTTAACTGCCGAGAAAACTGTGTTGCTTACAGCTCAAATTTATGAGTAGGATCAGGATTAACAGTATTAAACCACTCTCTGAGACATATATACATACATACATCTTACTGTGTTTATAAAGCAACGCAATATGTTAAGAGCTCTCAATTTACTTTTAACTACAAAACAATAATAATTTGCACTATTATACACTAACAATATTCACTGTGCTTACCGTTGGCACACTTGACACAATTTAAATAAGCCTTCCATTCTTACTTTGGGTCGTTTAACTTCTGGATTTCTGAACAAAACCATACTTTCCTTAGTTCCTTGTTTGGGTCATTGATAGCGAATTGTCCGGAACGAACTCCTCTGGGCGTCAAGACGCTTGTCTGGTTTAATAGTCGGCATCCAATAAACGAGTTCGTACTTCATCGTATAAAAGAGCTTGAAGCAAACCTACTTCGAATAACTTTTTAGAAAGATATAAACTCCCAGTAAACGTATAAAGCAATGAAGTGAATGACACATCAGACATGAGGATAATGCCTTCGCTAAATGACGCTAATTGCTTTGACTCAAAGCTGCCGCGGTCCCAGTCACGTGGGAGAAACTATTGTCATGCTTTGTAAAAAAACAACATAAAAATTATTTTATTGGGAATGCTGCGTGGCGAAAATAAGCAAAACAAACTTAATTTTTAATCTTGAGATATTTAAAACAAGAAAATCTTGAGTACATTTGATTAGATTAAGCAAATAATATAAATGCTTGTTCGATTACTCGTGAATTCTCACTACCCGGTGTCGTGCAAAACGGAAGTGATGCTCATGTTATGAACCGCAGGCTCACAAATAAACAATCAACATTCCATCAAGCGATTGATCAGACGAGATGGAAACAAACACATGAAATCCCTAGCCTTTTTCAAAGATCTTGTCCAGGAGGACAGATGTTTGACTGCTCTGAAAGTATGGATCCTATACAAGACAAACGTAACCTTTGTTGGTACATCATATTAAATTGAATGTTGGTGCAACATAATTAAAGAGAAGTAAAAAATAAAGATAAAATATTCAACAACAATATTTCAATGACTTTGATATTTCAAATCAAGATCTTTCTATCAAGGTAATGCAGTCATTTTATTGATTTATATTTTTCGTGTTTTAAATGGAGCCTGTTTTGCAATAGATTGTGTTTAGACCTTGGATAGCTTGGAATCAAAATTGTTTTAAATCCATGAGCTTTAATTGGCGCAGTATTATGGTAGATTGTGGTAGTACAACCAGCTTTATTCAGAAAATGCAATTATTTGATGTTTAATTAACCGGTTCTTTAATCTTCTGAAAAAATATTGTTGGTAGTTGTTTAGATGCTGTTCTGGTGATATAGAATATTGTTGGTGTACTGAATATCGATCAGTATTGAAATTCCTGTACAACCCAGCTTTATTCAGGCAATGCAATTATTTGATATTTTAATTTAGCTAGTTATGTTACCCATTCCTGCAGAGGCTGGTCTTAACCGGTCCTTTGCTGAAAAAATATGGTTGGTACTGGTGATGTACTGGTATACAATATTGTTGGTTTACTGAATATCAGTATTGAAATTTCAATATCAGTATTGAAATTCTTGTACGACCCAGCTTCATTTAGACAATGCAATTATTTGATGTTTAGTTAGTTAAGTTACCCATTCCTGCAGGGACAGTCCTTAAACGGTCTCTTTAATCTTCTGGAAAAATACGATTGGTAGTGGTTTATATGCTGTACTATACAATATTGTTGGTTTACTGAATATCGATCAGTATTGAAATTCCTGTACAACCCAGCTTTATTCAGGCAATGCAATTATTTGATATTTTAATTTAGTTAGTTATGTTACCCATTCCTGCAGAGGTTGGCCTTAACCAGTCCTTTGCTAAAAAAATATGGTTGGTGCTGCACTGGTGTACGATATTGTTGGAGTACTGGATATCAGTATTGAAATTCTTATATGACCCAGCTTCATTTAGACAATGCAATTATTTGATGTTTAGGTACTTAAGTATACCCATTCCTGCAGGGACTCCTTAAACGGTCTCTTTAATCTGCTGGAAAAATGTGATTGGTAGTGGTTTATACTGTATGCTGTACTGCTATACAATATTGTTGGTTTATGAATATCAGTATTGAAATTGCTTTACAACCAAGCTTTATTCAGACAATGCAATTATTTGAAGTTTAGTTACTTATGTCACCCATTCTTGCAATTTTGTCCCTTTCTTTCTGCTGAAAAAAATTGTCTCAACGTTAGCCAGACCCTTACAAAAATTCCACATGCTTTCACACGTGTGATCGCATGTCATCACATGTGGAATTTTAACATGTGAAATATATTCACATGTGATCACATGTGATCACATGTGGAAGTTTAACATGTGAAATAGATTCCCATGTGATCACATGTGGAAGTTTAACATGTGAAATAGATTCACATGTGATCACATGTGGAGTTTATCATGTGAAATAGATTCACATGTGATCACATGTGAAATTTTAACGTGTGATCACTGATGCTTCCCCATTATCTGCCATAAACACAGAAAATAGCTAAAATGATGAAATTACATGGAATTACGCACTGGACACATCACATATAAGTATTTGTTCAGTATCTGGTTTTCCTCCCTATGCTTAAGTGCGGTAAGGAAGATCTCACATTATAGTTATTTCCTCTAACAGCCATAACATAATTTTATTCTGGCTAACGGTCAGACAATTTGTTTCAGCAGAAAAAAAGGGACAAAATTGCAAGAATGGGTGACATAAGTAACTAAATATCAAATAATTGCATTGTCTGAATAAAGCTTGGTTGTACAGCAATTTCAATACTGATATTCAGTAAACCAACATTTCAGTAAACCAACAATATTATATACCAGTACAGCATACAGTATAAACCACTACCAATCTTATTTTTCCAGCAGATTAAAGAGACCGTTTAAGGAGTCCCTGCAGGAATGGGTATACTTAACTAACTAAACATCACATAATTGCATTGTCTAAATGAAGCTGGGTCATACAAGAATTTCAATACTGATATCCAGTACACCAGCAATATCGTATACCAGTACAGCACCAGTACCAACCATATTTTTTCAGCAAAGGACCAGTTAAGGCCAGCCTCTGCAGGAATGGGTAACATAACTAACTAAATTAAAATATCAAATAATTACATTGCCTGAATAAAGTTGGGTTGTACAGGAATTTCAATACTGATCGATATTCAGTAAACCAACAATATTGTATAGTACAGCATATAAACCACTACCAATCATAATTATTTTTCCTGCAGGTTAAAGAGACCGTTTAAGGACAGTCCCTGCAGGAATGGGTAACTTAACTAACTAAACATCAAATAATTGCATTGTCTAAATGAAGCTGTGTCGTACAAGAATTTCAATACTGATATTCAAATTTCAATACTGATATTCAGTACACCAACTTTATTGCATACCAGTACAGCACAAGTACCAACCATATTTTTTCAGCAAAGGACCGGTTAAGGCCAGCCTCTGCAGGAATGGGTAACATAACTAGCTAAATTAAAATATCAAATAATTGCATTGCCTGAATAAAGCTGGATTGTACAGGAATTTCAATACTGATCGATATTCAGTACACCAACAATATTGTATATCACCAGTACACGTGCATCTAAACAACTACCAACAATATTTTTTCAGCAGATTAAAGAAACCGGATAACTAAACATCAAATAATTGCATTTTCTGAATAAAGCTGGTTGTACTACCACAATCTACCATAATACTGTGCCAATTAAAGCTCATGGATTTAAAACAATTTTGATTCCAAGCCATCCTAGGTCTAAACACAATCTATTGCAAAACAGGCTCCATTTGAAACACCAAAAATAGAAATCAATAAAATGACTGCATTACCTTGATAGAAAGATCTTGATTTGAAATATCAAAGTCATTGAAATATTTTTGTTGAATATTTTATCTTTATTTTTTACTTCTCTTTAACTATGTTGCACCAACATTCAATTTAATATGATGTACCAACAAAGGTTACGTTTGTCTTGTATAGGATCCATACTTTCAGAGCAGTCAAACATCTGTCCTCCTGGACAAGATCTTTGAAAAAGCTAGGGATTTCATGTGTTTGTTTCCATCTCGTCTGATCAATCGCTTGATGGAATGTTGATGGTTTATTTGTGAGCCTGCGGTTCATAACATGAGCATAACTTCCGTTTTGCACGACACCGGGAAGTGAGAATTCACGAGTAATCGAACAAGCATTTGTATTATTTGCTTAATCTACTCAAATGTACTCAAGATTTTCTTGTTTTAAATATCTCAAGATTAAAAATTAAGTTTGTTTTGCTTATTTTCGCCACGCAGCATTCCCAATAAAATAATTTTTACGTTGTTTTTTACAAAGCATGACAATAGTTTCTCCCACGTGACTGGGTCCGCGGCAGCTTTGAGTCTAAGTAATTAGCGTCATTTAGCGAAGGCATTATCCTCATGTCTGATGTGTCATTCAGTTCATTGCTTTATACGTTTACTAGGAGTTTACATCTTTCTAAAAAGTTATTCGAAGTAGGTTTGCTTCAAGCTTTTTTATACGATGATGTACGTACTCGTTTATTGTATGGCGACTGTTAAACCAGACAAGCGTCTTGACGCCCAGAGGAGTTAATTATTCCTGACAATTCGCTATCCAATGGCCAACTAAAGGAACTATATGGTTTTGTTCTGAAATCCAGAAGTTAAACGACCCAAAGTAAGAATGGAAGGCTTATTTAAATGGTGTCAAGTATACCAACGGTAAGCACAGTGAATATTGTTAGTGTATAATAGTGCAAATTATTATTGTTTTTTAGTTAAAAGTAAATTGAAAGCTCTTAACATATTGCGTTGCTTCATAAATGCAGTAAGATGTATGTATGTATATATGTCTCAGAGAGTGGTTTAATACTGTTAATCCTGTTCCTACACATAAATTTGATCTGTAAGCAACACAGTTTTCTCGGCAGCCTAAACTATTGTATTAAGTAAAACTAAATTATTAAAATTGTTCAGGATGTTGCCATGTGCTCAGCTTGATTAGGGGGCTCACAGTAATCCCCCAATAGCAGGGGCACTTTATCAGAGCAATATATTTTGGTTGAGGCATTAATAAAAGTGTATTGCTGTCATGAATTCCAATTTATGTTCTAAAATCTACATGTATGAGAACCTTTTCACCCTTAAATAACAATTAAAAAATAAAACCAAGAATACAATAATAAAAGTTGCCATACAGGACCTGGTTATACAAAGCCTGGATAGCTTATCCGGTGGATAGGTATAGTGTGCCATACATGCTTTGAACAAGTGAACTTAAATGTTATTCGCTATACAGGCTTCGTACAACTGGACCCTGCAGATCTACCATAATAATTCACAACTCAAATAGAATTCATATATTTATGTCACTATGTTATAATATTCTTTTTATATATTTTGGTAAAAGGCCTTGCAATATTAACTTCTAGTAGTGTACTATTACTAGCAGTCATAAAAGTAATGAGTAGAGATGAGTGATTACAAAAATTGTCAATTACTGAAGCAGATTAATAGGCTGATTAATTGGATATACAGTAGTGCTTATTGATATGTTGTTGGTTACCAATCCCTAGTGCACAGTTATTTTCAATGAGTCATGGGATTGCAAGGAGCATACAATATTATTGAAATATAACAGAAATCAAGGTTTTTGCTAGCAGAGTGAAAAGAGAATGGCTCATGGTGAATACTATACACATTCATTGCATATTTTGGATTCACATTAGCTCCATGTGTGAAAGAGTTAATGTACTAATTATTATACAATAATCAGCTGATTACCAATTATTGCAAATTGGCTGATTACATGTATATATGGCTTTGCAGATTAGTTTTTGATTAAATAGCTCATCTCTATTAATGAGCTGACAATAATAAGTACAGTATAATTTATAATAATATAATTTTGTGAGCAATATTAAAATATCAGTACGTATTTAAGCCGAGAGGATGTTGGTTTTGATATCATATTTGTTTGTATCTCTTTTCTATTTAGCTGAAGTCCATAAAAGGTTCCCAAGTGGCACTGCAACCTTGTGCAAAGTGTCAATGGTGCAAAAGTGTAAAGATGAGAGAAATGCCATGGAGGCAAGAAAAATATAATTGGAACAGATGTAGATATTATAGGACATTTATGAGGTTAGACCCAACCTAGCATTTCAATTTTTATCATATGGGGTGTTTTAAAAATGACTCTGCATTTAATTCCATCATGGAGGCAAGAAAGTATAATTTCCTTATTCACTAGGAGATCAATACTCTAAAATTATTTCATTTTGTTACCTATTATGCCTGAATTAAATGCAAGGGGTTCTACACACTTTTGTGTGATTATAATAAGCACTTAAGGCTTGTAGATTAATGTTGGTTGGTTAATGCAAGTTCATGGTTTTTTAATCTTTTGAACTATATTATTGTACCTTATTTTTTAATAAACACTCTAAATGAAATCCAGGTACATGTATTTATGCACCTATTTGCATAGACTACAATACTTTAATCTTCGTACTTAAGATAAGATTTTTTGGAATTCACCATGTCTATATTTGCATTATTTCTGGGTTTTCACACTGTTTAGTTCAGGTCCACCTTTGGACAGTTTTTTAAAAAGAAATGCTGAATTAATATGACTCGAGCTAAATGGGCCAAAAGCTCAGATCAACTAAAATACATACTGTACATGGTGAATCCCACAAATGTTTTAATTAGTTCAAATAGATTACTTTGCATCATGCAAAGCTTAAAAGATCATAGAAGTTATGATGTTAGTGAAAAGAAAATTATAGCAGCTTTATTTTATTGATTTGTAAAATTTTTGTATAATAAAATTTATTTAACTATCTTTTTTTTTTCATTTTATGCGGAGTGTGCTACATGCATGATGCATGTCGACATTTCGCATGTGATCACATGTGAAAAATTCACATGTGATCACATGTGGATATTCCACATGTGTTTTTGGAACGTGTGATCACATGTGAATATTCCACATGTGGATATTCCACATGTGTTTTTGGAACGTGTGATCACATGTGAATATTCCACATGTGATCACATGTGATCACATGTGGAATATTCACATGTGATCACACGTTCCAAAAACACATGTGGAATATCCACATGTGAAATAATGTGGAATTTTTGTAAGGGGAATAAAATTATATTATGGCTGTTAGAGGAAATAACTATCATGTGAGATCTTCCTTACTGCGCTTGAGCATAGGGAGGAAAACCAGATAACTGAACAAATACTTATATGTGATGTGTCCAGTGTATAATTCCATGTAATTTCATCATTTTAGCTATTTTTTGTGTTTATGGCAGATAATGGGGAAGCATCAGTGATCACATGTTAAAATTTCACATGTGATGACATGTGAATCTATTTCACATGTTAAACTTCCACATGTGATCACATGTGAATCTATTTCACATGTTAAACTTCCACATGTGATCACATGTGAATCTATTACACATGTTAAACGTCCACCAGTGATCACATGTGAATCCATTTCACATGTGAAAATTCCACATGTGATCACACGTGTGAAAGAATGTGGAATTTTTGTAAGGGCGTCATTCAAGCACAAGAAGCATGCAACGTAAACATCACTCTCCAAATACATCTGGGATTTAGAAGAGAAGCACTGCGCTTGTTCTATCAATTGGTCAATTTTAAAATAGTAAAACCGTGTAATAGTGGCAGTAATATCTGTAATTCACGCACTTCTCAAAACCTTTGCATTCTGAATGCAGACAAACGATTCCTTTTAAATAAAAGATCTGAACTTATATCTAAATGTAGACAAGACAATAAATTTTATGTAACTATTTACAGGTATTAGGTACTTAACCCATGTTCTTAGGCAAACACGTTTGGTCTGATGATCGCCTTGAGCGTGAAAATCGAATAAATGTTTTAACTCTAAATAAACCATTTTTAACCGTAACTATATCTTTGTTCCACGTCTTAACTGTGTTGAGCTCTATTCCTGATCAAGTGAACACCCATCACTTCATTATATTATACATTATATTATACATACACGGCGTCACAAATTCCTTAATTTTTCCCACTTGGAATCGCTCAGTTCCAGGCCTCGCGTGGACGCGCGCTCTGCGCGAAGTGATATATTCAATAAAGTGAACACAGCTGAAAGAAGCTAGAAAGACATAGACATGATGGTTTTTAATTTGGAAATTGGAATTCAGTGACATGACGGTAGAAATGATATCCATGGCCGAAGAATCGTTGTTTCAACACATTCCGGACGTCCGAAAGCCGCCTGACTTAACAGTTGGTAATACGCTCGACAAGAAGCAGATAATACAGACTATATATGAGCGATTGAGCGCCACGCTCGTATTCTTCCTCATTCCTCAAGCACATTAGTCAAGCGATAAGACTTTTCCACTATAATTCCGATGAATTTGACGAAGTGTATTTGTGTGTTGCGTAGAACCTCTCGGGAACTATCTCCTCGGACGTCGGCACTGGATTTTCGACAATCAAGATCTGATCTTTTCTTCAGCAAGATTCAGTGGGAAAAATTGTATTACAGCAAAATTTGACAACCAACTAAAGTGTGATGGTAAACCGAAATTTGTTAATTCGAGGAACACTCGTTCTGTGATGTTGCTGGGCAGTTGGTAGAAGAGCTCTTTTACTATTTTGTTTAAATTGAGCCAGAGACAGTCGAGATAAGTTTTAATTTACAAACAGAACTATCGTAATAATGACATTGCAGATTTTAACGTTGCAGGGATTGATTAACTGTTAATTTGTATTCTCTTTGACACCATACATGTAGAAATATCTACCGTAGTACAGTGAATTTTGTTGTATTAAGCTTGTATGGCCAGGTGTTTTAATAATTATAAGTGTCATAACTGTTAAAACCTTGCCTGGACTGCAGTAGCTATCCAGAAAAATATTCTTATCAGTTGACCAAAATCAGCTGTTAGCTAGTGACATTCCATGGCAATGCTTTATGGTTTCAGTGCAACAGGCCAGGGTTCTCATGCATATATTGAAATAGACTCATTAAATTTTCCATATTCGGGTCTTTGTGGTAAACAACCCCAGTGGCCCAGCCTGCTCCAAATAGTGCATAATGTATTGTACTTTTAATACAACAGTATTAAAACATTGTTTCCATATAGATGTAAGACCCAGAGGAATATCGGTTTGATCATATGATCTTGCAGATGTATTGCTTGTGGATGCAATGTGTTGTCCATGATTGTGCCTTTCAGCTGAGCAACTATGCTGTCTCTGCTTTTAAGGCTATATCCAAAACCATGCTTTAATGAGCTCTTTTACTGTAAAATGTCACTATATATTGAATCTCTAAAGAACAGTCCACTTTGAGCAAGACAATAATAGCTCAGTACTCAAAATAATAATTCAAAAATTATTGGTTTTGATTTGGGGTATTCATACACTATAATGAATTATAATACTTTATAGGCAACTGTACAGGTCTTTAACTATAACATGTTTCGGTATAAAACTGTACATGTTTGAAATTGGAAGCAAAACACAAGTGTTATAATTGTAGTATTGTACCCTAATTTTTCCTATATAACTCCTATAATTACATGGTGAGTTTATCCTGGCCAAAATACAAATTCTAGTAGTTGCTATTAATAGCATTGTGCTTGTATATACAGGTACAATTTTTTTATACGAGGATGTACATCCATGTTGTGTGAGTGCGGGGGGGGGGGGGGGGGGGGGGGGGGGGGGTGGGGGGGGGGGGGGGGGGGAGGAGGAAAGAAAAATTTGTCCAACAGAAATAGTAAATGAAAGAACTAATCACAATGACCCCAAATGAATTCCAACATCCACTTTCCTTGAGTCCAGGGTCACTGTTGCTTGACATGGCAGCTGAAACAGACCCACTTACACCCCCAGCACACATTGGATAGTATGTCTATACCATGTCGTTTTATATTGAGAATCTTTTTTTATTACAGGGAGGGAGGAGAGTAAATTCTATTGTAAAATTTATGTACATAATTGTAAAATTTTTCAAATAAATTCCAAAGTTCACAGGGTACATGTTTCAAAATTCAATTCAAATATGTTAAGCATTTATTTAATTTAATCTTTAAAGGTACACATGTGGAACTGGATATATTTTGACTTACTGCAAACGTTTCGTTTTCGTAACATAAGTTAAGACATATGTAACTCACTGATAACAAATTATTAGCAACATATTTTAAAACTGGAGAATTTCAGTCAATTTTCCTTAGAATATATACTATATACAAAGTTCAAACAACACTATATAATTATATATTTGTACGCGCTTGCCTTTGAGCTTCGGCAGTTATCGAAATGGAATATTTTCCTACTTCGCGGGATAGATCGATTTGGCAAAACTAAAGGTTTCTTTCCGCTATTACGTTGGTCAAGCTAATATTCACAAATTCATTTCTATGACACGTCTTTAGCTCTTTCTTCTTCAGGCAAACCACTCATTTTCGTCAATACTTTCAAAACTCTGTCTTTGGGAGATTTTATATCACATTTTCCTCGATGATAATCGTTCTTCGAACATTTAATGCTCACTTGACGAAGACTACCGCCGCGGAAGTACATGGCAATTTTCAAGATGGCGGACACCAACATGTACAACAAAAATACGTATTTAAAAGCGACGTTTACCTTGACAACGTTTCATTCAACATGAATAATTCAGTAGTTTAAAACTTTGCGCTCATTTTGGCTTAGACAAAATTTGTGTTTGCCCTAAAGACTTCATCTTTTGCACGTTCATTGGCGAGAAAACTGTAAAAAAATCACAACATTGGCTATTTCTCTTGGCACAGCTCCTATATTCGCAATCGACAAAAGGGAGATAAATGCGACAGTATTTCGCTAAAAATATCGACAACTAATGTTGTCGTCCGTCTTTTAGTTCGCCCGTTAAAATCGAAGACTGACGTAATACTCGCATCATAAAATGTGCAATATCAAAGGGAAATATGGTGAGAAAACGCTCAATTGCAGCTCAGAGGGAAAAAACGTTTAATATTTTATTTACAGATTGCATTTCCAGCCACAAAAGTTTCATAAATAACTTATACTTCAATGGTAAAGGTAGAGCATTTACGAGCGACTTCTTTGGCGACATTTTTTGCGATAAGCCGCTGACACCAAGTACCCTAAAAGCCGGCGCGCATTCATGGCCGATGTGTGACGCCGTGATATGTATATATATATATAATTATACGTACTATTTATAAACCGAGCAGGAGGGCTTTATCGGATATAAAACACGAGGCGATAGCCGAGTGTTTTAGAGCAGATAAAGCCCGTACTGCAAGGTTTTTAAAATACTTCGAAAAAATCACTTCATACGTTCATTGGCGTAGTAATTTTGAAAATTAAGCTTATCTCAGCCGTTAAAAACCAGCGAGAACCTTAGAGCGAGTCTATATCACATATATAGATCCGATACGCTCATGATTTTTCTTTGTGTTTTCCTCATGAATTATTAATGAATTTTAGAAATATATATATAAATATATATATATATATATATATACGAGAGTCGCTTTAGCGCGAGAGTAAATTTTACGCAAAAGTCGATTTAAAAACTAGAGTCGATTTGACGCGAAAGTCGATTTGAAACGAGAGTGGAATTGGCACAAGATTCGATTTGGCACAAGAGTCGATTCGCAAAAAGAAGCCAAAAATTGACCCACTGGGGCTGATACAGACATCATAAACGACCCGAAAAGTGGGGCTAAAACCGACCCTAACACGAGAGTCTTTTAGGTTTCAGGGGCGAAATTGGAAAACGGTGGGGCTGTTATGGAAACGAATAGGGCCAATTCGGATTTTTGGTGTACCTAAAATGGCCCTGTGAGTGCCGATCTAGCTTCTAAATGCCAAAATGGCTTTTGCATGGGGACGAAGCTGCTTTCCCCCTACGGTAGTCTCCTTCGCAGACCTTCTTATGGCCCGCTCACACACATTCCATTCCCTTAATCCCACCAATCATAGCGAGGCTTCCACATTCTGGAAATATGAAACTCCGATCTTGAGGCTAATTGGGCTGACCGTTTAACCAATACTTCGAAGATTATTTCTTTATAGTTTAGTAAAAGTTTTGCGTAAATAGAATCAATAAGATGATGTTGTAACTGAGAATCGTGATATGAATACACGAAATAAAGTTAAAAGCGTCACTGCCTGGAATATATATTATGAAGCTGAGTGAAAAAGATTATATCTATAAAAGTTTTTATTTGGTCAATTCAACTGATGTCTACAGCATGAGTAGCTAGTTGTATCTGGCACTTTACGTGCCAGCGTTATTTTACATGTGATCATATAATTCATGCGCATCTATTACATGGTCCTAATTCTAATTAATGCCAATATATTACATCTCCCGTTTTTGTTTGTTTTGATAAAATGCATTCTAAAGTCTAAGATTTGCTCTCTTTTTCCTACCCTATTCTTAATCACTTAATACAATCGTTTCTTTCTTGTCCACTTAATATGAGGCGTCCAGGTAGGCGAGGCCCTAATTGCTTGTTCTATTTGTTTGCCAGTTTGGAAACCGACGGTCTCTGCAGTTTGTTGGCTCCGTATCTTGTGATGTAGTTATTCTTCTTGTGGGCTCTGCAGTATGCTGGATGTGTCGTCGATTTCGGCGCAATAAACCGCCATTCTGCGTCTCTACCACATAAGATCTGGGTTCTGGACACTCTCTTTGAACTGTAGCTTGTGCCCACTTTCTGGATTGTAATACATAATATTACAAAGATAAGAAGTGTAATAACAGTAACAAGAAAGGACCTGCTTTACATGAGTGCCGTGCATTTTTTCAACTATTAGAGGTTTGAAAAGAAACTGCTGCAGCCAGAGCGAAAGACATTCAGAGAACTCGTCTGATGCAAATCAACAGGGAGGCTATGCCATGTCACCGCACAACTGTAGCCAAAGCTACTTTTTAGATAGTTAGTGCGGTGGAAAGGAACAGCAAGTTTGCGCTCCGGTGTCTCTTAAAGAAAAAATTTGAGACGCTGCTACGGTCAACAAATTTGGTACGAAGATAGTCAGGGGCAAGACCATTAATCGATTTGAAAACCATAACAGCTTTGTGGATTTGGCGTTGTGTTTCAAGATTTTGTCAATTAAGTTGCTCGAGGAGACGATCGGCATTAGTATTATAGGCGACGATCGGCATTAATATGTATCCAGTAAGGCAACAAAGGCAACTATTATTTTTTTGGTTGTGATATTACACAGAACTACTCCTTCAGCAACAACATATATCAAATATGCCTGATACAGATCATTTACCAGCACAATAACTGGCTGCAACTGATTTTGGATTACTTTGTCCAATGACACCGCATCCTGTAATGAATTGAGATTTTGCAGATGAGACTACATTTATACATTCCGGTCTTACTCAGATAACACATGCAGATATAAATACGGTAAACATTTGAATATTAAAAACATCCCCTTCAAATAAGTGCACATCTCTGCATAATTTAATCATACAAGTAATATAATTTAAGTATTATTTTACAAACTAATTTTGTGGTAAACTACAAAAAAGGTTTGACATACAAGTATTGTTATTGAAGAGGATTAAATACCAACAAATCTCTGAATAAGAGCCCAGTGAGTTCATTCAAATGTTTACGGTATTATTAAATGGACAGTAATAAGTGTTATGACCTAATAAAATAATATTCTTACCATCACAATCTTCACCACAGCTTGTTCGGTGTGAAGTGTGCCTTTCTTATTTTGCGGTTTGAAAACACTTTCACCCAGTTTCACAGCCGCCTGTCCTTTACATTCAATTGAAAAACAAATACACTAGCTTATTATAAAAGGTTCCAAACAGTAACACAGAAACTTCAAAGTATTTTGGCACATCTATGAGGTAAACACCCCTTGTTATAATCAGGAAATAATCATCAGGATTTTGCAGTATATAACAATTTTTAAAGTGTCCATGAAGTGAAAATGAAGTTTGTCCTATTTGGAAGAACTCTTAAAATGATAAAGTAACATATTATACAGTTCTTCATATCTTACTTCGTTCTTGATATATTAAGATTTGTTTAATATGTCAATTATCACACTACATACGTCACATTGGATAATGGTTACTGAGAATTGTACATATCATTCAAACTGGTTGTTAAATCACTTGAACCAGTGTTTGTTTAAAGTCAAGGACAAATACACTTACATGCACAGTTTCATGTGACTTTATTTGATAACTTCAATGATATATCTTAATAAGTCACGCAAATCTTTGTGTGGATAATTTTTGGGTGACGGAAAGTGCGGTTTTCTGGAGGTAAGGGCCCCCAGAAAAAGCTGGAGAAGCGAAAGTCAGAGTGAGAGTAAGGGCCCTCACTGTTATGGACCTTGCTCTCATGTCCCAGCCGGGCTTCCCCGTGGTGAAGTGACCGAGAGAAGCGAAGATCAGGGTGAAGGTAAGGGCCCTCACCGTTATGGACCTTGCTCTCCGTCGCCGGTGTGTGCTTCACCGTGGGCGAAGTGTGGCCGAGGGGACACCACTTTCCGCCCCGATTTCTTTATTAATAGAATTTAAAAAAAAATATATATATACAATTTTGGGTTTGTTCTTTACCTCGCTTTTCGTATTACACAAAAACTAAATGAGATTTCAACCGTAAACTATATTACAAATTGAAGTTCTTTAACAACAACTCTAAATGTTCCGTATTTATTCTCAAAGGGTGCGGTGGGTGGGGTAACTTCGACTAGATGTTTTGAGGAAGGCGATCAGAACCAGAGTGAGCTATCTTGTTTTTTTGACATGCTTTAGGCTTATAAGCTTGGGATGTCCGGTTTGATTAAATCGTATTAGATAACTTGTGCATGCGCTTCTTTTTTAATACCTTGTTTTTGCCAAATTGCTAAGAGCAATAAAAGTGAAATAACGCAGAAAATGTCATAACTGCGCTATTGCGTGAGAGTATTAAAGATGTAGCTTCTCATTAATCCCAATTTATCTAGTTAATATAAATTGGCGCTTAATAAGTCACGCAAATCTTTGTGTGGATAATTTTTGGGTGACGGAAAGTGCGGTTTTCTGGAGGTAAGGGCCCCCAGAAAAAGCTGGAGAAGCGAAAGTCAGAGTGAGAGTAAGGGCCCTCACTGTTATGGACCTTGCTCTCATGTCCCAGCCGGGCTTCCCCGTGGTGAAGTGACCGAGAGAAGCGAAGATCAGGGTGAAGGTAAGGGCCCTCACCGTTATGGACCTTGCTCTCCGTCGCCGGTGTGTGCTTCACCGTGGGCGAAGTGTGGCCGAGGGGACACCACTTTCCGCCACTGATCGAATCGAAGAGAAGATCCCCCACGTGAAGCTTAAATTATTCTAGAATATCTATAGGTATATTATTTACATGTAATGAATAAATAAATAAACGAGCTGTATTTCCGCAGTTGACGCTAGTTCGACCTACGAAGGAACCTACGAGGCTTTGGGAAACATGGCGCTGTTAGGCAAATACCGACACTCGATGCTTACATGCTGGAATGTCAGGGAGGCCAGAAAAAACCTGACGCTGGTAAAAACCCTGTGGGAAAAGCCAATGACAGGAAAAAGTTGGGTGGAGCCAAGACGAAACCAGCAGCTTCTCCACAAAGCAGTTATGTTACAAATTTTGTGCCGAGTGTCGATATCTTGCGAAACAACGCCAGCCTATATATATATATATATAGGATGTATCTGGCATCGGGGGGGGAATTTTTATTCGAGTGTTGGACTGATTACTGGACTTTTAATTTGTACATAATTGGAGTTTGAGTACTGCCTGGAGCTGGCAATTGAGGTCGGAAGGGAATCGACGATGCGGGGAGGAAAATAGAATACGCTATTGCGAGACTGAAAAAACGCCGTGTGTTTGCGTCAATTGCGGTTATGAACTAATTAAACGGAAGGTATCCAACTGACATACAGGAAGTTGGATAATTGTACCAATCTGAGTGTCGTTCGCCATGCTTTCCGTCTAGGCTTTCATTGGTTTTGGTTCTGTGGTTTACCAACACTTTCATCTAATATTGGTATAGAAACAAAAAGAACAAGCAAAGCAGAGCAAAACAAAAGAAAAACACGCAAAGAAACAGTAGAAGGGTTTTGCTATCACAGATCATAAGAACTGTAGAACAGAAAGAAACTAATAGGCTTGGACTACTGCAATGACTATAGGCTAAAATATTTGGAAGATATACAGGTTTTTATGACAGGCCATGGTCATACTGGCGCTAGAACCGTGTCTGTTTGGACTATGTCTGTTAACATATTGCGCTTTCAGAGTTTTCAGTGCGCTAGCTAGTGTGACTAGTGATCAAGTAGAGACACCAATATGCGTGGGCTGAAACATGTTGTATATTTTCTTCAACAATATACATTGTCATAAATCGCCAAGGTATAAGTATTATATAGAAGGCGCACGCGGGAAAAATCGTTGTTATTTATTATTTTTTTTTTGTTAGTTTTAAAGCGGTACGGTACCTATCCGTATCATGCCTGAACGCCGAACTCGATGTCAAACAACAGACGGCAGTCCACATTACCGTATGTCTCTTATAGATAACTGAAGCTACAGTACTAGGTTTTTGTTGATTGGAAGAATGTGTGCTGGCGGATTCAAGTGCGTAATTTTTCGTAATTTTCAATGGTGAGACTAGGATCGTCTTCGAAAGTGATATAGGTGATATTTCCTTCGTCGGGTTTGTAGAAGGTATATCGTGGTAGCGGCAACATGATCATAACGAGTTAAAGTTGAGTTTTGACTGCTGGACACTATTAAATTGTGGGGAACAGTTTTTCAGTCTGGTTCTGTTTGCTTCGTTGTAGCTGGGCGCGTGGTTAAATTGATACTCGATAATAAAATGACGCTCAGTCAATTGTTCAGCGTCGGAGAATAACACATATTCGTCGAGAACTATTAAAGTATATATTAAGGATTTCAAAACAGTTGTATGATCGCCTGATACATATATGTATATATTTTTCAGTTGGCATGCATATATTTGTGATCGACTGACCGGAGTTTCTGTCGACTGGCAAGTATTAACCGAGCCGGGTCATTCGACCGCAGTAGGATATTTTCTTTCGAGTTCTAGTAAGAAGAGAAGTTCCAAAACCTCAAGCGGTATAAAGACACAAAGTACATGTTGGGACGGGAAAGCAAGGAACATACTTACAAATAGCTTTCAATTCCGTGATGGGCCTTTGTTCCTAGTCCTAGAGCCTTTTAGTCGAAGGATGATGGTTGTGGCATTCAGTAAACACTAAAAATGGACTACGTAGAGATTGACGATTTGTACGAGGCAGTCTTTGGATGGGAGGTTGTTGTACAGAGGGTAACTTCGACCAGAACTTCGACTAGATGTTTTGAGGAAGGCGATCAGAACCAGAGTGAGCTATCTTGTTTTTTTGACATGCTTTAGGCTTATAAGCTTGGGATGTCCGGTTTGATTAAATCGTATTAGATAACTTGTCGCTTCTTTTTTAATACCTTGTTTTTGCCAAATTGCTAAGAGCAATAAAAGTGAAATAACGCAGAAAATGTCATAACTGCGCTATTGCGTGAGAGTATTAAAGATGTAGCTTCTCATTAATCCCAATTTATCTAGTTAATATAAATTGGCGCTATTTTTACAACAACTCATTATACATTATGTGACGTATTCTGTGTGATATTTACATATCAAACAAATGTTAATATCACAAGAACGAAGTAAGATATAGAAAAAGTGTAATAGATGTTACTTTGTCATTTCAAGAGTTCTCCCAAGACAAACTTAATTTTCATTTCATGGGCACTTTAACATACAGAACAAATTAAGCGGCATAATTAATATGCTCTTTTACCTTCCTCAAGACATCCACTGTCGATAGCCTCTTCTATTTTCTTTATCACTTCTGCATATTTCGGCTGAAGTTTCCCGACATAAGGCAATACCTTTGGGCTCCAGATATCATTGAAATTGGACTTAATTTGTTTTGGCAGCTCCGGGTTTCCCACCACTTTGGCAGAGTCAGCTTTGTTCTGTTCATTATATAAATATATGTTATAAGTTATAATATCTTAACCCTTTTTAATCCAGGTGCTCTTCCACATCAAATAAAATTGCCGGACATTCTATATTACAGCTACAATAATAAGTGGCCAACAAGCTATAAAGGGTTAGGATTTTATAAAGCAGAATGTACTTTTTGCTGTAAGATTTTTTTTAATATCAATTTTTATTTTTATTTATAATCAAAACAATTTTTTTTAAAAACAATAGAACCTGATTACATCCTTGCTCATACTGTACGGTAGCAGGTGTAGCAAGTTGCAGTGGAAGTGTTACACACTGCAACTTGTCAATGTAGCATTGTAAAAAGCAGAAGCTGCTTGTTGCCTGCTTCTACTTTCTCTGCAACAAATAATGCATTTTTTTCATTTTGAGCCTACAATCATTGACAAGATTAGTTAAAACGACTCGAGTTAAAATGACCCATGCTAATTGATAAGCACAATTTTTCAAGTAAATTGTCTGTCGAGGTTAAAAAGGATGACTCAAAGTGACCCATCGAATACTGTTGCAGCCTTTCCAATATATGTCGTCAAAACCTAGGTAGTAAACCAAATTTCAGATTAGGGCTAGAGTGTTTTTCGTGGTTAGGTTATGAAGAAGATTGCTAAATTCTTGAGACAAATTTGGAAAAAACAAATTTGACAACATTTTTTTGAAAACCGAGTTATCCCTTACAATTTAGGTCAAGTAAATTACCCCCCCCCCCCCCCCCTTTCAATATGGCTAATCTAAGGATGTTAAATATAATGGCAGATGACTGAGTGCAAATTGCATTTGTCTTGAGTTTCACAACAATGATGTAGGCGGAGGGAGCATTAAACCATTTTATGTTAGCTTCCAACAATTATGTCAAGGATTATATTTGAAATCTTAAATCTACATAGTATGAAGAATGTTTATGCCATGCAAACCACTCAATAATAATATTTTAAATAAAAGAAGAACTATCTTTCCATGTTTAATAGTAGCAGTAGACAATAATAATTAACGATGAAATATTAATCAGGAGAACACAAAGTAAAGAAAAACAGCAAAAGATGACTCACCCCAGCCGTGCAGAGATGGTTAAAATTGCCACTTTCCAAACTATGGATCTTCATAGAACTAAAGTTTCAGACTTTTGTAGCATGTACAGTCGTTGGCACCTAAGCGTGTACACCGCCCGTTAAAACATGTTTTATGCCAACGTCAAATTTAACTGTTTACCTTGGAAACGTATTAGGTTTTCATTGAACCAATGCATAATTGTCACATGAATGTGCCCTTAGCCAATCACGTATCGCCAATCCCAAGGTGTTGATTTCAAAATGGTTTACTTTGGCTTCAATTTAGAACATGTTTTGACGGGCGGTGTACACGCTTAGGTGAGAACGACTGTAGTTATTCGATTCCCGTGCTATTGAAAAATCTAGTATCTGTAAGAAAAATTACTAAATCCAAGCTTCTGCCAGTCGACAAGATGGCAAACGAAAAACTGCCATAAAACTGTTTGATCTATCTATAGTCTAAAGATATATCAATTTCTTTATACCTTCAAATAGTTTGTCTGATCGTTGACCAACGATATGACTTATATTCCAACAAGCAGTGAAGTCATTTTTAGAAATAGCAAATTGTTAATAAACTTCCAACAAAGTAGGCAGAAACTTTCGATAACCCGCACTAGAATTAAGCAGAAAACTTCATCTTCTTCGACTAAAAGTCTAAAACAACAACACGAGAAAGAAAGGACGCCAAGATGGAGGTGACAGAATTTCACGATGATTTGCGTTCAGTACTCGTTCCCAGTTTGTGGACCCGACACAATTGTCGTTCCCATGAATTTTCACACCCATTCACCACTCGGCCAATTTAAATGTTTTGAATAAGTTTCATAAATGAAATGCCAATTTCATATGTGAAACTTAAAATTCATATAACATTCTATATGTAAAATGTTTTTCTTCATATATCCAATGAAAAATGTCTTAAATGAAATGCCAATTTCATATATGATATTAAAAATACATACAACATTTCATATATGAAATATTTATTTCATACATGATATCCTAATATCATATATGAAATGCTAATTTCATATATGAAATGCTAATTCCATATATGAAATTAATATTCCCACGAAATTTTTCATTTATCAAATATCAATTTCATATAAGAAATTATTCCTTCATATGAAATTTTCATTCCATATATTATGAAATTACTCATTTCATATATGAAATTGTTTATTTAATATATGAATTGTTCATTTCATTGGAATTGGTATTTCATATATGGAATGTTATGTGACATTTTCGTAAGGGAGCTGTTGGGGCTAAAACCTTATGATAGTAAAACGACATAATAATTCTTATTTAAGATATTTTAAAATAGTACTGATCCCCATTTGGCCCCGTACCTGCCCAAAACAGTACTACAAAAGAGGGCCACAGATGAAACAGCTCTTGTGTTCTGTTTTGGCTCCATCATGGGCCAAAAGATTATATACGGTAAAATGACATAACAATTCTTAATTAAGATATTTAAAATTTATGTCCCAATTTGGCCTTGTACTTGGCCAAAACAGCCCCTGATGTGACGAAACAGCCCTCGTGTTCTGTTTTGGCCCCTGATTGAGCCAAAATGGCCCATTTGGTTTAAAAAAAGCCAAAATTGCCCTTCGTGGTCAAAATGGCTTTTCTAAAATTACTGTGTATGATAGGATCCTTCGTTATTTCCTGCTTGATCTAGCCAAGTTTTAATGGTGTAAACTGAACATGACTGACCTGAAGATCCAGATCAATTGTTGCGTTGTCCATACTTGGATATCGAGACAGTCTGCCACCAGCATTTATTTTCGAGGTAGATATTTATTCGTAACATCGTATGTTTGAAGACGTAATAGCATTGTTTGTAGCCTTGGAGGTGCGGTTGTAAGAGGCTTCTGTTGTATCATCTCAAGTGGTTTATGATCCGAAAGGTTTTCCATAGACGTACGTGTGAAACCTTTCACATCCGAACACTACGGCGAGAAGTTCTCTCTCTATATTTGCGTACCGTTCTGCTTCGCTCAGTGACTTAGACGCAAAGGCTATTGGCTTATTATTTTGGATCAGTACTGCACTGTTTCTTTCTTCGAATCGAAGTAAGTCAGAGCAGTCTCTCCACAAATGTGATCTTTCATTTTCTCGAGATCTCGTTGATGTGCCTCGGTCCATGCGAATTCGGTGTCTTTCTTTAGACGATTTCGCAGGTTGGCGGCCTTTTCCGACAGTCTGAGAATGAATGGAGACATGCATGTACGTAACAATTCACTATAATTCTTGCAGCTCGGTCTTGCTCCCGGGGGACTGTTTCTCTTGAATGACTTTCACTTTTTCAGGGTCCGGGTGAACACCGTCCTTGTCATAGATCATGCAAAATATTTTAATTTGCGGAACTTTTATTTCACATTTCTCACTATTGAAATGCAAGCCATCTTCTCTTGCTATTTCCATCACGTTGTGCAAGTTCTGGTCATGCTCAGCTTCCGTTTCTCCACACACTGCTATGTCGTCTGCTATGCTGATTGTTCCAGGGCATTTCTCAAGGATTTCATCCATCTTGTGCTGAAAAACATCTTGACTCATTACTAGTCCGAATGCCATTTTTAAAAAACAGTATCTTCCAAACGGACTATTAAACGTGGTAAGGCAGGAACGTTCTTCATATAGGAGCACCGACCAATATCCATTTTCAGCATCTAGTTTGCTGAAATACCTTGCTCCAGAGAACTTGTGTGTGATCTCCTGGAGGGTTGGGGTCTTGTGATGGCATAACTTTATGGCCTTATTAAAATCTTTAGGGTCCAGCCATATGCGCTGTTTACCATTTCGTCGTCTTGACATGCCTATGCTGTTTACCCAATCTGTTGTCTCTGTTATCTTTCTTATTACCCCTTTTTGTTCCATGTCAGCTAATCTTAATCTTAATCTTACTTTACAGCTAATCTCTCATGCAGATGTATTGAGCATTTTCGCGGTGCATGGATTACTGGGTGGCTTCCTTATTTCAAGACGATGTGGTATCTTCCTGGAATATTTCTAATCTTGTCGAATCTCTCGGGGTAGAATACTACCTTCAAATCTTCGGATGTGTCGACATTTCCAAGCTTTTTCTCGTTTGGTTTGGCAGTGCTGCTCGGCGACGCTGTTCGAGACGCCTCCTTCGCCTTGTTTATTTCGCAATGAAGTGTTACCAGCTTGTGATCCAGAGATCTTTGAAGATCGAGCATTGCAGGACCTTCTGAATCCACAATGTAGAAATCGGTGTTGACACATTTATACCCGCTGTTTCGGCACTGGAGTTGTATAGCCCCATATTGTGGTATCTTTGTTCCGATGTATGCAGTGAGGGTTTCATGTCGGTTCTTGACTGCGTTTTTTCGAGGAAGACCGCCAGAATTGAGTTTTCCTTGAAACATTTTCCTGAACATTCTCACTGGCAGGATATTGCCTTACGCGCCTGTATCTATTTTTACTTTGAGCTCAGCTCCCATTCTACCACCGCCACATTTGACTTTTTGACATCTTTTCGCACTTCATGCACTGTGGCGACTTCGCGCTGTCCTTGTGCTGCGTTTTTCCGAGCTCAGTTGCTTTCTCGAGTGTTAGCGATTGATCCATGGCTACGAGCTGCTTTTTTAACTCATTGTGAAACGTTCCCGCTATTAACTGCTCTATCACTCCCTCTTAAAATTCCTTCTCAGCTCGTAGATTGCATTTAAATGCTTGTATTTTTAGTCTTGAAACGAACACGTCGATACGTACTTTTACTCTCTTGTTGTCTGAATTTTTGTAAGTACAAACGAAAATGCGAAAATTACGCGAAAATTTTCTCTTGTTGAATTTTGGAAATAAATTTGCTCCATACAATTTTGGGGTCTTTTTTATCTGCTTCGTTAAGACTCCACGAATTAAACATTTTGATACCATTAGCGCCGGTGAATAATAAGATATGGTCTACTTGCTTTTCTTTCTTTATGTCTTTAACCGAGAAGTAATATTTCATAAACGAGTGCGAGTGTTTTACCAGGATTTCCAAACACGCGAGAACAATTGAATTCACGAGGCTGTTCACGAAGCGATTTTTATAATTGTTCTCGAGAGTTTGTAAAACACGAAAAGCAATGAAAACACGAGACCGGTACGGCCGAGTGGTTGTTGGTGTCTTGAGTGTTTTATAAACTCGAGAGAACAATTATGAAAATCGCGCGGTGAACAGTCGAATGAATTCAATTGTTCTCAAGTGTTTGGAAACCCTGGTAAGACGCGAGCCACGAGTTTATGAAATAACTCTCAGTTGACAATAGTCTATTGTTGTAGAATTCCCTAATTAGATGGCGTGCTATTATATAACAGGGTGTGTTGCTTAAATTATTAGCATATACGTTAGTTCACCAGCGAAGGTGAATACGAATTCGGGAAGCAAAGATGGCCGTTCATTTCGAGAAGCTAGGACATTAACAGAAGAGACAGAAGCTATTCAGACCGCTATTCCTTGTTCTATCCGATACAAGATCAAGTGGGCTGTCGATGTTTTTAAGGAATCGCAGTATTACAGAAGAACGAAAAGCCAGACAAGCGACGAGGTTGATGACAATGTGCAAACTGTTGACACGGCTTTGGAAGAAATGAATGGCGAAAGCATGGCATACTGGCTTGGGAAATTTGTTCAGGAGGTTGTTAGGAAAGATGGAGAGAGATATCCACCACGTACCGTGTATGGTTTAGTGGCCCCTTTGAAGAGGCATCTTGACGAAAAGAATGGCTCATTAGTGTTAAACCCTTTGGATAAGTCGGATAGACGGTGCGGTGCGTTGCATGTTTTTGTGTATAGTATACTGTAATTGTTAAACACATTGTGTTTCTGATTAGTGATACACAGCACTGACTATTGTATAATTTTTGTAGATTTTTACGTTTTCAAAAGCTGCTGGATTGTAAAATGAAGAAGTCTTTGAGGGAAGGAGTGGGTATGGCTCACAAAAAGGCTGAGAAAGAAGCAATAACTGATGAGGAAGAAGATAAATTTTGGCTTGCGGGACAATTAGGCATGAGTACATCTAAAAGTTTGCTTAATACTGTGTATTATTATAATGGGAAGTTGTTTGGTCTTAGGCGCGGAGAGCATCGTAATATAATGCTCAATAAATGTTCAATAGGCAGTAATTATATCCAGTTTGAAGAGAATGTTAGCAAAACATTTCATGGTGGTCTTTGCCTTTTGAAATATGTCCCAAGGAAGGTTCGTCATGTATGTCACGAGGAAGGTGAGAAACATGAACGTTGCCTCGTTGAAGTTTACAAGTTCTATATTGAACTTGCCAAGTGCGAAGAACCTAAAGTTAACGCATTTTATTTTCGGTCAAATACAAAGAATTTGGGTTTCTCAAAGAGCCCTGTTGGTGTGAATACGTTGAGTACGATATTGCCGGATATGTGTAAGAGTGTGGGCATAAAGGTGAAGACGGTTCATTATCTTAGGGTGACTTGCGCCACTGCACTTTTTCAACATGGCGTTGATGAAAAGCTTATACGAGACAGAACAGGGCATAGCTCTAACGCGCTCTTTAAATACGAGAAGGCATGCAAAGAGCAAATTTCAAATGTATCTCGAATTCTAGGTCCGTCGACTAGTTTCGAAAAAGTAGAGAATACCGTCGAGGACGTAAAAGTTAGTTCAACTTCAATTACTCAGAATATTGAGGATGTTAATATTAGTTCCACCTCAGTTAGTGAGGAGCGTGTAGCTAAAAATGCTGTTAGTTTACAAACACCATATTTTGTAAACTGTGACGTGAATTTTGTAGTGCGGAAAATGTAATAAGTGTGCAAGTCGTTGTTGATACCATTTATTTTGCGTGATTAAAATTTGCAAACCTAACTTAATTGGTTTCTGTGTTGAGTTTTCCATTTAAAATTTAGAATTGTGGTAATAATACAGTTTTCTTTGTTTTGACTGTTTTCATAATTTAGAAATTTTGTAATGTACGCTTTTTATTGCTTAAAGCGTTTGTTACCTAATTTCCTAATTATTAATTCAATTTTTCGTTTATTACTGGGGTTTCGCAACTCACGCACGTGACGAAATACGTGTTTTTGATTGGCTAATTAGCTCATGAATTATTCATGAATTTGAGAACTATAGTTCGCGTTGTTGCTTGAACATTTTAACGGCACAGCCTTGATCTGGGTTTCACTAGTCCATACGTGGTGTAATCGACTCAGACATTTTTACTCTTGTCGTACGTGAGAAGTCGCTTTAGATTTATACAGTTATTGTTTAGTTTTTCACGTTCTCGCTTCGCAATCTCGAATATTGTAGTTCTATCGGCGACGGGGTTTAAAGTGTTAAGTTCACTGAAGCGAAGCACGGTACAAAGTTCACACTTGCACGAAGGATATTATTTGTGCAATTTTCGAACGTTAGGTACTAATTGTAAGTTTTAAGACAAGGATACTGTATGTCGTGGCTGTTTTCGGTTAGAAGTTGTCCCCATTCCTGGTTGTATTCGGGAGTTTTCTCCTTTTAAGTCTTGGTCTTTGTAAATGACTTGCAAAACTCTATCCAACAATCTAACATAAGGTGATCCAACCGCTTCCACCATGTAAAAGATTCGATCTATAAAAGCTTCTATTAGGTCAATTCAGCTGATGTGTACAGCATGACTAGCTAGTTGTATATGGCACTTGCCAGCGTGCCAGCGTTGGTTCTCCATGTCACCATTTAATTTATACGCATTGTTGCTACACAGACATGGCCAGACATCCCGGTAAAAAATTATTATCCGTTAGGTACATTTCTCCGACACTTGTAGCTTTTTAAAAGCTTTTCACACATATTTATTTACACTACCAGCAAGCACATATTCGTGATACCATTCTTCGTAAACTTTGTAAAGCTCGGAGCTATAGTAAGCAAATATTAGCTTTCAAGTAAGTAAACTAATTCGGGAAATCGCTTCCGACACTAACCACCTTAGCTTTGAGCTTTTCTTTACAATCTTAAATTTATCTGACGCTCGTACGCTCTGCACTGGCTTTCACGGTTATTTGTTTGCATGGGAAGCAAGATCATAGTCAAAACGTTAACAATAGTCTTCGTAAATTTCGTGATGTTCTAGGCTAAACTTTTCAAAATATTAGCTTTCGACTAACAGGTTAAATACACATAAGAACAGTAGCCCAGGACGGTTTTATTTAGCAAGACAATTGTGAAATTTTGTTGGTCCATGTACACGAAGGGAATGGAATGTGTGGCCCGTTTCAGCAGACGTACGTTCAGCCGGTTTTCCACTAGGCGACATTTTTCGCGTGAAGCGACTTTTTCTTTTGTCTCATGAGCCCTGAGCTGGAACTAGTCAGAAATCTATTCAATTCGAAAAAAATAAAGTCGCTTCGCACGCAAAAAATCGCCTAGTGGAAAACCGGCTTTAGTTGGAGAGTGTTAGCGAGTCATAAGAACGTGTGCGAAGGCGACTACCCCTAAGGGAGCTAAAACGCAAATTTGGGTCGTTTCAGCCCGTTTTCATTGCTGCCGAGCGCCAGCGGGGAAGGACATAATCGTATATGTTTGAGACTTGAGCACTGATTTCCGGATTTCAGGCTTTCAAGATTTCAGGATTTCAGGATATCGTCAGTTACTAACATTTTTGTCACCAGATTTCTAGATATCGTCATTTATTCCACATTTTGTCGCTACATTTGTCTGTCGTGAATTTTTGTCCAGATTTTTGTAGACAGCTAGAATTTCTGTCGACGATCTCGACAAGATATTATTTATATTGATTTTCATTTTCCAGATTTCTTCTGTTTTTACTCAGCTAAACCTGGTAAATAAAAATCTCCTACCGTTTCTTCTGCTTTTATCACCACAAACACTGGTAATCCAGTCTACTCTTTTCAGATTGTTTTTCTCGTCGGTTTCTTACTTTCTTCGTTGTTGACAAAATATGACAAGGCATCATTCAGTTCTCTTCAAGATCTAAAAAGGCGTTTGTATCAAAATTTCTTCATCGTTTTCTCTCGAGTTAAGTAGAATACACCAGAGCAGAAATCTTTACTGGCTTTGAACAGTTTCCGGACATATCCTTGTCCTATCAGTTGCATTTCTGTCGGCATTGTTTTCCGTGTTCATCGTAATTTGTAGGGGTTTTCAGTGGTTTTAAGTCGTATTTATTGTTGCCTCTTCTCGCTGCCATATATCGTCTTAGCCTTCTTTCTTTGGTCTTTTTTCATAGTAATGTTAATGTACATTTTAGCTGAAACGATTTTTTCTGGCAAACATTTCTTTCAGGTTCATGATCGTTTAAAAATTATTTCGTAATCCAACCGAACTTTGGTACGTAATCCAACCCAACTTATAATTTGCTGACATAAATTTAAATAATTTGAATATTATAACTGGTTAGCTACCAGCATCCTGCTATTTGAACAGCGCCAGTTGTGGATTTGATAATATATATATATATATATATATATATATATATATATAAACAGGTTTCAGAATTACTTTCAAGTTTTCATCTCGACTGTAATTTCGCATATAGACGGTGTCCACGCATGCCGTGATTAGCACCCTCACCTGGCTCCTGGCCTTCGGCCCTACGCTCGTGCTCGGGTATTATATCGCACCTTTTATTACAAAATCAATATTGTATTTCTTGGTCTTTGCTTCGTGTAACTTCGTCAAAACACCTGACTAGCGTTATTTTCTGCTGTTTCTTTCACGTATGGGT